>ML682065.1:10230305-10261547 GCA_007922195.1 Podocnemis expansa
GTGCCTGCAGCCCGGCTCTGCAGGCACCGGCAGGGAGCAGCGCTGGGGAGCGCTGCAGCTCACCGGTGCCTGCAGCCCCGGAGGAAGCGAAATAGCAGGTTCACAGTGTGAACCTGCTATTTCGTTTCCTGCTTTTTTTATTTCAAAATGACTTTTTTGCTAATTCGAAGTAAGTCATTTCGAAATAAGGTGTTATTTCGAAACAAGTTGTTTTGAAACAACTTGTTTCGAAATAGCCATGTTTGTGTGAACACAGCCTCGTTGAGGAAGCCGCCCTGGACAAAGTCAGTCACTCGACCTGAGGAGGTGTTGAGGAGAATATGTTAGAAAAAAGACACATTTTGCTTTCTAAGATTCTTCTTTGCAATTCATCTACAAAGCAACCTCAAGTGACTTAAAGACTGACCATGGGTTGCAGACAGGAGCCTGGTTGGAGACCAATCTACAAGCCTGTGGTAAGATAGCATCAAAGACTGCAAGGCTACTGAAATGTTGAGTTGAATTTGGAATGTGATGTACCTTTTTATTTTGTGCTGATCAAACCTGATTTATGATTTTCGGTCTTATAATCACTTAAAATCTTTCTGAACATAGCTATTGCTTTATCTGAAGCAGTGCACATGGCTTGCATGCATGTAGAGACCTCATTTAGAGTGACAGAGCTTATGCATATCAATTTCTCCAATAAAATTGCTTGCCAGTGAGCTTGCAGAATCCAGTGAACAACATTCATCTCTGTATGGTTATGTCTACATTACAAAGCTTAATTTGGACTTCCTTAGTAACCTTAATAACCGTGACTTAGTTCAAACTAACCAGGAACTTTTTTAATTCAACCTAAGCCATATTCCATGTCTACATTACACTTAGTTTGAACTAAGTTCAAACTAAGCACTTAGTCTAGATTAACCAGGCAAACTTAGTAGTTCAGACTAAGCTTTGCTTAGTTCAAACTAAGAAATTTCTTAGTTCAAACCAGGGAAAGCAGAGTGTAGCAAGCTCAGTCCGGACTAACTAGCTAGTGTAGATGTAGCCTAAGACATCTGTTCACACGGTTGCATCTGGAACTGAGAATATCTGCTGGCTGGGGGTGGGGGGAGCATTCAAATACAGAATCCCATGAATGGCTTGCCAAAACACTCACTCTCTAAGATAGGAACCACTTGCTTGCAGGAGGCTGTGTATGGGCTGACCCAGGAGTGGGTATTTCACACAGTGGAGCAAGTTCAATTTGGTCTCTAGGAGTGAGGGATTGGGGTGACACAAAGAAATGCCAGATCAGAAAGCAGAGAGGAATGTCACACTCACAATCTTCTTTTCATTTTTCCCCACAACACCTCTGTGCAATAGGGAAGCGTGAGAAGCCCCATTTTATGGATGGGGGACTGAGGTACAGAGAGATTAAGACCCCGATTTTTAGGTACTTGCATACTCAATGGCAAACATGCAAATCAAGCTAGCTGAGGTTTCATTTCCCAAGTAACAGACAGCTCACAAAAGACAAAATAACCACAGGAGAAGATTTAGCTGATGTAGGTAAAATAATGTCTACCCTACTTCCCTCTCCCCAAGGAAAATAATATATGTTTGCACATAAATCCTATCTTAGCAGCTAACATGAACTGCTCCACAGCACCCTAATGCAGATCCCCTTCTTTAGCAATTGTCTATAAAACCCAGCAGGCAATATTTCAGAAATCTGACTGAATTTCTTTGTCAGACTATCAATATGTGAATCATCTGCTTGGTATGGATGACTGAAAGCCAAAATGTCAAAGCCAGAATAGTAAAGGGAGCTATATAGGGGAAAATCTGTTCTGTGTGTGTGTGTGTGTGTGTGTGTGTGTTTCACCAATTAAAAGGCAATATCATTTTATTTGCTTATTTCTAGTGGCAGAAACATTTTAATCAGAATGGCAGTTATCTGCTAATTGCTGCAGCCTTCTTTTTTGTTTAGATTATATTGGTATCTTCTGCTTTAAAACAGGCTTCCTGCCAAACCTGAAGATGCCCATTAAGTAGCATAATTAACATTCCAGTTTTATGAGCTTCTTTGCGGATAACTTACTTGACCTTGATGCATGCAGAAGTCTGATGAAAAAAGATTTTAAGGAAAAATATTTTTCTCAGCAAACCTCTGTGATCTTTTGTGTGTGTGAATATTTTATATTTATGATTTTGTAAGAAAACCTCCTTCACCACGGATGGAGCTGAGTTCCTCTCTTGTAGTCCTTTGTGTGCAATGGCATGAGATGTAGTAAATAGTCCTTGTCATGCAGCTGTCCCATAGTCCTGGTAGGTCTAAGTTCCCAAAAGTTCAGAGGTGGCTCATTTGTGATTTTAGGCAAAAAGACGGAGTGCTGTGTGCGTTAAACAGCCCGGGAGCAGCAACCAGACTCAATTTCATATAAACTCAGAATGAACAGCTATGATCATACTCTAGCCATCTGTCCATGTTTTCTAAGGCTCACCCCCCCCCATTTCCCCTACCTTCTTTTTTGAGATGTCTGTCCCAGACTAAATGATTTGAATGTCCCAGGATTTGTGTACCTCAGAGGAAGGAACCCAAAGTCAGATGTCTTGTATAACAGGCCTGATGAATTCCCTGAATTAATTAAAGATACCCTGCTGAGTCTTAATTTCTTTCCCACTTCCTCCTGGCTTCTGAGGGATGAGGTTTGGGGATTTTCTGCTGTCCAGTGCCAACAGTCATGGGTATGCAAAGGTCTTTCCCTATAGTAACACCTGTACTCAGGGGTTCTCGCTTCTCCTCCACCCAGGGAGCAGGATTCTGAGGAAAGGTCTGGAAAGATGTGGGTCATGGTTTTACTCCTCTCCGCACTGACCCACAGAGCAAGACCAGTGAATAGGAGAGGCTGGAGTATAGCCAAGGATTTTTGTCCCAAACTATTGGATCTACTGAATAGAATGTTGGGAAGGGAATCAGAGGAAAAGCCTCAAAAGAGATTTAAAAATGTACAGAGTCATAAGATGGTAATGATATAAAACATCCTGTAATGTTCAAAAGCAATAATTAGTTTTGTGATATAGATGAGAATTAGGGAATAAGAGAATTCAGCAAGTGACAACTGAGAAATATTGTTGTTCCTCTTCTCTAATGACACCCTATGTGCTCATTGTGTAGTTCTTAGAGCAGTGGTTTTCAAACTTTTTTTATCGGGAACCATCTCCCAACCCTGAGCCATGTGGCAGCCCCCTCCACTGATGTAAAACATTCTGGGATAATTCCTTTAGTTGCAAAATTCCTGCACCTTCAGACAAATTGTATATTTAAATAATTTTTCTTTGCCTAAATAATTACTATCTTATAAATTTGCTACCATAAAACCTATATTTCAATTATATGTATTTCCCTAAATCGTCTTATTAATTATATAATTTATGTGTTAGGACAGATAGATAGATATATGCAATGGTTCCTAAGTCATTTAGGGATCTTCAAAATGTTTCCCTGTATCCTTATAAAAAGTGTTCAGGAAAAAAAATTGTCAGTTTTCATGTATGCATAATGACACTTCCCACATTTTTATCACCTTCCTCTGAAACATCAGCAATGACCAAGGTTGGAGATGAGACATTGGGCTCAGATAGCTAAGGCTCTGAAATGACATGAAACATTCTTTCTCTCAAGTGCTTGGCTGGTGAGTTTTTGCTTTTGGGCTCAGGATCCAAAGGATCACCATCTTTGGGGTCAGGAAGGAATTTTCCCCCGAGTCAGACAGGAAGTAACTTTTAGGCAGAGAGAGGAAGGGTGCCTTCCTCTAAAGCATATGGGTGCAAATCACTTGCCAGAATTAACTGGGTTTCTCTCACTTAATCATTTTCCTTCCACTGCAAGCAGTTTGGGTAGGTGTACATTGGAGACTTAAGTTGACTTAACCTGGCTGAAATCAACTTAAGCAACTCCATGGCCACATTTGGCATTTATTAAGCCAACTTAAGCTCTTGCATAAGTTGACTTAATAACTCCTGCCCTTAAAGTCGACCTTAAGCAACAAGTTGACTTTATTGAGTCGACTTAATGAAATGTGCCCATCTAAGTCAACTTTATTAAGTTGACTTAAGCTTGAGTAGTCACTTAAGTTGACTTAATAAAGTCGACTTAAGCCAGGGGACCCACTTAAAGTTGACTCTACTAAGTCGACTTAACTGTCTACTCTAGGTTAAGTCGACTTAATAAAGCTGACTTTAAAAATGTGGACTCTCAGAATGAACTTAATAAAGTCAACCTTGTTAAGTAGACTTCAATGAGTCCTATAGTGTAGACATAGGCCTTGAGCACTGGTGCACCTTGTCTTCTGCCTATGACAAATAATCCCATGAACTAAATCAGTGTCTCTTGACACATTACTCTGTTGGCTCACAGCGGTAAGGGTCTCACAGAGAGCGAGGCTGGACTGGTCCTAAAGGGGGTGTGCTGGTGTGCTCTATAGGGTCATGATATGCTACCAAGTGTGTCTTGACCTGCAGAAGATTCAGAACCACTAGACTAGATGGTATCAGTTTTCTGTCATATACAAGAAGACAAAATAGATGAACTAGTGGTCCTTCTGGCTTTATCCTATATGAGATATCACTGCACTAAAGCACCCATATAAACAGACTTCAAGTTATTCAAGACTATAATGTGTTGTGTTGGTTAATTGTAGAAAGGGTGGGGTTCTTTTAGCATCCTTCTGCTACAATGTATTTATTTTCTAAGCGGCTAGCAATCATGTCTCCTTGTGTAATTAAGCCTGCTACTCCATCAAAGGCTCATTTACCTGCTCATCTACTAATGTGATCTATGCCATCATGTGCAAGAAATGCCCCAACACCTTACACATTGAACAAACAGGATGATTGCTACACAAAAGAATAAATAAACACAGAGCTGATATCAGAAATCATAAAATAAAGAAACCAGTTGCTGAGCATGTCAATCTTTCTAATCACTGGATAAATGATTTGTTAATGACCATCATCAGAGATGTGGCTGGGACATCAAGACTTCAAAGAGAAACAGCTGAACTTGAATTAATATGTAAGCTAAATTCTGTGAAAGCAGGACATAATCGAGACTATGGGTTTTTTTCCAATTACAAAAGGTAATTTGACTTCAGGCTTCCCATGGTTTGAACCTAACAACTGCTCTGATTTGCTGTTACTGTATGACCTGATCCTATGTTTTACACCCCCTTGAATTTATTTTCATTCCATTCTGTAAGTTCACCCATCTTCGAAGCATCTGATGAAGTGGAATTTTCTCCCATGAAAGCTCTTGCAAGAAATAAATCTGTTAGTCTTAAAGTCCACATGACTCCTTGTGGGTTTTTTTTTGTTTTGTTTTGTTTTTTGGTTTTTTGTTTTTGTTTTTTTTGCTGAACTAGACTAACATGGCTATCCCTTTGGAAATAAACAGTCTTATAGTTGCAGCATTGGATGTTTGACTCAGGAGATCTGTGAGTGTTCCAAACTCTGCCACAGGCTTCCTATAATATTGGGTAAATCACTCAATATTTGTGCTTTATTTTCCCTTCTGTAAAAAGAAGTTTTCTAACTTCTCCCAGGTTGGTGTTGTGAGATTAAATCTACAATCATTAGTGCCTAGACACTATGGTCATAGGAACACATAAGTATAAAGTTACTATTAGAAAAATAGAATCAGTGAGAGACTGAACTATGTTTCTCTGTGCATCTGTGATGGCTGCTAATTTAGCCAACACATCAGAGCATGAACCAAAGACCTCAAGAACTAAAAACGCGAAGTGCTGTTGCTTGAGTTAAAGGCCTATGAATAAGACTATAATGAATTGCACTTGCTTTGGGGATATGCAGAAAGGAAAACCTGTAACACACCCTCCCTAAAGGGTTACCCATTGTTCAACAGTAAGATTGCTGGCACAGTCCTAATTTCAGATTCTTTTATTTCTGAAAATGATACAAAAGGCAGAACAAAACAGCTTGATTTTCAGACTGGAGAATGATTCTAAAACACTCCTAGTTATAGCAAGTTCAGCAAATATGATCTGGACATAATTGAGAGAGAATAATACAGGACACCACAATGTCATTCTTACTAAGACAGAATTCTAACTCTAAATCCATTTTAAGAGAGACAAACAATGGATTCCTAATTCAAAAATAAACCAAAACTACTTTGTTCAGTGAATAGTTTTGGATGGCTTTCAACACTGGTTTATATTAATGAAATGAACCCTTCTGAGGAAAAAAAAAAATGTATCATCGTACCCAAAGACAGCATATACCTGACCATCAACATGGTGAAAGTGTTATGGCAAAAGGTGTGTGTGGGGGGGGAATTCAGGCACTGTATCCTCGTTAGATTTGTGATGCAAGTTCTGTTGGAAAAGCTGTTGCAAGAAGTAAGATTTCTGCTCCATGATTTAATCTCTCCTATTAGAGCCAATTCTTTGGCAAAGTTGTTTCCTGAGAAGCAGGCAATACTATCTGGACTCAGAGATTTGAAAAGTATGATTTGCCTGAATTGACCATCTCTGTTCAAAGACTAGTGTGTATATTTCCACAATTCATTTCCCCTTCATCAGGAAACTGACCTTCACGGCCCTGATTTCTGCTACCACCTGTCTAGGAGTCACAATGACATCCTTCAAAAATAATATATTGTAAGATTATCAAAAGCACCTAAAGGTTTAGGAGCACTGATTTTCAGTGTTTGTTGTGCTCCAAAATCCCTCAGGCATTTTTGAATACCTGCCCCAAAGTATCATAGATGAAATTCTGTCCCTACCGAAGTCTGTCAGACATTTGCCTTTAACTGCAATGGATCCTATATTTCATCCTCTATTCTTAACAGAGAAATTACATAACATTTTAAAACAGAATGTCTAATCTAAATTATTTACTTTGTGCTTTGGTCATTTTTCCATTCTATTTTTTTCCCAGTGATTTATGAAGAAGCAATTAAAATTCCTTGATGCTATTTTAATAATCTACTGGGAATTATTATTATTCATATTGTGAACTAGTAGTAAACAAGAGTCTTGGGAAAACCAAATTTCCTTCTTCAGTTTCATTTTCTGTCACAGATAATTAGGTTATAAAGGACACTTCAATTGGGATACAAAAACGTTTATAAATTTTTAACAATGATGTTCTGTTGACACCATCATGTTCTAAATGTGTGGTGTTTTAATTTGTCTGAGGAAAATATAATAGATGTTCTTGAGTATAAGACAAGGATAGAGTTTCTCTGAGTCGGGGTCAAAGTATCATCTAGTTTAGCTCAACTAACTAAAATGAGTTTACTGTTAAAATATGTAGGAACAACTTTCACAGTGGGGCATGAACCATTCTCATGAAGTCTCCAAATTGCCTTGTGAAATCCTCAAAGGAAATAGTCACTGGGCTAGATCCTTAGCTGATGTAAATGGGTGTACCTTCATTTACTCAAAACCTTTACACCAGCTCAGTATTGGTACCATTTTTATTGAAGCAGACTGATGAGTAACCTGAAGTTCAAAGTTGTCACTGACACATTCTCATTAGCCTTGACCACATAATGGGTGTGATATTTTCTGCTGATATAGATGAAAGGTGAATTTCAACTCTCCCACCCCACCCCGTAGTCCCAGAAGTAAGGAAGAATTATGATTCAAAGGGTTGTCTTAGAAGCACAATGCAGTCCAGGAATGCACTTGAACTGGAGTAGCTAAGCAAAGAATATACAAATTAACAAAGCTTGCTAGAATAAAAATAATGCAGGTTGAAATCCAGCAGCAGAGTGGGCCTCCCCAGTTTATTGCACTAAATGTAGGATATCGGATTATCTCCCTGTGTGTGCAGCCAGCATGTGTGTGAATTCAGAGTAGGTAATTATCAAATATTCCATCCCATCAACCATTCCAGCCTCTGACAAACAGCAATACCTACACATTTTGGCTAATAACCATAGATGGCCCTATCTTCCATGAACTTATTTAGTATTCTTTTGAACCCCATTATAGTTTAGGCCTTCACCATGCCAAAAGGCAAGGAGTTCCACAGATTGACTGTGTGTTGTGTGATGAAATACTTCCTTTTGTTCATTCTAAAACAGCTGCCTATTAATTTAATGTGGTGACCCTTTAGTCTCGTGTTATAAGAAAGGGTAAAAAACACCCTTTTATTCAGTTTCTCTTTGGTAGTCATGATTTTATAGATCTCTGTCATATCCACCCTTAGTCATCAAATTTCCAAGGTGAAAAGTCCTAGTCCAAGGTGTCCAACCTTTTTGGGTGAGGGGCCACGCTGCAATTCTTTTCTCATTGGTGAGCTAGTAAGAAAAATTTTGATAGCTAAGACATAGATAAAACATACAAATTGACCTTTATAAATAAACTTGAATAAAATAATGATTAGTGTGATATTTGGCATTGTTTTTGTTTGCCCAAATTCTCAATGTCTGCCTGCACACTTAGTGTGGCAATATGGAATATTCCAAATAGTCCTGGCCAGCCCCAGCTCCCAGGCTCTTGTGGCAGCACTCAATGGGCAAGATAAAAACCCTTGGCAGGCCAGATTCTGGTCCCCAGGCCACATGTTGGATGATACCAAGATCTCTTTCTTGTGTGCTAAGAAACAGAGACAGAGTATGGACTCTTAAGACAAGAATGACTAAATTAAAGGAGCTAAGGGAGACAGAGAGATACACAGAGGAGGCGTTCCAAAACTCAATAGTGTGGTACCATCCGACAACTTCTGGATTGTTTAAGAGAATGAAAGTCTCTGGAAAAAGACTATGCAGCTGGGGTAAAGAGGAACAATCCTGTAGTGGAGATTGTCCTTACAAATGATAACATGGAATCCCCTTGCACTGAGGGTACCCCTCTGGAAGAGGACACCCCAGTTATTACGAAGAGACAACTAATAATAATGTGGGATTTTATTGTTAGAAATACGGACAGTTTGGTTGGTGAGGACAGGGTAATCTGCATAAATGAGCTTTAAGGTTGCAGACTTCTTGAGAAATCTTAAACAAACATATGCAGTACTGGGGTGTAGGCAGTTATCATGGTACATATACGAAACATGAACATAGGTGAGGGTAGGAGATAGATCTGTGAGGCCAAATTTAGACTGCTACATAAGAGGTTAAAGTCTTAAAGCTCTTTCTTTCTTTCTTTCTTTCTTTCTTTCTTTCTTTCTTTCTTTCTTTCTTTCTACAATGTATCTGTACATTAAAGATAGAATTCATTGGGGGAGTTCAAACTGGTTTAAACAAGCCAGAAAATATGGCATTAAATAATTAAAGAAAACACATAGCTGGGAATGTGTGAACAGTGGTTCTTTATCCAGATTATTCCTGTGGAAACAGACCAGATAGTCCATGAGTTTGGATTTAAGGGATCTCTAATTGAACATTCCATGGGGAGTGAGAAGCAGATGTGATACTTCTGTACCAGTCCACAGAGAAAATCATAAAATCATAGGCAGTGTTCACATGTAAACTGTTATTTCAAAATAAGTTATTTTGAAATGAGCCATTTTGAAAAAAAAATCTTTATTTTGAAATAACTTAAATAGAAATAAGAAAATGTTAATTCGAAATAAGGGAAACCCTCAAAGAGAAATAGCATGCCCTGTGTGTGGACATGCTATGTTGCTTCACGAGTGGGGCAGCATGGGAGGTATGGTAACATGGCCACCTTGCTGGCCCATGTTGGCAGCCATATTGGCAGACACATTGCCAGCCAATCGCATAAAAGCAGGTACTGACTTTCCCTCCCTGTCCATTGTGACTCCCAAGAGTTTGCGAGAGAGATGGCTATGGATACTCCCCGGCTCCCATACCATCCTCGAGCGCTTGATAGATCTGCTGCTAGCCTGCAGGGTGCTGCCCTACTATGGGACACAGTCTTCCCTGAGCCTGATGAGCCCTGGACCATCATCTCAGTGGCCCTCACAGCAGCAATAGCTCCCCATCACCCTCCTGTGCCACAGCACATCTGGGCACTGGACACCAGCACAGACTGGTGGGAGTGGGTTGTCCAGCGAATCTGGAGCAATGAGTAGTGGAGAAGGAACCTCCGGGTTAGCAGGGAAACCTTTGCCCATCTCATCACCGAGCTCACCCCCGGTCCTGAGCCGAAGGCACACATTGATAAGGGTAGCCATCCCCATGGATAAGAGAGTGGCCATCGCCCTCTGGAAAATGGCCACTCCTGAGTCCCACAGGCCCATTGTCCATCTCTTCTGTATCGGGAGGTCCACCATCGGGGAAGTGTTGCTGCAGGTTGCTCACGCCATCAACACGGTCCTGCTGCCATGCCTCGTCACCCAGGTAGCGCTGCAGGACACCATCACTAGCCTCACTGCCCTGGGTTTTCCAAACTGCGAGGGAATACTCAATGCCACCCACATCCCTGTATGAGCCCCACCACACCAGGCAGCCGTGTACTGGAACAGGGATACTATTCGGTCATCCTGCAGTCCCTTGTTGACCACAGGAGAATCTTTCAGAACTGCTATGTCAGATGGCTGGGGAGGGCAAATGATGCCAGGGTGCTGCACAACTCCTCCCTGAACCAGGACATGGAGGCAAGCACCTTCTTCCCCCCCATAATATCACCATTGGGGAAGTCAAAGTGCCCATTATTGTTTCTGATGCAGCCTACCCCCTCTGCCCCTGGTTCATGCATCCCTACACAGGACCAAATGATGCCGGACAGCAGCTTTTTAATCATTGCGTCAGCTGCTGCCGCCAGGTGGTTGAAGGGATTTGGCAGACTGAAGGCCCTCCAGACGGGAGGTACCTCTTCATGAGCTTGCACCTTGCCAAGGACAGAATCCCAGAGGTCATCAGTTCCTGCGTGGCGCTGCATAACCTCTGTGAGCTCTCGGGGGAGCCAATAGCCACCCTGTGGGAGGCTGAGGCAGAGCTCGTCGGTGCTTGGTTCCAGCAGCCAGAGGTGTTGGCCCTGAGGGCGTGAGTGCTGCACAGAGCAAGTGCTGTGCAGGAGGCACTGAGGGACCTGTTTGTCCAGGAAGACATTTGAGGGCCAGGCCTGGCCCATCACACTGCCTGCTTCCCCATTCTGCCCTGACTCAACCCACCCACACCCTGACCCAACCCAATAAAACACTGCAGTAGAACGGTTAACAGGGATGAACTTGTTTTATTTATACAAAGAAGGGGGTTGGGGAAGGTGGAGCTTGGGAGGCAGCAAGGTTCTAGTTGGGGGCAGAACTGGGGGGACTAAACTGAGAGAAGGGATGTGGGGTGGGGGTTTGGGGACAGCTGGGGGGGCATATTATGGAGGAGCCACCCCTGGGCCAGGGCCCACTGCCCCATGCCCTTCCCCGTGGCCACCCTACATCTGGGGACACTGGCGGCGAGGGACAGTGGGGGTCCTGAGCAGCAGGCCCTTCAGGTTTGTGGGGGGCAAGGTGAGTGGCAATGCAGCAGACAGCAACATTGAGGGTGTCCAGGGCCGTCGTCTGGTGCTCCAGGGCCATCACCTGGCACTCAAGGGCTGTTGCCTGCCTCTTCAGGGCTGCTGCCTGCTGCTCCAGGGCCACCACGATGCGGTCATCAGCGTCTGTGGCATGTTGGAGCTGCCGGATGGTGGTGTCCTGGCGCATCCCCTGCTCCATGCACCAGGCCCAGGATGAGTCTTCTGGTCACTGGCTGAGCTGGAATGGGCTGGTGAGGATCTCATCCCAGGTCAGGTGGGCTCTCCTCCTGGGCCTTGTGGTGGTTGGCAGGCTTTTTGGAGTAGGCTCGGGGGTGGGTGCATGAGCTGCAGGGCAGAAGTGAGAACAGTTACTGTCAGCCTACTGGCCTTGGTGTGTGCAGCCTGTGAGCTGCAAACAAGCCCACCTTGACTGCCAGCAGGATTCCCAGTCTGTGTGCTGTGTACACTGGACTCAGGGGGCACGTGGCCTCATGGCCCACAGTAGTGAGCTGTCCTCGGCAGCATGTGGCCTGGGAAGTCTCCCGAGGCCATGTGACAACAGTGCTGGCTGCAGGGTCTCTGCCCTGCATGCTTCCATATCTGCCTATTGCCACCCCTGTGTTGAAGGACCCCCGTCCTTCTTGGACTCAGGAACCTGTCTCCGAAAGCCTCCCTGCCACCTGCGTCCACGAGAGAGCCTGTGCACACACCCCGGGCCTGAGCCCCACCATCCCAGAGCCCTGCCCCTCCTGGGAACCCATGCCTTGCGCTCCTGGGCCCCTCTGCCTGTGGGTGGGGAGGACACTCACTGACTGGCATGCCTGGTGTCCAGCTGGACATCCCTTCCAGGGTAGCAGCATCCTCCTCTGGCTCCTCCTCAGGGCTGCTGGTCCGGTTCTCCCCTGCAGGGATCAGCTCCGGGCTGCCAGGTGGTGCGATGCTGGGCTGGCTGGTCTTGCCCACGTCCAGCACAGCCTCAGCTTCTGAGGGGGCCCCCTTGGGCAACGCAGCCAGGGTGCTGGGCTTGCCAGAGTCCATTGGCCAAGAAGGGATGCCGCTGGGCTCCTGGCCCAAAAAGGTGTCCAGCTCCACAAAAAAGGGGCAGGTGGTGGCAGCAGCTGGCCCCTCGAGCTGCCTGGCCTCCCTGGCCCAGGCATACTCCTGGCAGAGACTTTTAACTTTCAAGTGCACCTGCACAACTGTTTCGAAACAACGGCTATTTCCATTGCATGTGAGGTTTTACTGTTTTGAAACAACGGCTGTTATTTCAAAACAATGGGGTCCCATCATTTCAAAATAACAAAACATCATTGAGACATGCCAGGCTTTATTTCGAAACAACAAGCCATCCCTGACCAGTATTTGTCTAAACTGCTCTTTGTTGGGCGAAGGAGGAGTAAAAATGTGAGCTGATTCAGATCACAGCCATAGGATATTTACTCTTGAGCTTGAACTGTAGCAGTTTATGATTTTAAACTTTGTTGGGAAGATTTCTCAAACCCAGTATGGAATTTCTAATGGAAGATTTCCTCTGCCTCCTCCCGAATAGCCATTTGGTTTGTGCATTCTTGTAAACAACATATAGTTTTAATCCTCTGCTCTTCCTGATTCAGAGCAGAAATTCAAATGGGCATCTCCCTCATCTCAAATAATCACTGATCTGCAGACTCCCTCTGTGTGGAATGGGAAGAGTTTGAAGTTTCAAAAATGTTCACTAGATAGGAAAACTATTTTCCATCCAAATCTACTGGTTCCACCCCCCGCCTTTCCCTTAATTTTATTCATACCAGTCTTTATTAAACCAAGAGTTGTTGATATTTGATTGTTCTTTTTCCAGTGACTCAAACTCTTTCCTTTCAGTTTGAATGAATCCATGATTTGTTAAATATTTACTTTCCTCCTAGTATGACTGAATGAGGAGGTCTTTCATTTTTTTCTGTTGATCCTTTAAAGAGCAATGTGGTCTTTCTTCCACATATCAGAATCACATTACATCCTGTCACAGGCTTTTCACTAATACAAACTCTGTGCTATGCAGAGTTCTAAAGATAGATCAAAATTGATCGTGTATGATTACAAGGCAGTGTTCTTACACAAGTCTATCAAACACCATGCCAAGAAGAACGAATTGGAAACAGGAGGATAATTAGACTCATTCTTTAACAAGAGAACATTTTGGTGGCTAAGAAGTAATTGCAGCCGTACTGTGCTATCTAGGAACATTCAGAAGCCAGAAAAAAGCCTTTCTAATTGCACTCAGCCAAGGGACCACTGACTCTGTAATTTTCTCAATCATTTATTTGGAGAAAGGTTCAAAACAGACCTGAATACCAGTAATATTTGCTTTTGAAACATTCCCTTCACAAACAGGTGTTTTCTCAAATATTCACTTATATGATCCTGGCGGAAGTGTTTCCACCTCTGGATGTTCTCTTTGTGTTGTTGCTAAGGGTTAAGGCACATTATGTGGAAAGCATAGACACGTGAGCACTGCTAATTCCAAAGTTCCTCTGTTCTACTTATGTTGTATTTATTTGGTCAATCTTGTAGCATAGGAGTCGATGAGTGTTCTTTCATTAAGTTTCAAAGGACTATGATTGAACCCACAGACAAGACTTTACTCCTGAATTATAAGATGGGAGCAAAAGTCAACATTTGTGGAAAACAGCATAGACAAGATTCTCAAAAATAACTAATGATTTTCTATCCCCAACTTGAGATTCTTGAGTCTCCAAAGGAGAGTACTCATCATTTTCTGAAAATCAGAAGCCTTTCAAGCATTTCATGACAGCCCAAAATTAAGGCACCCAATGAGAGAATCATAGACTCATAAAAGATTAGGGCTGGAAGTGACCTCAGAAAGTCATCTAGTCCAACCACGTGCCTGAAGGAGAACCAGACCTAACTAAATCATCCCTGTCAGGACTTTGTCAATTCACACCTTAAAAAAAAAAAAAAAAAAAAAACAATAAGGATGAGATTCCACCACCTCCCTAGTTAACTCATCCACATAGCTTCACCACACAAATATCCAACCTAAACAACCCCCAATGCAATTTGAGACCACTGCTCTTTAGTCTGTCACATGACACCACTGAGAACAACATAGCGCCATTCTCTCTGGAACCCATGTTCAGGTAGCTGAATGTACTATCAAATCCCACCTCACTCTTCTCTTCTGCAGACTAAATAAGACAAGTTTCCTCAGCTCTCCAAGTAAGTCATCTGTATCAGCCCCCTAATAGTTTTTGTTGCAAACCACTGTATTCTCTTCAATTTATCCACATTATTTCTGTAGTGGGGAGGGGGGGGAACTGGACACACCACTCCAGATGTGGCTTCAAAAGTGCCAAATATAGAGGAAACATCACTTCCCTCAATCTGCTGGCAGTGCTCCTACTAACAAAGCCCAATATGCTGTTAACCTTCTTTGCAACAAGGGCACATTCTTGATTCATATCCAGCTTCTTCTTCACTGTAACCCTCAGGTCCTTTTCTCCAGAACCGTTGTTTAACCAGTTTGTCCCTATTCTGTGGCACTGCATGGGATTCTTCTGTTTGAAGTGAAGGACTCTTCACTTGTCCTTGTTGACCCTCAGAAGGTTTCTTTTGGCACAACCCTTCAATTTGTCTAGGTTACTCTGTATCTTTTCCCTTCCCTCCAGCATATCTACTACTCTCCTGACATCCCAGTGTCATTCTCAAACTTGCTGAGGGTGAAATCTACCCCCATATCCAGATCATTAAGGAAGACCTTGAACAAAACTATTCCCAGGACTGATGTCTGGGGTACTCCATTTGATACCATCTGCCAATTAGAAATCCAGCCATTTTTCACTAACGGTTGAGCCTGATGATCCAGCTAGCTTTCCTTCCACCTTATAGCCCACATATGATTTCATATAAAGTATATAAAGTAAACAAAGTAATCAAAGTAACACATATCAGAGAAAGGAGCTTAATGATTTTGCACCCCAGGAAGCCCTCCTGTCTCTTGAAGAAGAGATGATGGATGCTAGACAACATAAAGGGGGTGAAAAGATGTTTAATTATCCATCAAATAGGGTACAGCACCCTCTGAGCTTGAGGAAACTGGAGCCCCTAACCTGGGCTATGTCTACACTACAGGGCTTGGTTAAGCCAACTTAATAAGGTCTACTTTAATGACTTAAAGTAGACCTTATTAAGTTGGCTTAGAGCATCCACACTCAAAATGCCAGGAGAATGCCCAAGTCTATGCTGGCAGCCCCGTGGTTGCCCTAGGAGTGGTGCATTGTGGGTACCTGGCCCATAGTGCACCACAGCAGAAGTGCCCTTCTCTCCTGGCCACTCCTTTGCTACAGGAAGTGGGTGACCACACGACCCTCCCTACTGTGTGTGGCAACAGGGAATCCAGGGAGGTCAGGGAGTCTGACATTGCCCAGCAATGGGCCAGCGCAGCACTCCACACCCTCCCTGCATTGCCCAGACTCCTTCAGCTCTGGACCAGGTGCTGCAGGGCAACTGCCAGCACAGGGGCAGGTCATAGCAGTTGTTAGGACTCAAATACTGGGACACAGCACATAGAGGAAGGTGAAGTTAAATCACCTGTTGTAATGGGAAAAAATCCACAGTCACAATTTAATCCTGCTTTTACACAAGCTAATCTAAAAGAAACAGCAGTAGTCTTTCTTTCTATGTGTCGTTTCCCAGTGTTTGAATCTTAAAAACTGTTTTGATTTGCTGTTACAGTGTGACCAGATCCTACGTCTTACACTCCCCTACATTTATTTCCTGCCATTCTTTATGTTTCCCCATCTGCAAACAGTCTGGCAAAGTGGAATTTCTCCCATGAAAGCCCATGCAATGAATAAATTTGTTAGTCTTAAACAGTACCTCTGGACTCCTTGTTTGATTTACAACAATATCGGGGGGGTCGGGCTGAGAAAGAGAGACACACAGGGTCGGGCTGAGAAGGGCAAAGGGAAAGACAAGCAGGGGTGAGCTGAGAAGAGGAGACACACGGGTCAGGCTGACGGGTGGGGAAAGGTCTGTAAGTATTACAGGGTTGATGGGGCTTCACCCCAGGCGCACCAGAGTGGCTCAATGGAGCCACTCTATTAAAGGGTGCATTTTGCAGCGCTGGCCCCAAGCGCCACTAATGGCAAGAGACACATTGCTCTGGTTGGGGAGACAAAGGATCAGACTACAGAAGGCATGGGGAGAGACACAAGGGATCAGGCTGGAAAAGAGGAGATGCACACAGGGTCAGTCTGGAAAACAGCAAGGGAAGAGACAGACAGGGTCAGTGTGGAGAAGAGGAGAGACACGCAGGGCCTTGATGGAGAAGTGGGAAAACACGGAGAGTAGCACTGGAGAAGGGGAGAGAGACACATTGGAGAAGGGCAAGGGGAGAGAGACAACCAGGGCTGGGCTGCAGCAGGCAAGGGGAGAGACAAGCAGGGTCAGGCTGGAGAAGGGGAGAGAGACTCACAGAGTCTGGCTGGAGAAGGGAAAGGGGAGAAACAGGCGGGGTAGCACTGGGGCAGGAGAGTGACACCCTGAAGAAGGGCAAAGGGGAGAGAGACACACAGTGTTGGGCTGGAGAAGGACATGGGGAAAAACAGAAGATAGGGCTGGAGAAAGGGAGGGAAGCGCAGGGTTGGGCTGGAGAAAGGGAGAGAGATATGCAGGGTCAGGCTGAGTGGAGGAAGATGCGGGGTAAGGCTGAGAAGGTGAGAGATGCAGGGTTGGGCTGGAGAAGATGGAGAGATGCAGGGTCAGTCTGGAGAGGGAGAGAGCTGTGGAGTCTGGTTGCAAAGGGGGAAAGCTGGAGGATCAGGTTGGGGAAGGAGAGAGATGTGGGGTCAAGCTGAAAAGTGGAGGATGTGGGGCCGGGATGAGAAGGGGCGAGAGGTGGCATTGGGCTGAGAAGGGAGAATATGAGGGGTCGGGCTGAGAAGTGGAAAGACGCCAGATCAGATCGGTGGAAAGCAACCTGGGCTGTAGTCCTAGGATGCAGGACTGTAGGGTTGGGGCAAAGATGTGGGGTATCTTGATGTGTTGCGTATAGATGGGAATGCTCCCAACTGTGTTGTTTCTTCTAGCCAGCCCCAATCCCCATGCTTCAGATAGCTAGAAGGCCAATTAATTCAACTTAAGCCAGCTCCTGCGCTCCATTGGCTTAAGTCAACTTAATAAAGTCGACTTAACTGCTGAGTCAACTTTTCAGGTGGGAGTTATTAAGTTGACTTAAGCAAATCCTTAAATCAGCTTAACACCTTTTCAGTGTGGCCAGGCCTTTGTTTAAGTTGATTTAAGGGGCTTTAAGTCAACTTAAACCTGTACTGTAGCCATACCCCTGGAGAGCTAGAGATAGTGGTAACTTCACATAAGTGAAAAAACCCTGAAACTGCTTAGACATTAATTCGTTGCTTGCTACCCATTGAGCCTGATGATCAAGCAAGCTTTCTATTCACATTATAGTCCATTCATTTAATCAATACTTCTTTAACTTACTTGCAAAGTCTCCACATCCATAGCATCAATCATTTCATGATAGAAGGCACTCAGGCTTCTTAATCATGCCTTTTCCTTGGCGAATCTATGTTGACTTTTCCTTCCTCTCCTCCAAGTCCTTCAGGATGAATTCTCTGAGGATCTGTTCAATGCTTTTTATGGGTACTGAGATGAGGATGACTGGAAAAGAATCTTCCTTCTTCCCTTTGTAAAAGATGGGTACTATATATGCCTTTTTTCCAATCATCTGGCATCTCTCCTGATCACCACACGTTCCCAGTGATTCTGCAATCAGATCAGCCAAGTCTCTCTGCACCCTCAGATGCATTATATCCAGTCCCATCTCCAGCTCTTCTAAATAATTCAGAACTGTTTTTTTTCACATCTGAGGACTGCTCACTTTTTTTCCAGTGATGTGCTGTCCAGTGCAATAGTCTGGGAGATGACCTCATTTGTGAAGAGAAAGGAAAAACAAAACAAAACAAAAAAAAAACATTGAGTACTTCAGCCTTTTCCATATCATCTGTCATTGAGTTGCCTCCCCCATTCAATAAAAGGTTTATACTTTCCCTGGCCTTCTTCCTGATAGTATATCTATAGAAATTCTTCTTGTTACCCTTCATTACTCTTAGTAGTTGCAACTCCGGTTGTGCTTTGACTTTCCTGATTTGACTGCTGCATACTTATGTCATGGGATGCACATCTGTGCACCCTAGGTTATGACCTATCTGATTTTTCTGTTCATTTATGCATTATGATTGTATGTTTTTAAGCTAATTATGCCATACAAGGTCTCTTCATGGGTGCTCATAGCCTATTCTACATGGTTACTGCACTATGTTTCTTGCAGCCTCATGCATATGCACAGAGGTGAGACGTTTTCAGTGGCTCATGGGTGGGGGGGAGACAGACAGAACTCTCTTCTAGCAGCAAGTAAACAGACACAGGTGTGAGCAAGCAAGTACCTGAAGAAGGCAACAAAGACTATGTAAATTGAGGTGGCTCAGACCAGAAAAAGAGATCACCTCTGCCTAGAATACGGGAGGTGTTGGGGGGTCTGGAAACAGAGAGACACTTGGTAGGATTTGGGGCTTTTAGCCTGGGAATCTCCATCTTGAAACAGTTTCAGGCAAGATCTGGACCATGCCTGGTCTCAGGCCAGCAAATAACTGTACAAACATCTGACAGCCAAACACCTTGAGCATAAACTTGGACCATGAGGTTAGTTTAGGTAGCGATATTAGGTCAGTATGCGTGTTTTACCTTTTATTTCCTTATGGTTGCTCCTGACTCATTTATACTGTGATTCTGCCATGATTGGCCATATTCTCACTTTGAATTACAATATGATCAATAAACTAGTAGCTGTTTTTATTTAAAGCTGTGATCTTTAATGGGCATGAGTAAACAAGACTGGGCACAATCCATTTCTTTGTTAAAGTTTCTTTGGACTTGAGTGTATGGTGATTGGGAGTAGGTCCCAATCTCTGTAGATAGTGGATCCTGCTCCCAATGACATAACCAAGGCTGGGGGTGCTCACTTGGGGACCATCCCTTGAGTGGGCAGATGGCATACACCCACTGCTTTGAACAAATTACATGCCAGAGATAGGAGTGTGTGGTCATCTGGCAAGGCACGATGAATCTGGGTCCAGGAGTGGAATTTGAGAGGTTACAGCAGAACACTAAATTGGATCTGGGGAGCAGCCTGACATAACTTGAGCAATATTTTTATACTCCTCTTTAATCATCTCTCCAAGCTTCCACTTCTTGAAAGCTTCCTTTTTGTGTTTAAGATCACCAAAGATTTCTCTGTTAAGTGAAGCTGATTTCTTGCCATATTTGCTATTCTTTCTGCATATCAGGATGGTTTGTTCCTGCACTCTCAGTAAGGATTCTTTAAAATATAGTCAGCTTTCTTGGACTCCTTTTTCCCTGATTTCAGCCTCCTAGAAAACCCTGACAATCAGTTTTCTTAAACACAGACTATATCCCCTGAAGATTTGAAATTGATCCTTTTCTGGGGTCCATCTTTATTAATAAATTAACTAAAATAAAAGCATAAAGGTCCAGCACAGGCCTCTCTCTAGAGTTCCTGACCACAGCTGTGTGAATATTTGATTTGCTTATAATTCTAAAAAAATCAGAAAAAAATATTTTGGGTCAGGCCAATATTTTTTTTTCTTTTTTAATTGTGATAAAAGAAACAGTCAGAAATATTTTGGGTTGACCAAATGTACCATTTCTGACCACAGTGAAGCTATTTTTAAATGTTTGATTTCTGAAATAAATTAAAAGAAATAGTTAAATGAAAGTTGGCTTCAAACTGAAAAATCAACATCAAACAATACACCTGAAACTTTTTTAAAGAGTGTTTTATCTTGTTTTGGATGTTTATTTGGTCAGTTGGTTGGTTTTTGTTTGTTTTTTGTGAGTGACATAACTCAGCAAACTGACATTAATCTGCAGAGTATTTCAGTGCTATTGAATCTGGATATTTTCATTGATTTACTGGGAGGTTTTTGCCAACTTAATTATGGGCACTATTACTTTGTTTATCTGTCTATAAGTTCCCCATCTTCAAGCACCTGACAAAGTCAGATTCTCTCCCATGAAAGCTCATGCAGTACATAAATTTTTTAGTCTCCAAAAATGCCACTACACTACATGTTTGTTTTGTCTAATAATGCATAACTCTTGAGGAGAGATAAGCACTTAGGGTCTTAAAAAGCTTGCATAAAGACAATTCAGCTGTTTTGCAGCAGTGCCTTTTAATAACAGGGAAAAAAAAGGTAATAATTTGCCTCCCTGTACTCCTGATGAAAGAGGAAATGTGATGTATTTAAGAAAGGAATTGTCTGGTCTGATGAGCTCTTCATGAGCTGATCAATTCAGAAAATATACCACACCCCCAATTTTGTACTCTGGAACACAATTGATATGCAAACCATCAGCAAATCTAGGCTACAAGGGTTAATGTCCCTGAGTGGCATTTGCATAAATATAGTATATTGTTATTTTAAATCCTTGCCAGCCAGAATGTGAGCTTCTGGGTGCCCCAAGTCTCCATCTCAATTCAAGCAGTGTTAGCATTACGAATTAAGAAAATGAATAACTAATCAAATTTTTGTATCAATGTGAAGAATAGGTGAGACATGATTTATATGCACCTTTAACAATCTTAGCTAGACTGAAATCAATTTTTAATAAGCTGTGTAGGTTTGTCTGAATTGTGATTGCATGAGTCACCCTTGTGAGATGTGGAATAGATGGAAGTGTCTCTCCTTTAGAAAACAGATGGCCTTTTCACTGCTAATGTTGTTGCTGTCTCCAAAGAAATTACCATTAAAATTTCCTAGCTGTCTCTTTAAGAAGCCCCCTTTTTTTCCCCACCTTTCTTCATTGTTATTAAAACAACAATTTCCTTTGAATGCTAAGGATCGGAACAGCATTTATTTAAGGACAGGAATGGAGGAATGAACATATATAGCTTTTAAAAGACTTGTAAAAAAATCTGCCTTTGTCCAGATAATAAAGTGATTGTGTACCCAAACAAAATGAACAACATAATGATCAGTTACAATATAATTCTTCTTTTCCCTTAATGTTAGAGAGTCCTAATGTGTTTCCAAATGTAATTTAAACTCATTGGGCTCATTAATAAATGGAGTTTTTAATAAAGCAAACCAAGTGCCACAGAGAGTTCTAAAAAATCTGGAGACTGGGGAAACCAGGTCAGATAAGGTAAATATGACCTGGTCAGAACGCTAACCAAATGCAATCAGACGCTTTTAGGAGGTTTTGAAGGGCTTACTTCAGTGGCTTTTCAAAGCAAGTACTGGGTAGTGGCCCGTCTCCACAGCATGCATGGGGACACGTTTCCTGGCAGCCCACAGAAAAAAAGGCATCCAGAACAGCCCCGCTCTGCTACACGTGTGGTGATGGTTCCACCAGGATGCCCCAGAAAGAGGCAACCTGGAATGGCCCCACTATGCGGTTTGCTTTGGGAAGTGAGATAGCCACAGAAATGGGCTGCTCTGGGTAGCTTTTTTCAAAAGAAGACGTCATCACTCAGATAAGAAGTCGAAGAGGAGGGTCGAGGTTGGGGGACAGGAAAGGTGCTTCCTGCCCAGGGTCTTGTCATAGACATAAATATTTTTAACTGGGTGCCAAGAAAAGAAAAGTTTCAAAACCACTGGCTTAGTTAGTTCTCCTTCTCTTCACATCTGTTCTTTTTGCATCCATACTCTGAGATCTGGAAGGGAATAGAAGCCCTTATTAGAGTCTCCAGTTCTAAATAGCATTGGAGCATATGTCAAGAAACAAAAATCCAAACTAGTTTGTTTGGGTCAGTCAGAGCTTTGTTTTATTTTTATGTCAACCTTTAAAAAAATGTACTACACTAGCTTGCATTTCAAAATTTAAAAAAAATAAAAAAGTCTGAATCAGATTTTTTTTTTAAAAATGTTGTAGTCTGAAAATGTCATAATGGCTCTTTTAAGAAAATTAGAACTTTTTGCCAACTCTCAAACTGAGACAGCAATCGAAACAGGTGTTTCCCTGCTAAAAGTTTAGATTTCAACAAAGAGGCATTTTTGCAATGAAAATCCATTTTGTAGAAACATTCCTGACTGGCTGAAGTTAGGACCCTCAGTGCACCCCCGTGCACTGTATCCAGTCTTTGGATTATGGTGTGTAGGAGTATGTGCACTACTTGAGTGTATAGTCTTTTCAGGAATATACAGAAACCGGTCTTCACTCCCCGTGTTCACTATGCCAGTCAGCTAAACTGACTTTTGCACTAATTCTGCTTTGCAAAGGGCCTTCTGTTCATGTCACTCAAATTAATAGACACTCCCATTGATACAGAGGGCATCAAGATCTGGATCTTAAAAAGCCATTGAAACTACATATCTAAGACAGAAATCAGCCCTTGGATACTGGGATTCTGATGTGAACCAAACTCCTGCTTCAGCCTTTAAATATTTGCACTCGCTGATATCTTTTAGACTGTAAGCTTTTGAGAGCAGATGCTATCATGTATCTTTTGTTTGTCCAGTGACTAACAAAATAAGGCCCTGACCTGGCTGGACTTTAGAGGTTACCACAAAATAAGTGTTTAATAATAATGACACTCCCTTCCTTTCTCTAATGGTAAGAAATGTTTTAAGTTAATGTTACACTTGCAGACCAGCCAGTATGCTGTGAAGACATTAACATCGTGATAGGTAAATTGTAGATTTTCAATCCGAAAGTATCACACTGAAGTTCAGATTGACCAAAAAAAACAACCAACAACAACACCGTGGGAAACCATAAAATCTTGGGAAAAGTTAGAAGTGATGAACAAAATAAAGTGAATTTTCTAAGCTTTTCCTATATATTTATATTTCAGCCAGATTCTTATGTTTTATCTTCAATGCAAGATTTAGTTAAGCCAAAAATACATCAATGGACTGAAGAAAAGAACACCATTTTAAAATGTATAGTATGCCAAACAAAATTATCTTTATAACCAATGCATTGCCAAAGCTTCTGAAGGACAATAGAATTCAACATATTTCTTCTGAGAGATAGAAATGGGAAGTTTTAAGTGTGTTGAAAAGACTGGAGTTCGTATTAGAGCAATAACTAAAGATAACTTTGCCACATAAGGCTGGAAAAAAGTCAATATTCTATTGCCATCTGCTGTTCAATCATTGTGTGATTCTGATCAAGTCACTTAATACAAACTGTGCAGACTTCAATGGATTTGGGATCAAGGACTGTAGTGGGTAAATTCAAAGGTAACATGAATAGTTTTGTAATCTGAAAGACAGTAAGAGAATATTAGCATCTGTAAAAAAGGAAAAGAAGACGTTCCCCTGGATTTATTGTTCTGTCTCCTGTTAATTTCTTTTCCTCTCTCTTTCTACCACCTCAGTATGTAAATTATATCCAGTTACATTAATTAATCTGTTTTGCCAATGTAGTCTATAGCACAATTAACATCACCAATGAAGCTGACCCACTGAAGATAGACCTATGAGACGTCTCAGGCACATCCTTCGTGTGTGTAAATGGAATTTTGCTGATCTGCACCACCTAAGTCTCTCACAGTAGGGTTCATATTTTACGGGACTTCTTTTGCTTGCATTCCTAATACATGAAAGCTTTGAAGTGGTTAGACCACCATCACAATCACAGACAGAAATGAAAGTGTCTTGAATACACAAGTCATTTTTAAAATAAATGGGTCTATGAGAAAGCTAACTGATCTCTCTAGAGGGAACAAAAATGTATGAAGAAAAATGAGAGTGATTGGGAAAATGGAAAAAAAGTCCTTTCAGAAGATCAATAAAAGGGAAATTTGAACATCCTGGGGGTAAATCTGATTATTTCTATTGCTCCTGTATCACCATGGAAATGTTCGGCTCCTCAGGCCTTTTCTTTAATCTCCTTTAGAACCTGATCTCCTTGTTTCTTAACTAGATTTAAATCCTTTGGGAATGAATCAGTTGCTGCTTTGCTGGGGAACTTTGCCCTAAACTTATCTTTATATTGCCCATGCTTGAATCTTCTTTAGTACCCCTCCCACCCTTCATCTTTCTTCCACTAAGAATACCCTCAAACTCCATTAATTTTAAAAACTATTGTGGGGATCAACTGTACTTTCCCATCTATGGTGCTACTTGGTGGGGGGGAGCAATATTACTGTGTAGTAACAGTGCTAACTTGATGAATTTTCCTCTGGTTCATGTTACCCGGACTTTTCCAGTTTTGAGCTGACTTTCCTAAAGGAGCCCCACACTCTACCTTCCTGCATTTGTGTTCAATGATACATTCAGTTTCATCTTCTCAGTTGGATCATGTACATGTTAATTTGTTTTTTTTTTCCCACTTACAACACTTTCATTACATCCCATTTTCATAGTTACATCTGCTTTGGGCTAGATCTTCAGCTGGATTGAATCAACTTCATCTTGTTTACTTCACCAAATTGTCCATTTACACCACTTAAAGATCTGGCCTAGCTTTATGTTAGGACTCTAACAGGCCATGACAAATGACTTTGCTGTTGCTCAGAGGGGTGCCATGATGTTTTTAGTCAGGCACACCATTCTACATTTGCATGTAAAACGGGGTCCTTGTTGAAGAGTAACTCTCACCTCTGGTGTTTGTGAGGTCACACTGGGTGAAGGATGCCATTTTGTTCAAAACCACAGTGTCCTCCATGCACATTCAAGGTTCCCACATGATCCCAGAAATATAAGTCATCCTTTAACATTCAATTCATGTGTTTTATACATAGATGGCGTGCCACAGTCATTTGGTGGAGAGCCCCTGTTCTGAGTTCAAGCTGGTGACTAAAATGGGTAAAAAAGAAGAAAAACATGACTTTTACTCCTGCCTGGTTCCTTTATAGATTGTGCCTCCCCAGGCAAGGAAATGGGAATGACCAGCTTTCAAGAGCATAAGAAATGCAGGGACTGCTGATATGGATGGTAATTATGCATGGGAGCATTTATGCTCTTTAAGGGAAATCATAATCTAGCCCTCTTTGGAAAGAACTTTCAGTATGTTTAGCCATTTTTAATAGTGCCTTATCCAATGATACCTTCACTTTAATAATGAGTGCATTGATCGTTCTACCAAAATTTGTGTAAGAGTTTATCATAATTTTTAGGGGAAAAAAATCAATGAAAAATAGCTTCTCTGTTAAAATAATCATTGATTTCTCTTAAAAATTTTCCATCATTTCAGTCTTCTACATGTTCCTATTTCTTAGTGTTATATTTATATTAAAACAAATATAATTATGTTATATATTATATTTAGTATTTTATAATATATTCCAGTATATTAACTTTACTAAAATTAAAAGATTCAACATTATCTAAACATTTTTATGTTTCAACAATCAACATTTTCTTTTTCCTTCTGAATTTCTGTTCTACAGTTAACTCTGACATTTTGAATTTTTCTTCTCATTTGGAATGAAAAAAAAATATTTTTTTTCAGGGGCAATTCCACTACTTTGCAATCCCATTTCCCAGCCTGCTGTATCAGCAGAGATGGTGCTTAAAGTCAGCAAAGTTCCTTTAGTTCTTCTTGTGACTCTGCATCACCCAGCTTTTATCTAGGTAGTGAGGATAATAGTCATGTACACAAGGTGGCATGGACTAAAGAATGTGTTAGCTATCCAGTTACAGATTTAGACTCTCTGAGCGACTTATTCTATGGCAGCTAGCCCATATGGAAGCCTATGCAGTCATGTCTTCACTACTGTTGTTACACACGATAGCTAAAGCTACTAAGGGTTTGCATAGCCATCCTGTAATCCCATTTTCTTTCATAGTAAAGCCAACCTTAGACTCCGTGGGACTAGTCAGACATAAAAAATTACTTCTCTATGTAAATGTTTGCAGGGTTGAGATCTTAAATATTTGGAAGGGGTTTTTTTTGACAATAGATTCCAATACTCTTTCCACTCCCTTTGAAGTCAATGAGCATGTCTACACTGGAGCCTAAGTAGACTTAATTTCCCTTAAGTCAATTTAAGGAAAGGCATGTCCACACTGGGCTTTTCTTAAGCCAACTTAAACACTTGCTTAAGCTGACTTAATCGCCTCAGCCCTTAAAGATGATTTAAGAGTTAAAGACGACTTACTAAGTGGACTTAACACATAGATATGGTTGTCTAGACTGTAGGCTTTGTTAAGTTGACTTAATAAAGTTGACTTAACAGAACCCTTCAGTGTGGATCTAGCCTTTAAGTTTACTTTGTTAAGTCAACTTAACTTTTAAGTCTACTTTGCTCAGTCAACTTAAAGTTGACCTTATTAAGTTGACTTAATAAAGCCTCAAATATAGACATACCCAATGAGTTTTGAAGTCATGAGAATGATTGCAGAATTAGGCCCATTTATTAAAATGGTAAATAAATGAAAAGTATGGGCAGCCAGATTAGTGCACTAATAGAGAGAATCAACCTGGTTTAGTTGAAAATGGTTTCCATGGAGGCCTGCCTCAAATAATGTGGATTTGATAAGGTGCACAGTTGTCAGCTAGTTAAGTTAGCTAGCCAATGGCAGGGAAAGCAGTTTATCTTGAGTCTTGATAAAGAGGACTAAAAATAAATACAAATTAAGCCTTAGGACCCAAACAGACTTTAAGGCTGATGGTTCTACAGCTAGGTCCCCATTAGCCACAGTGCCACCTACCAACAACATTCAGCTTTGTTGTTGGCCAGATTGAGTCCCCAGGATTTTGTGTGGGCAATGTATTCATTTAGGAGGAATATAGGGATCTAGATATTTAAAGGTGTTAATGTGATTTTAAAACTGCCACTCATTAAATAGATTTAACAAGGTTCAGATTTCGGCATACAGATGTATCAGTCTGCTTTGTGTCATGGGAAACACCATTACAAATCCTTTTAACCTTTTTAATAGTTTGAGAAAAGAAGGGAAAACAGTTTGAACATTTGAAATCTGAAGCATTATATGAGGATTTCATTTTAACAGCATTCCTTGTTATTTTTCCACTTAGTGGGGGGAGGGTTGGGGGGGAACATGTTTGACAGTATTTTAGATAGCATTGAAGATGGGCAGCTACTATCCTTTTGGAGCCAGAGAGAAGAATTTAGCTCAAATGGACTGGTGCTGTTATTGCTGCTGCTGTTAAAGTCCAATCTGTTTTTCTAATAAGAGAAACATACCAAAGAAAAAGAGCAGCAAAGACAGAAAATGCAGCTTCTGTGTTTGGTGTTGACTCTCATATGGAAACTCCCTGTTGGAAAAACACATATATAGTCTAAGGTGTCATCAGCCGTTTTGAGACCTGGAAATCTCTGGGGCAGCATCACGTCATTTAGGGGACTGCACTTAGCTCCCCCACCACTCACAGGCCAATATCAGTACTGCAAAATGTACAGTCTTGGTGAGCTGAGTCAAGGATAAAAGAGGGGAGGAAGAAAAGAAGTAAGGTAAGCAATGAAAAGGACACATGGGAGTGAGAAAAAGATGAAGTCTCATATCCCTGGTACTGTTTGGGATTCAGCTGCAGCTGAAAGAGGTGGTAATGTCATCTGGGTCCCTCTCTCTGGTCAAATCAGGACAACTCTCAGGATTTGGATGAAGGAGGTCTGAGTCAGTGAGTCCCAGAAGATGGTTGGCTGGTAACCATGTTAGTAAAACTGTCTAGTGGCTAGTTTTTCTCCCAAAAGTCTCTTTCATTTGAAGTTTGCAATAGCCAGTTCTTGCAATGTCTTTTCCCCACTAATTAGGCCTAGTTTCTGGCACACCCATTTTGGTTCACTGATTTTTGGAAACACACTTTTCTTTTTTACCACATATGATCTTAATGCAGTCCTTGAGTTATAGCTGGAGCCCTTTTTGTTTGGATTAATTCAGTCTTAGTTCAGAATTAACTAAATTTGAACTAATCAATTCGAACTAATAGGGTATGTCTACACTTACAATTTAGTTTAAATTAAGGAGGTTTAATTCAAACTCAATTTACTGCATGTCCACACTAGCTTTCATTAGTTTGAACTAAAGAGTTCCCTTAGTTTGAACTAAGGAAAGCCTAGTTCGAGTCTATAAAACCTCCCTTAAGTTCGAAGTGATGGTTAATTTGAACTCAGTAGTTTGAATTAACCCAGTGTAGCTGTGTTAATTTGAACTGTTAGTTCGAATTAACCACAGCTTGATTTTCCCTATGCAATAGAGCCCCCTACCTGATTCAAACTAGCAAGTCCTGTGCATGGACATGCTAGTTTGAATTAGGGTTTCTAGTGTGGTGGTGTTAATTTGAAGTAACTTAATTTGAACTAATATTTATTAATTCTAATTAATTACTTTGAATTCAGTTATGTAGACATAGCTGTAATGATTAGTTCAAATTAAGTTAATTCAAATTAACATGGCCACACTAGAAACCCTGATTCGAATTAACATGTCCATGCACAGGACTTGCTAGTTCAAATTAGGTAGGGGGCACTATTAAATAGGGAAAATCAAGCCATGGCTAATTCAAACATACAGTTAGTTTGAATTAACATGGCTACATTGGGTTAATTTGAACTGATGAGTTTGAATTAAACATCACTTTGAAGGTAAACCAGGTTTTATAACTTTGAAGTTAGCTTTCATCAATTCAAACTAAGACATTCCTTAGTTGCCATGCATTTATTTAATTCAGATTGATCCTTATCAATTCAAACTATTTGTAAGTGTAGACATACCCCTTTTTTGCACCTTTTCTCATCAACACAGAATATTGTTACACTAACATTTAAGGTAAATTTGTAGGACCAGTTATCAAGAGTACAGTCCCTTCCCTGTATTGGCCACCCCTTTCCATGTAAAAGGAAGGTGGGGGGCATGGTCTGCCACCTTAGCTCTGCATAGAGATGACTTAAAGGGACAGACTCCATGCTGGGAGAGCTAACAGAGTGTGGGTGGGATTGAAAATCCCCATTATATGTGAGCAGGGGTGAGGAAAACCATGCACATTTTTCCACCATCTGTGGAACAGTTCTTTGGAAAGGGTCATCTATGTTGAGTCCGTAAAGGTAGCTACATTCCCAAAGGACATAGCAAGCTATAAATTCTTGAAAACCATTGTTTTTTTTTCCCTCTGTCTTGTTTCTGCTCACGTTTTATTTAGCACCATTAGCATGATAACCTTTTATTTTTGCACAGTGTTTCTTTCCTGAGAGCCTTCAACTTTTCATAAGAATTAAATCACATTTGTGCACTTTTCATATTTGTCAAGTTTGGTTCCCTTAACTCCCTTCAGACTCTGACTTCCCAATCATAGATGCACAAGAATTGCATAATATTGATGTGAGTCTCTTACTTTTTCAGTTCTAATTCTCCACTGCCATACTTCAAATCACCAATTTCTTTCCCAACATCTAATAAGATTGTACTGTTAGCTTAGCTGTCCAAAGCAATTTGTTTCTTTTGGGTTATGCTTGCTCTTTTAATTAATTTATTTCCATACAGGAGATGCTTATTTTTTTTAATCTGTACAATCTTTATATTTGCCAGATTCTTTCTGCCTATTAAATATGTTTCCAATTTTTCAAGTTGAAGCATGTACACTATCCCCGTTGTACCATGCTGACTCTGCTTGTTGTAATTGCCATTTTGATTGTCTCTGAGAGGATCTAGATTATTGCTGCCAGCGTCATTGCTTTGAAAGGAACATTAAATGAAGATGATTCCAGATGGATAGAGAAGCATTTGCTTGAAGAAACCACATCTAAAATAGCTAGTACTGGATAACTAAAAAAAAGAAGGAAAATATTTTATGAATAGAAAGGTTCTATGGTAATGTTGGTTATTAAAAATGTAACATAGTGATGCAGAAATATGGCTAAAGAACTATTACTGATGTTATTTTTGTGTTGGTGATAGCATCATCCCATGCCATGTACCTTGTAGTCATGTAAAATAGCCCCAGATAAACAAGAGGCTGGATCAGTGAAAGCAACTGTAGCAAAACATTATTATTATTATTATTATTATTATTATTATTATTATTATTATTATTATTATTATTATTATTATTATTATTTAATAATAATAATAATAATAATAATAATAATAATAATAATAATAATAATAAAAGCAGGAAATACAAATGGAAAGTGATGTTTAATAGTGTGTGAGTGATTTTTAATGGAAAATGCTGTCCAGGCAGAAACATCAAATCAGGGTTATCCTGAGCAATGGTATTATGGGGATACAGTTTGGAGTAAGTGCTGGGACACTTAGTTCAGGAATTATGTAATTGTGGTGGGTCAAGCAGGGATGCTGGAAAAAGCATGGGTATAAAGGCAGCCTCCTTTTTTCATGGTAGGATACAGATCATGCACCGGTGTGATCAGAAGGAGATGTAGAATAAAATGTCTTTGAAGAAACTGGAGTCTAAGAGAAGAATGAATTGTTCAAGGCATCACTCAGGAGGTAAGGTGTCTGGCAGGAGTTCTAAGAGCAGCAGACAAGAAACTTCCTATTCTAGGGCTGAGCTCGTATTTCTAGACAAGATGAGAGGAAGGTGGTGTTTTTATTTTTTTCCTCCCTTCACAAGGATTGTGTGAAATAGGACTAGTCTATCCTGAGGAAGGCCAATGATTTTTTAAATCAGCTTGGCAGCAGCAGCCATGAAAGACGTGTTTGGTGACATCTAAGTATATGGTTTGCTCTTGTCTGGATTCGTATGTCCCTTGAAGAAGAGTACTTTTACTTGGCTAGAGGACCAATGCACTAAAGAACAAAAACAGAAAAGTGTGTGTGTGTGTGTGTGTGTGTGTGTGTGTGTGTGTGTGTGTGTG
>ML682065.1:10261557-10386396 GCA_007922195.1 Podocnemis expansa
GTGTGTGTGTGTGTGTGTGTGTGTGTGTGTGTGTGTGTGTGTGTGTGTGTGTGTGTGTGTGTTAGTTAGCTGAAAAGGGAGATTACAGCCTAGAGGGAAAGTGATGAAATTGTGGCACAGCCATACCTGCTGGCTGATAGGTAATAATCTATGACAAGGTGGTGTGAAGTTGCTGGTGGGTGATGGATTAGATGTCATTTGGAATATTGTGTTCAATACATGTCTATTAGTCTGCCTACTCCACTGGAGACAGAAAAGTATCTATCAGAAAACTGAAATCTATCTAACCAAAGGTAGAGGATGGAAAGTAAACTATATTAGATCTGACCCATGCTCATCAACCACACCATGTTGTCAGTCTTGAGCATTTAAAATTAGTCACTCTGCAAACACCTAGAAGAAATTAAAGTATAACTAATAGTCAGCATGGATTTGTCAAGAACAAATCATCTGAGACCAACATAATAGATTTCTTAGACAGAATAACAAGCCTGGTGGATGGGGAAGTGTTAGACTAAGTATGTCTCTATCACTTAGCTGGTTACAGTGGTAACAAACCAAAGAATCAAAACCACAGGCTACTTGACAGGCTGTGGCCTTGTACTTTGGCCAACCAAATGCAGAAAGCACCAGAGGCAGCCATAAGCTGGGAAGCGTGCAGACATATCCACACATTTGCCTCAAGCTAAGGGAAGATCCTAAAATGCTCAAAATTGGTATCATCGTGTTTGGTTTGCAAACACTTGTGGTAATAGAATCTACAATTTGTATTGTCTGGTCATCCTGTTACCTGTTGCTCGGATAACTTCTGTATGAGTCCTTGATTGTTTCTGTCTGTCCTATAACTAATTGCAATCAGTTAGGATGATGGTGTATGAGTGGTTAGAGATTTATGTTAGAATACGTTGGCATTGGTTTAAAAGGTCATCTTAATATTAAATAAATGATTGATTAACATGTGTTACAAAAACTAAGGTAAAACAGAAAGGAGAGGAAGTAAAGTGTACAAGGGAAGGGGAATATACTGAGGAGGGGAGTAAAAATGTACTGGGGAGGGTGAGATTTTATTTGGGAGAGGGGAAATTTATTGGTGTAAAGGACTATGGGATCCTAATAGATCCTTGTGTGGAAAAGATCCCAATAAACCTGTTGTACTGCCTGCTGCTGGACTCTGGTCTTCTACCCCTGTCAGTGAAGCAAGAACTGAAAGGGATTGGGAGGGCTTTAACAGTGGAAAGCAGTAGATATAATATATCTTGACTTTAGTGAGGCTTTTAATATTGTCTCACATCACCTTCTCCTAACCAAGAGAGGGAAATACAACCTTGATGGAGCTACTCTAAGGTGGCTGCATAACAGATTGGAAACCATTCCCCAGAAAGTAGGCATAAGTGGCTCACACTCAAGCTGGAAAGACATATCAAGTGGGGTCCTGCGGGGATAAGTTCTGGGTCAGGTTCTGTTCAATATCGTCATCAATTATTTAGATAATGAGTGTGTATGATATCAAGCTGGGAGCAGTTGCAAGTGCTTTGGAGGATAGGATTAAAATTCAAAATGACTGTGAGGGAAGTTAAGCACTGAAATTACCTAGGGAGATTGCTGATTATTAACAGCAGGCTAGCCAAGTACCACCTGTCAGGGATTGTCTAGATCAGGGATCGGCAATCTGCAGCTTCAGAGCTGCATGCACTCCATGGCTGTGGCTCTGGGCCACCTCCTGCAGCCTAGGGACATGCAGGTGGCCCTCACCAGGATCCAGACTCCCTCTACCTCCAGGGAACCTTTTGAGGTGCTCATTCCTGGTGCAGGGCCTCCTCCCTGACCGCCAGTGAAGCCTGCATCAGGTGCCCAGCCCCAGCTCTCCTCTGTCAGGAGGCTGCACCCATTATGACTCTCAATACACTTGGTTATTGAAGGAATTTAAAATATATATATATGTCTTTTCTTATCTTTTGGATTGCTGACACTTGGCATAGGTAACACGTATTCTTTCACTGAATGAAGGACACTCAATTAGAAGACCTCTTAAGGTTCCTTCTAATCCCATACAACTATGATTCTATGACATTATGTCACATGATTCATATCTGGGCATACCTAGATACCTATCTAAAAGCTCCCCCCCCCCCTTTTACATAAAATACTGACACAGGATTTTCTGTGTTCATCTCTTCGTCAGAATTGGCCCACTTTAAAGTGTTCAGTTTAACAACCCAAAGTGGATATGTCCCAAATCAGTAGGAAAGCCCAATGCCTTGGAAAGGAGAAGATTTCCAGTGGACTAAATCTTCTATCTCAGGGTTTTACAAGCTATCAGACCTTAAATCTTGCAATGACCAAGCATAATGGCTAACAAATAAGCTTGACCTAATCTTGAGTGATCTCTTACTGGACACAAAAGTTTTGATTAACTAACACTAGGAATGTTCTAATTAAAGTGAAATAAAACTCTGCCTGGCCTTGTTGATGGTACTTTGTAGTAGTCCCTCCAGATTGGGTGACCTATCGAGCATGATCTCTTACACAGGTTTCACAATGCATGTTTGTTATGTGTGGTAAATCTAGAAATGTCAATTTTTAGTAGACTCTATGAGGAAGGAAAATATTGAAATGATGGATTTCATGCAGAATGGAAATTCTGAACTTTAATCAGATCTAGTTAGATAGACTTATTGGCCACATGTGGCTAGAACTTAGGCTGGTAATATAAAGCCAACCAACCAAACTTAGGTTAGTTGAGTATTGGAACCTTACATCTTTGCAAAATAAAAGCTAGTGTTTGATGTAAACTTTTTTGTTTGTTTGTTTGTTTGTTTGTTTTGAGCAGGGCAACTTTACCCATCTTTTATAACTCAAGGGTCATCATTTTTAGTGGAACAATTTAGCATCATTCTTGCAGTATGGGATGGTAGTAGGGAAATTCAGCTATAACTAGTGGGTTAAAATGTTTTATCCAAAACATTACTCTTACAAAATGTAGACAAAGTTTTGTTAAAACTGATGATTTTTAAAGATAAAACTCTACCTTCCTCATCTCCCCAAAAGACAACAATTTTATTGGTCTTTTGAACTTGCTTTTAACCTTTAAAAAAGGCCATATTATAGGGGGAATAAACTGATGTGACGTTCTGAACAATTTCTATTTGGAAATTCTGACATGTTGACATTTCTAAATGAACGTATCACGTTCATCAAAATTGTCTTTTCCCCCCTCCTCATTTGACACTTGAATGGAGATCTCTTTGAAATTTTCATTCTGTAAAGCAAAAGAAAGAAAGAAAGAAAGAAAGGCTTTCTGCCCGTTTCTGAATGAAAACAATGTCAAAATAGTGGAATTTCTCTTGGGATGGAAAATCCATTTTCCCAGAAGATCCAGTAATGAACATAAATGAGACTCTTTTCTAAGAGTACTGGACAGAGACATGCATCTGTAGAACTTCTTAATTCTCAAACTAACAGTGGATCTGATTCAGCAAAACAAGTGGTTAACTTAAAGCACAGAATTTTTACCATTGACTTTAAAGCAGTTTTAAAAAGTTAATTTCCAAAGGAATAGCTGTGTTAGTCTAGTCCAGCAGAAAAAAACAAACAACAAAAAAAAAAAAAACCAAAAAACCCCACAAGGAGTCATGTGACACTTAAAGATTAACATATTTATTTTTCGCATGAGCTTCCATGGGAGAAAATTCCACTTCGTCAGATGTTTTGAAGATATAAGTTCACCCATCTTCGAAGCATCTGACAAAGTGGGATTTTCTCCCATGAAAGCTCATGTGAAAAATAAATGTTAGTCTTTAAGTGCCACGACTCCTTGTTTTTTGGGGTTTTTTTGTTTTGTTTTGTTTTTAAAGTTCGATGTGTTTTGCTGACTCATGCCTTATAAATACAGCCTGATTTTGCTTAATATCTCTTTAGCCCCTACCTGCATCCTACTTGGACTGAACAGATAGGAAACAGGCTTCTGACAATACTAACACACATGGACTGCAGGAATGGAAACTGGATTCTGAGCTCAGATGTCCAGATTGTTCCATACTTTAGAGTGTGGGGGGATTTTTGAAGATACACAGCAATATTTCCACACTTGCTTCAGAACAGAACTCTTTACAGACTCTGGTCCATTTTGCCTCAGGTTGGCCCTGATTGCCTCAAATTTCTGTAAATGTCATTGAATGACTTGAGATAATTTCTAACTGGGAAATGTATTTCTTCTAGGGTTATTCAGTTCCCGTTCCTGTTTCCAGTATGTTAACTTTATCAAGTGTTTCTGTAGACATTTCTAGGGTGCTCATTGCATATCTGATTACCTAGATTTAGTGTCTGACTAAGATGGGAAAAGTAGACATATAATTAAATAGGAACTCCATTTCATTAAATCAACCTGAGGACTGTGGGGACACAATCTTGATGAAAAGTGGCCATGAAACACAGAGCAGTACTTGAGAAAGTAATGTCCCTCTCCAAATGAAGCTGTGCTATTTTATCCTAATTGAAGATAAGACCCTATATAATATTAGGTGACTTTTGAAATTGTCTCCCTTTCTACCAAAACATACTCATTTTGAGTGCTGAAGTCCTATCACTGGGATGTATTAGCAAATAAACTTTATAGTAAGAGCCAATTCCATCTGACTTTCATTTATCCTCATTTCCATGGATAATGTACCACACTATTATTCTTTTTTCCAGTTTCCCTGATAAGAAATTTGTAGATGTGCTCAGTCATCCACTACAGCTGGTAACAAGATATAAAACAAAACCAACCATTCTTTGGAAATGAATTCCTGGGTCATGAAAGGTGCTGCAATGTCAATCCTAGAGGGTGCAGTTCTCTAAACTGTGTACAGTACAAGCCAGTGTAGCCAGCCACACTATAGGTTTCCTTACCATGCGGCATTGTCAATATGCCAAAATTCTGTCATGGGTCATCTTTTCCAGGGTCAAGGGGTTTGCCAGTCTCCATATCTATTCCTTCATCAGCTGGCTTCTCTGCTCTGACATGTGACAGTCTTGACTGTGAAGGTGATTTTTTATGAAGTGAGAAGATGCTGCTAGGAACTGAACCAAGCACTGCTAACTCATTCACCGAATGCTACTAGACAGTCCCTTCAGGGTCACAACTTCTGGTTAACATTCATGTTTCTGAAACAAATATAAAACACCGATTGCTTTTTGAAGGTACTCCAGACTCTCCTCTATTTCTCTCCTTTTATTACTTACTACTCAAGCCACTGAACCAGAATCCAGCTAAGGGATTCAAGTTTCTTTCTGCTGTAAAACATCCACTCTGTCCTTGTTTGCGTCCTGGGGCCCCCTTAAAGTTATTGCAGTGGATTATGCTGATTTGCACCAGCAGAGAATCAGTCCCCATTGTGTTCTGTTTTCTGTGTTTTAGGCATACCTTTGTCATTGATATCAATGGAGCTAGGACAATTTATACTAGTTGAAGACCTGATTCAGAAAAAAAACATTGTCTCATTCAAATGCAAGCGAAAGAAATCTGTGTCATTTAGTTGCAACCTGTGGTATCCCATAGAACTTCACTGGCAGGTCTTCAATAACAGCAGCAAATTGGTCACTGGTATTTTGAACTTCCTTGTAGACTGATAGAAGACCCAGTCAGCCAATCAGGAGATCAAACTTGCAACACCGGCACAGCAACTGGGTGATGGTGGTTCGAAGAGAGAGGCACCTCCCTTTGAACCAGAAAAGTGTGTCTGCCGGGAGTAGAGGATTTGAACAAAGATGCACAAGTTACTTTAAATAACTTGCATATCTCCATTTGAATCCTACTGAAAAGGGCAGGCAGAGTAGCCCTGCCCCAAGCCATGCTGTATAGACAAACACTGAATAGACCAGTACCGAGGCAGCTTGGAGTCTGTTACAGTTAGCAGTCTGTCATATTTCACAAATTATTTTTGTGATCATTCTGAAAGTTTGACTTTTATTTTTACAAAAAGACCATAAACAAGCTATCAGATGTCGTGACAACATCTACACTCTATAATGCATTTGAACTTCATACTTGGCAAGCTACATTTGTTGTTATTGTTGTTCAATCTAATTTAGATTGCTCACTTTCAAGTCAAGTTTTAAAAACCTTGGAGTTTGTTGAGAGGATGGCTGCAAAGTAATCTATCTATCTATCTATGTATCTATCTATGTATCTATCTATCTAAAGACAATATGAGGCTTGTAATAGCTCAGAGGAAATAATTATCTCACTGTGGATAGATTATGCAACTTGCATTGCACCCGTTCTTTAAATCAGTTCTATGTTGCTCATGTCAGCATTGCTGACAGCAGAACAGGCAGCCTGGAAACCAAGGATGATTCCAGATTCAAGCACTACGTTAACAAGGAATATTCCAGGAGACTTGAATGTAACTGATCCATGAAGCACAGTCAGCAGGGCTGCTCCCATTCATGAATTTCATGTCAGATCAGGTTGCCGCATCTACATCTTCAAGATGTTAAAGTGTGAGGATGCAAAATGTATTATATAGGCTTAAAAAATACCAAACAAAACCATAATGTTTTACAAGTTAATGCTGTGAGGTGAGTGTCAGACAAAGGCACAGTTCTTAAGCAGCCCATAGATAGCACTGATTTTTAGAATGTATCAAAATGTATCATTCCCGAAGAAAATTGATACTTCCAAAGAAAAGAAAGGAGTAATCTGTAAGCGCATTGCTGGATAACTGTGTACAGGTACACCCTAATGTCAACACAGCATATGCAGGCAGCCATACTTCATCAGTGCATGTCATAATTGCACCAACAAAACAACAGTTACCTGAATACTGAAATCAGCTTGTGAAGGCAGAAATTGCTCAAAGTCCCTGTTACAAAAGCACACCACATGATATTGTATTGGATGTGTGTCTGACAATTGCTATATATTTTTTATTATTTTCAATATAGCTTCCTGTGTTCACATGCTTCTGAAAATGTATTTTTTTCATGTAATCTCTTCCAGGCTATTAGCACTGGACTTTTGCTGTTTTGTGCTTCCTCCCTCCCACACCGTGAAAATAGGAAAATCCTGTACAACATATATGGTACTGATGTTACTACTACACATACAGGGTGCATCTAGACTTTATGTTTGATGTATAATTTACAAGCTTGACAAGGCATACCTGCACTAGCTTTGATCAGTCTATCATGATAAAAATAGAAGAATAACTGCAGCTGCATGAATGTGGCAGGGGCTAGACTCTCCTTTTGTGATCAAGTATGAAACACAAGTACATACATGGACAGCTAGCCCCTCCCACCTTTTGGACTGCAATTTCTACACTTCTAGTTTCCCTGGGATAGTTGAATGAGACTCGCTCAACTATATCTGCTCTAACTGGAAATTGTACCTCAAACTCAAAGTCTAGACACAGTCTTAATGACTTAAATGATCGGATACCTTACAGTTAAGGTGGTACAGTCATTCTTAACTCTTCCACTTCATTACAAAGCATTCAAACTATGCCACATATTTCCTCAAATCATATATTGCATACAGTATGACACGTATATAGAGATGTGTTCTATCTTTATGTATATTGCATTTATTGAAAAGTTGGGTTTGTTTGTATAAGGGTGGACATCTGCTTATGGTAGAGCAGGGTGAGGTATCAGTACATAGCTAGTGGTTGAATCTATTGCAAAAAAGAAATGTATCCCCTATGTAGCTTATGCCTTTGTGTGCACACACAAACTTGTAGTGTGATAGTCTGGTTGTGAGTTAAATAGATCACTAATCCTGCAGACTCAGACCCCTCAGAAAAACAGATTTTGCTTTTGCTATCTGCAATTAGACTTCAGGCAGGATTGGTAAATTCAATAGTTATATTTTTTTTTTTGGCTGAAATGTGAAAATACATATGGAAAATTCACATTTCCATAAATGTTGACCAATTCAGTCAAAGATCAAGAAAACAGAAGTAGAAAAAAATGTATATTTACAAAGCTTTCACTGAAGTGTGATTTCTTTTCCCCCTCAGTTTGATATTTATAAATTTGGCCAGCTCTAGTTATGTTTTCCAGACTAGATTCACCACAGTGTTACTTCAGCTTCATTCTGTGTAACAGCAGTGACTCCAGTGGAGCTAAACTTGTGTAAAACTGGCATACAGTTTTCAAAGCCTACCGCCTTTCATATAAATAACTTTATTTTAATGAGGCAGCTCCAGTAGATTGGAGATTTGCTATGACAGCAGCCCATTCTGTGCAGTCCTCTGCTGAGGTGTTTTTTGTTTGTTGGTTTGTTTGTTTTAGATGAGTAATCCTTTTGATGCACCCAAGATACCACATCATCCACCAAGAATATTCTCTTTTCTGGATTGTGTTTGTCACTCATCAACTTTCTTTTCAAGTGACAGTTAACATAATTCACCCACTGAAGCTCTCAAAATGTGCCATGAAAATATGTTTCTTTCTTTTTATAAGCTATATAATGTTTACTGAATTCTAATAGTCCTTAGTCCTTTATTTTTAATATATGGTCTAGCCGTGATATTTTTGGAATTCTTCTATAGCATCATCATATAAATTAATGTAATTTCTATGTCATTAATTATCCATGTTTCTGCAATTTAGCATGGACCAAATGTAAGTTTTAAGAGTCAGAATTTAGTCTTCACATCTATGTTTTTTTCTTATTAGATGTTTATTCTCCCAGAATGTCTCTTTTACTCTTTCTATTCAGGAGCTGATTCAGTATATAATCTTCTGTAATGATGCTTCCTAAGTAGCAATAATTTCTCACTTGTTGTGTGGCTGTGTAGTTCACTAGAATCTTGCATGTCTTCCAGGATTTTGCATAAAACTAAGTTGTTTTTTGTCTTATCCACATTCCTTTTAGACCATATTCAGATACATTCTCCACTAATTTCATCTGACCTTCTTCAGATTCAGCTAAAACATTGTGTCATTTGCACAGCAAAAGTTATTCCCCCATTTTCATTCATGTTAATACATTTTTCTGTTCCTATGATTAATTTAATCAGACACTCACTGTAAATGTTGACTAAAGGCTGTGACATAATACAACCTTGCCTCATTTTGGATTCTCTCACTCTCAGAATAATTCACAGTACTACAAGGTGCTAAAAATCTAAGGCTAAAGATTTAGAAAAAATGTATATTTTATTATATGAGAAAAATGTGTTATAATGCATACAGTTCAGCTTTAATATTTGCATTTGTTGATTTGAGTATTTTGTCACTTGGTAACCATAATTTGTGTTAATGTAAGCATTTATATTTTAACATAGTATAGATATTTGTTCCTTACTCTTGAACTTTATGAAATATCAGTAACATTTCTTGGTTCTAAAAGTTCAGTTTACCAGCCAAATAATGTTATCTTTGCACAGCTGGTCAAAATTATTTGTTCAAAACTTCTTTGGGTGTCAGGGGATGATGAAAATATAGTTTTGTTTTGGTTTTGTGAAAATGGAAATTTTGGTGAGGGAAAATGTCTTTTTTTAACAAATTTTTAAAAGTTTTTATTTAGAAAAATAGTTGGCTGTTGTCAACTGAAAAATGTAGAGATTTGGCTGCCCTTTTTGGTTTTTCAAGCAAAACCTCAAAAACTTGAGAGAGAGCGAGGGGAAAAAAACAAACTTCATTGAGTAAAATGAAAACTACAGTTCTTGGGTAGCTCTATTCCAGTCTTTTCTATATATTCTGTCATAAGCATTTTCATTTGCTAAATTTTACAGTGCACATTTATCTTCTCCAGTAACTTTCAGAAACTTTCTGTGGCATTCAGAATCTGGGCAGTATGTAAATAAATCCCTGCATAAAATTATTTTTAGCACAGACCTGCCAAAACTAATCTTTAATAGATCTTAGGGTGGAGATCCTTGAGAATATTGGTTAGTAGTTAACAGAAAAGATTCTCACAAGCCATAGAACCTTAGAATCCATGAATAAAATGATTTTGAGACTATTCTTTCAGATTTTTTCCACACCACGTCAACTTAAAAATAGCCCATTGTGAAGCTTACCCTATCTATCTATCTATCTATCTATCTATCTATCTATCTATCTATCATGAGCCCATCTAGAGCTATAATGTGTCAGATAGGAAGAGTTTTTCAAGGCATAAACTCTCAATGTTCAGGTCATCAGCAAATCTTGGGCTAAAGAGATTTAGAGCAAAGAAATATCACCGATATATCATGACTTTGAAGTTTAAGGAGCAAATAAGGATAATATGTTTTGTTTTTTCCCATCGTCATAATGGAGAAAGAGTTTCCTATCTTTGTAATGAGGAAAGATCATGCATAAAACAGGGCCTCACATTTTCTCTGTGTACCTCTAAGCAAGGTTTGAGCTCTAATTTTTGAATGGGTCAGGACCAGTTTGCAGATCTCTGTCTAATGTTCAATATCCTATTACTGTACAAGATTCGTTAGCAGGGAATCTGCTTGTTTGCAGATCCCAACCCCTTTAATGGGTTAATTGTCACCTAAATCTTCTTGCTGTGAACACTAAAGAGTGGCTGATTCACTGGCAATTCTGCCTCATTTATAAAATCCAGATCCATGAACCAGTTTGGCACACTATAAAACAGCATGTGGCAGCATAAAGGAGACTGTGGCCATAAGGAACTGCAGTCTGTCAGGAATTCAGAGCAGGAGTGCATCCTAGAGTGAGCAATACTATCAATCTGTGCAGTGAGTGCCTCACTGAGAGCTGAGTTACAGAGCCCCAGTGAGACCTGGTCGTGGGCGAGCGACAAGGAGTCTTTCTCCAGGACATCTGCACTGAGCTGAGCCCTAACTAAGTGGGGGAGCCAGTGAGACGAGGGGCACTAATTAGATTTTAAGTTCTCTTAGGTGAGGACCACCTTGTGTTTGTACTGCATCTTTGTAACAGAGCCCAACGCATCTGTGACTGTGGCTCCTAGGTCCTATTGGAATACAAACAATAACCATTGTGGCCCTGATCTCTGCAGAAGTAGAAACTCTGAATGGAGGCAGCATCATAGTCCTTCCTGCCTATGCTGATTCTGAAATACGTTAACTGTATCCTAGCACATTCCAGCTCAGCACTGGCAGAGTCTTTCACAAGTGTGTCTCTTGCTTAGTACACGTTGGCTACTAAGGGGAAGCCTAGATAACCTCTCCATTCTTCAACTGACACAATTTTGGCATCCCCTTCTTTCCCCATTACCAGCTGACCAAAAAAAAAAAAAATCAAAGCTGACACTCCATGGGCTCCACTAGGGTCTTTGCGATTGTCACTGATTTTTTATAGATGACAACAGAAAACAGAAAAATGAATTAAAAATAGATCACAGTCCAACTCAACAATCCAGATCAGCCCCTTCCACCAGGAGAAGTTGTCTGCAATGGAGATAAGATCTCTGGATCCTGGAATGGTTTCATTAGCCACCTGTGACTCCACCAGCAATAACTGGCTATCATGTCCTGGAAGGCAGTCATCCTTGAACTCCATAGAAGTTTCTCAGTTTCTATGATGGTGGGTATTAGTATAAAGGCATGAGACAGAGATAGAGACAGAAAACATACTTTACCCCTTATATTCTGTAGTGATATGATGGACCTATATAGGCTGGTGTGAGGAATTATCAAGCCTCTTCATCCAGGTTCAGTTTTTACAGTGCCACAGATGAGTAATTCAGATTCAGAGGCCTGTTAGACTAAACTTATGGTGGGGCCTGGGTCAAATTCTTTTCCTTTTTCCAACCTTAGTAATGGGGAATGATTTTTTTTTTTTGGTCATGTGTAAAATAGTGCCTTAGATCCTGTGCATCTATCTTGCAGCAAGGCTTGAGGTTTAATTTATTAATGTACACAGAGTGCTTTACAATCCTCCAATGGATGAGGCTAAGAAAAGAGCAGTACTTTAATCTGTGCATTGATTTTTCTGTATTGGACATTTGCTTTCCAATCACACACAGCTTAGTTTTAGAATGCAGGAACTGCAGGAGGAGCTATAAACATTTTCATTTAGTAATGTACCTTTCATATTTTCAAAGCCCAATGTTTATATGAATCCTTGCAGGCCGTTTGTCCATAATAAGGATCTGACTCCTGCGTATCTGGACCATCATCTATAGAGGACAACCTTTGGGCAATTTCATACTCAACAGCAATGTGAGCCTGCCCTACTCATTGAATCCTCTAGGCAGGGTCAGTCTTGCTGAATCCAGGGCACCAGGCAAAAGTCAAGGATGAGAGCCCCCTTCATTTTGTGGTGGGGCACCCTTGACTTCACCTCCCTGGCTTCACTGGGGCCCCAACCACCCCCCAGCCTCACCACCAGGCCCACCACTAGCCCCAGAACCCTGTCTCCCACCCCCTTCAGACCCCACTGGTGGTGCATTGGACCCATTGCCCCTCAGCCACATTGCCCTGCCGCATAGGTGGGGCCCCTTCCATGTAGAGTCATGGCAAAATGCCCAGGGTTCCCCAAAACTATGACTGCCTGTGGCTCGAGGATACATATTGCTTTGGATAAGAACAATGGACTAGATCCTCAGCCCTTCATTAGAACTTCACTGATGTCAATAGAGTTATGCTGGTTTTTCACAAGCTGAAGGGTTGAACCAAGACGCTCTCAGGTGCAGAAAGAGGGCAGGGCTGATGCTTTGGTCCCTGCAAATAGCCCTCTCTACTTGTAGGGATGGGAGGCAAGCTGAATGGCAGTCTGGACTCTCACTCATCTATTGTCATCCACTTTGGGGGGTTAGTTGTTATGACCCTACACATGCTATACAGCCAAATGCAAGAAGAGCCATAGATCTTCTTCACAAGGAGGTAGCTTGCACCATCCCACACACCTCTTTCCTTTCACGTTTATCTAATTGCTCACATTGTTCCCTTTAATGACCAGCTATTCAGCCCAAGAAGTACTTATCACCAGGAATTCGTACCTCCCCTGTGATATTAAAACTTCAGAATCTACCAATGTGAATGGCTAATGTACATTCACAGCATGTCCTGTACTGACTTCTTTGTGTGTGCCATTATGCAAAACTGAGGAAATGCTGCTAAATATCTTCCAAAGCAACATTTGGCACAGCTGTTTTGGGAGTCATGGATTCACCTTTGAAATAAATAAATGAAATACAAATATGTGGGCTTTTTTTTTTTTGTTTGGTCTACCAGGGTGTGTGGCAGGGTGCATAGCTCTGACCTCCAGTCTTCAGCTGCCTGAGAGGATGATAAGGAGCAGAAGGTCAATGGTAATCTGTGGTAATACAAAGGATCCAGCTCTTCGGCTCTCAAGGAGTTTAATTTTCCCAGGGAGCCCTCCAAGCTGAGATAAAAATAAAACTCAAATGTGAGATCCTACAGCATCATGCCTCTTACCCCCACACAGAATACATGGACAACTGACACCATAACATTTCTCCTCATCCCTATAGAAAATTCTTTGCTCCATCAGGCATCCCAGCCAAGGAGGATGTAGACATAGGCCAGGTCTACACTGACAGCAACAAAGTCGCTGCTGTCAGTGGGTATGTCCACACACAGTCCTTATTTCGAAACAACAGAGGTTATTTCGAAATAAGGAATGGCATGGCCACACGACGCACGGCCATTTCGAAAGAAGCAAACCGCTTCTTTCGAAATGGCCGTGGTCCTTTCGAAAGAAGCTAAACCTCGTTGCCTTTCGAAAGGGCGTTGTTTCGAAACGGTTGTTTCGAAACAACGCCAACGGGACATGCCGTTCCAAAATAACTGGCTGAGCTTCCTCCCAGGGTGAGAGGCACACCACCAAACTATGTGGGGGTGCACCGTTGCACCCCTGTGTAGGGAACACTGCCTGGATCTCACATTTGAGTTTTATTTTTATCTCAGCTTGGAGGGCTCCCTGGGAAAATTAAACTCCTTGAGAGCCGAAGAGCTGGATCCTTTGTATTACCACAGATTACCATTGACCTTCTGCTCCTTATCATCCTCTCAGGCAGCTGAAGACTGGAGGTCAGAGCTATGCACCCTGCCACACACCCTGGTAGACCAAAAAAAAAGCCCACATATTTGTATTTCATTTATTTATTTCAAAGGTGAATCCATGACTCCCAAAACAGCTGTGCCAAATGTTGCTTTGGAAGATATTTAGCAGCATTTCCTCAGTTTTGCATAATGGCACACACAAAGAAGTCAGTACAGGACATGCAGCCACGGGGAGCCGGGTCCCGCCAGCCCCTCCGGCCCCGGGCTCAGCGGGGGCAGTGGTTGCGAGGTGCTGTCCAGGGTGCTGAGGGGAGACAAGCTGCAGGGCACCGGGGCGCTGCCCCCAAGACCAGCGGGGAGCCCTGCGGAGGGGCGCTGATGCCCCCCCGTCCCCACCGCTGGGGCTGCTCAGGAGCCCGGCGGCCGGGTGCCGGGGCTCCCCGCTCTGCCCGCTGCCTGGACAGGGGGCAGCCAGCAGCTGCAGCCTCTACCGGGCCAGAAGACAGAGTCTTCCAGCCAGTAGGGAGCTGCCCCAGGCTGGGCCTCGAAGTTTTTCAAACTCCTGCCCTGGCGTGACCCTGCTCTCAGCATGCTGCGGCCCCGCTCTCCCCTGGCATCCAGGTATGAGAGCTGGGGGGAGGCTGGGGGCAGGCATGCTGGTCCAGCAGGGGAGGGAATTGGCCTGGGGCAGCGGGGACCAGTGGTGGGACTGGGGAGTCAGGGAGGGGCTTGGGGGCCTCCGAAGGGGGAGAGCTCAGGGAACAACTGGGCAGGGATGGATTGGGGCCCTGGCGGCTGGTGGGGGCTGGGGCCTTCCCTAATATTTATGTATAGCAATGCCCTTGGTTCAGGGACAGGACTTGCTAGTTCGATTTAGGAGTTGGGAATTGTGGTAGATGTGGCAACATGGCTCTCTGGCAGGGCCATGCTGTCAATCAATCCTATGATAACTAGATCTGACATCATCTCTCTGTCAGGCTGGCTGGGGGCTGAGGGAGACAGCCATGGACGCAGGCCTGCTTGCTTACCATGGTAGCGTGCTGCCCAGGCCCTCTCCAAGCTTGCAAGCCACGCTGGTGCTCTAGGACACTGTATTTGTGGATCCAGAGACTGATGAGTTAGAGTCCTACCTCACCACAATCCAGATCCTGCATGCTGTGACATTCCCTCTGCCATCCCCCATGCCCCATCAAATCTGGGCATGCGTCACCAGCAGGGAATGGTGGCATCACATTGCGCTTGCTACATGTGACAATGCTCAGTGCAAAGAAAGCTGCAGATGAGCAGGCAAATTTTGATCTTCTGGTTGCGGAACTGGGCCCAGCACTGCAGTGCAGGAACACCCGCATCATGGCTGCCATCCCAGTTGCCATAAGAGTGGCCATGGCTCTGTGGAAGATGGCAAACTTGGAGTCATATAGATCCATTGTACAGCTCTTTGGGATTGGGAGGTTGACTGTGGGCACAGTCCCCAGGAGGTCTGTACTGTCATCAACTCCATCCTGCTGCCCTGCCTCATCACCCCAGGAGACCTCTGGGACATCATGGCCGGCCTCACAAACCTTGGCTTCCTGAACTTGGTGGGCATTGTAAATGCAACACACATCCCAGTGAGAGCCCCCAAACACCAGGCTGTAGAGCATCACAATAGAAAGGGCTACCCCTTGATGATACTTCAGGCCGTGGTGGATCACTGGGGCATCTTTGATAATAGTTAAGCCATGTGGCCGGGGAGGGCTCACATCACCCAGGTTCTTCAGAATTCTGTGTTGTACAGGGGCATGGAGGGCGCACCTTTTTCCCCCAAGATACAACATGGCCCTTAGGGATGTGCAGGTACCCATCCTCCTTGTGGGGGATTCAGCCTACCCACTCCGCCCATGGCTGATGAAGCTGTATACCAGGCACCTGGATGCCAGGCAGAAGTTCTTCTGGTGCCATCAGGTGGTAGAGTGTGCCTCTGGGTGGCTCAAGGCCCGGTGGAAGTGCCTCCTCACCCACCTCCACCTTGCTGAGGAGAACATGGCCAAGGTTTTGAGCACCTGTGTGGCTCTACATAATCTGTGTGAGCTGTGGGGAGAACAGATGGCCCACATTTGGGAGACTGAAGCCACATGTCTGGTGGAATTGTTTAAGCAGCTAGAGCCCTTGCAATCCCAGGAGTAAGCCCAACAGAGGGCGGCCATCATGCAAGGGGCCCTAAAGGACCTATGTCTCATGGAGGAAGACTGGAGGTCAGGATTGGCACCACTCATCATCTCCACCACCATCCCACCCATATGGTTCCCCCACCCCACTCCCAGCACCACTAAATAAAAGAACACACACCATGCATGAATGTTGTATTAGGTTTATTTCAAAGGGTGTATGTAGGTTCCTGTGGGGCTTGGGGGCTGGTGTGAGGGCAGGTGACTAGGGGGGAGGTAACTGGGGAGGCAGGCTCAACTTGAAGAAGGGAGGTGTGGGTGGTGGGAAGGAGAATATGGGATTCAGAAGATCTAGGGTGTGCAGGGTGTCCCAGCACACTGAGGGGCTGTGCCTTGGCCTTCTCACCCACCACAGGTCTGGGCTCAACAGAAGTGAGGGGCAACTGCCTCCCTGCAGGCCTCTCCTTCTGTGGCTGGTGGAGCGAGGGAGTCGGCAAAGCGGCACAGATTGGATGCCACGTCCTGTTGCATGATGGTGAGTGCCACCAGAGCCTGACTCTGGCGCTCCAGGGAGGCCATGATGTGCTTGTCCAGGGCAGCTGAGCACTGCAGGATGCCAACGGTGAAGTACTGCTGGCTGGCGAGTTCCTCCCGCCACACATGAATCACCTCATCTGCCTTGTGGCCACGTTGCAAAGGTTCCTGTGGGAGCTCCTCTCTGTTCCTGCAGGCCCTCCTTCTCTGGCCCAGTGTGGCTGCCAGATTCCCAGATGTAGGTCACAAGCTGGCTGTGTGTACTGTTTTGTGGAGGCAGATGTTGGGGTTACTCTCAGCCGGCTGCTCTGCTAATGCTGTGTGCAGCCTGACAGAGGCTGGCAATGTGAGCTTTCAGCGCCCTGCGTCTGGGGCTGTGTCCCACTGGACACGACCCCTGAGGCACGCACAGCCTGACTGTGCAGCCTGGTTCTGCCACGGTGCCTATGGTGGTGAGCATTGGGTGGCCCTGACCCGCACCAGTGATCTCTTCTGTGGGTATGTGCCATTACTGTGGCTTGCATACTTGCAGCCCTGATTCCCACCTAACCCCTTTGGCTCCTGCTCCCTGCCCCATTTGGTTCCTGGTCCCCCTATACCACATGGCCCCCGTTCCCATGGCCTGTGGGAGAAGCTTCTGGACTTGTTATCCTCAGGACCCTTTCCCTTTCCCAGCCCCTGCCCCACCACACTACCTGTTCAGCAGGAGGGGCTCCCCAGCTTGCATAAAGGGAGGGGGGACCACTCACCAACAGGGGCACCAGACTTCTGCTGAGATGTCCCCTCACCTGGCTCCCCTTCTGTCAGGGCACCTCCTCAATGTCCCTCTCTACCTCCTCTTCTGGGGGGTGCTGGTCATTCCTCCTCAGCACAGAGGGGCTCTGGGCTCTTTGTAGCCTCAGTACTAGGTGTGCCAGACCTGGGATGACTGGGCTTGCCCACATCCAGGGATGCCTCACCTTCCGTGGTATCCCCCTCCAGGTCCTTGCTGGCAGCCTGATGGGCTCCTCTCCTAGGAATGCATGGAGCTCCTGGTAATAGGGGAATCTGATGTTGCTTGCTGCACATTGGAGCTACCTTGCCTTCCTCATCTGGGCATAATCCTGTCTCAGGACCCTTTTTTTCCCCTCACATGCTCGGCGGTGGGGGTATGCCCTTGGGTGCAGAGTGCCCAGGCTATGTCAGTGTAGACATCCCAGTTTCTGTGCCTGGCCCTGAAGCGGGAGAGGATGTCCTCCATCCCCCAAATCTGCAGGAGGCAGAGGACCTCCTTATGACTTCAAACAGAGCTTGTCTGCGCTCCTGCGAGCTGCCACACGCCTGTGACATTTCTGTTAGAAGGCTGTCAGCGTGCTGACAGGGAAAGTCAAACCACTTCCTCCTTCCTGGAGCTGTGCATCCTGGGAGGAGGAAGGTCAGACCACTCTTAAATAGATACAACAGTTGTTTTAAAATAACACATCCTAACCTCATTATTTCAATTTTACAATTTTGATTTAAGCGTCATAGCAATTTAAAATTAGGTTTTATTTTGTCACTATGATCATCCCTTATATTGAAATGAGGGGGCTCCTCATTATGATATAGGAAAGGGCTATGTGGACCTACCACTTTTTAAATCAATATAACGTGTGTTATGTAGATTTAAAGTGTGTCTGGACATATCCTAAGTGTTAGGAATTCAAAGGGACATATGTAAGTTATTTTATGTAGCTTGTGTATCTTCTTTTGGCTGCCACCAAAATCCACAGCCAGTGTAGACCTAACCTTTGAAGGGCAGCTGTGGCACAAGGGTGGACTTATCTCTAGACAGGAATGTTCCTCACCCCCTTTTGAGTGTCACCCTTATTGGCAGAGTGTTGGCCTTTATTTCCTCCTGGGAGCTGGGCGATATGAAGAGATGTATTAGACTGCTCTTGCCTTCAAGCCAACAGCATTGGTTCTTTAGCTCAGATAGTCACAAAACAGGTTGTGTATTGGATCAAGAGGCTCCAGGTTCAATGTTTGAAGCTAGTTCAGCCATAGATGACATTTTGTGTGAGCCATAGTCATTTCATGGATAGCCTAAGGAACCTTTAGATTTTCTGTAGCCTCCCTTCCATGCTGAGGCATGCTTCATGCTTCACCTTGATAACGGTCTACCACAGCAGCCCTAAGAAGAATGAACTTTGGAGTAGCTCCTCTCTAACTGTGCTACCTCAGAGCTGGAGAGCGAGCCAGGTAATGCCAGTGCAAAGGGAACAACATGTACCCTGGACAGTGTTTAAAGTAGATTGTCCTCACCCATCTCTTCTCTCCCGAACATCCATTAGACTGAATGCTTCCCACTGCTGTTATGTTACTCCCACTCATCTGCCAATGAGATGACACACTTTATATAACTGATCATCAGTGAAAGATTTCCACTACTTGCTTTACTAACTGCTTTTTTTCAGATTACTAAAGTTATAGTTGTGATCAAACAGTTAACATGTGAACTGCTCCCTACCGCCTCACACCCACCCCTGAAGATAGCCAAGCTAAATTCTTACTCAATCTTTGTGGTTTTGTACGTACAATATGTCAGTGCCTGTCAACATGAGGCCTTTGAAGACCTGTCATGGAAGCAGTGATTGCTTGAGAAAAAATATGTATGTAATAACTTTATTTTTAAGAGTGCAAATTGAAGGAGAGCGCTAAATACAGAGCTCTTCAGAACACAGTAATTCTTGCTACCACAGGATGGTAAGATGTATATGTTACCTTGCTAGGGACAGTGTGTAATCTTGAGTAAAACAGGGAACTCATGCAAACAGAAATTCATCTTTCACAGTGGAGTTGTTTGCAGCTTCTGATTGCTTATGTAGTAAAGCTTCAGCAGGGTTGGTTAAAAGTCTGCTCCTTCTTGCATCCCTTCAAGATTAAGAAGCCACATGTAACCAGAGGAATTGAAAGAGGCCACTTGTCACAGGATGCTGCTGTGCTGCATGCTGCATGATCTCAAAACAGCAGGAGTGGCCTCAAACAGGCATCAGTGTTGTAAACATTTCAAATGATCCCTATCATTTTCTAAAGTACAGTAGATTCAGGTGCTCTGTAGATTTCAAAATTGTGAGTGAGAAAAAACAGTATCCCATACATGCCCATATTAGTGATTAAATGACTGTGGTCTGTGGCTTAAGTGTTCTTTGATAATGTGTTGGTGTTTAAGAATACCACAGAACTTCTTGTTTGTTTTTATACTTTTATTTTCTCCACTCCATTGCCATAACAACCCTATTGGGGCAGTTGTGTCATGTGAAGGGCTAATGCTAGCTGTCAAAGAGGAAACAATCCTTTTACTGGGATTGGGAGACCAGTGGTGTCCACTATGAGACAGACACTTCCTAGGTGAAGAAAATAGGTCCCTGACTCAGAAGGTGGAAGACTGTGACTCAGACCTAGACTTCCTGGTATGTAAAGACCACCTTGGGATCAAGGAGTAAACTGGAGACAAGAAGAAAACAAAGAGTCTCCCTTAACTCTCAGATTGATAGCCTGGGGGTGCAGCCCTCTATGGGAGCAGGTGAGGAAGCCAATCTGAGGCTTGGTCTACTCTACAAAGTTGGGCTGATATAAGCTGCCTTAAATCCATTCTTTTGGGTGAACAACACCATTGTTTCCTCAATCTACCAAGAGCTTATTCAACAGTCATTCCTCTCTTGCTGAGATAGTAACTGATTCTTTCCTTCATACTGTTGAGGTACCTTGTGTACGGCTTTATGAGCAAGGACTAGGCTGGGTCCTCCAGGGTCACTAAAATCCTTTCAACATCACCCATGTCGATTCACCAGACAGGAAAGAAACCCTTGCTTACTGTTTTCTAATCAGTTTCTGTCTTAAAGATGACATGAATATTCCTAACCAGCTCATACTGACTGGTGAAACATCTCTGGTGATCCACAAATGGTTGCATGAAGTACAGCTAGTCCTCACTTAGTGACCTACTCGTTTAGTGACCCCTCGGAGTTATGACCAGCTCTCTGACAAGTTGGTATTATGGCAATGTACGAGAACTCGCATCAGCTCTCTCAGATTCATCTCGTTCCTGCAGTCAGAACTAGCGTTTTTTGTCTATGTATTTTTACTTTATTGTGCACCCCAAAGTACAAGATGTCGGCGAAAAGGAAGAGCATGACTTCACCCAGAGAAAGCGCCAAGAAACAAAGGAAGGCTATCGATCTTGAGACAAAAATGAAGATAATAAACGAATATGAAGCTGGTAAGAAAGTTAAAGCGATAGCACGTGACTTGGAGCTGGCGCATTCAACTGTATCAACGATCTTGAAGGATAAAGATCGAGTGAAAGAAGCAGTGAAATCATCAAAAGGATATAAAGCCATAATAACTAGGCATCAGAAAGGCCTCATTCACGAAATGGAAAAATTACTGGCGATATGGTTTGACGACCAGATACAAAAAAGAATGCCAATGAGCCTTTTAATAATTCAAGCAAAGGCACACAGTATCTTTGAAACGTTGAAAGCGCGCGAAAATGAAGAGTCAATGGAAACATTTACAGCAAGTCATGGATGGTTTCAATGTTTTCGTCGGAGATTCAGCCTTCATAATCGAAGTATCAGTGGTGAGGCAGCAAGCGTGGACATAGAAGCATCAGAAAGATTTGTGGATGAATTTGACGAAATGATCGAGAAAGGCGGGTATCGTCCGGAACAGATTTTTAATGCAGACAAAACCAGACTATTTTGGAAAAAATACCCAAAAGATCCTACATACACAAAGAGGCTAAAGCAATGCCCGGTTTCAAGGCTTTTAAGGACAGGGTCACGTTGTTGTTGGGAGGAAATGTTGCTGGATTTCAGTTAAAACCTTTTCTCATCTATCGTTCTGCAAACCCACGTGCACTGAAGCAGGTTAGTAAGCACACGCTGCCCGTTTACTATCGTTCAAATAACAAAGCATGGATGACACAATCTTTATTTGAGGACTGGTTCATGAACTGCTTCATACCCTCAGTCAAGCATTACTGTCTGGAAAACGATGTTCCCTTTAAAAGTATCCTCCTCCTACTTGATAACGCCCCAGGCCGCCTCCAGCATCTTGATGATCTACTCCCTGATGTAAAGGTCGTGTATCTGCCTAAAAACACAACTGCTGTGTTACAACCAATGGACCAGGGGGCTATCTCTACATTTAAAGCGCTATATTTCCGCGCAATGTTTTCCAAAGCGGTAGCAGCAACAGAAAATGGTGAAGTAACCCTGCGCGATTTTTGGAAATCATATAATATTTTACACTGCATAAAGAACATTGAATCAGCTTGGGCGGGAGTGACAGAAAAGTGCATGCAAGGCATATGGAAAAAATGCCTGAAATGTTTTGTAAATAATTTCGAAGGGTTTGAGAAAGACGAACATATTGATGTCATAAATAAAAAAATTGTGGAACTTGCTAATGTGCTTAATTTAGATGTTGAAGTGGAAGATATTGAAGAATTAGTGGAATACGTCGAGGGAGAGCTAACTAATGAAGATTTAATAGAGTTGGAAGCACAGCAGCACTTGAAAGAGGAGGAAGAAGAAGAAGACGAGGAAAGAGTGGAAGAAGTACAAAAGAAGTTCACTGTAAAGGGGTTAGCTGATGTCTTCTCCAAAGTGAATGCAGTGATGTTAGAACTAGAGAGTATGGACCCGAATGTAGAATGGTTCACGAAAGTGGAACGACAAATGAATGAAATTTTACGATGCTATCGTGAAATTTATGAAGAAAAAAAGAAAATTACAACGCAGACCACACTAACGAGATACTTCTCTAAAGTTCCATCCAGGACCCCTACCCCTACCCTTACAAGCCCTTCCATTTCCTTGCCATCATCTCCCTTACCAGGGCCTTCTACAGCTCCTGATAACCCTGCTGATCTCTCCGACGATGACATTGATGACCCCCCTGCTGCTGAACCACACTTTGAAGGATTTGATGAGTGAAAATGTCAATGTAATCTGAATGTTTATTTTCATATTTCTTTGGTACATCATTTTTATAATTTTTGCTGATTGCATTTTTATGTTCTGTAATACAGTATGTAAGGAGTTATGCCAATAAAACAAAGTTATCACGATGGAGTTTATTTTAGGCCTTTTCTTTACAGTACTATTCAGAATATTAAAAATGATTACCTGTATTTACAGTACACTATGCAAACTAAGTTCAGTACATTAGAGCTTAAAACATTTAAAATATATATTAAAAATGTTATAAATGATGCAAAGGTGCCATTAAAACTATCTACAGATGGTTGAAAAACCCACTACCAGTAAAGTACATTATGCCTGAAATACCGGTAAGGGCTGCTCCTCGTTTAGCGACCAATTCGTTTATCAACCGGGTTTCAGGAACGGAACCCGGTCACTAAGTGAGGACTACCTGTATAGAAAGGTAGTTCTTTCCATTTATATGTATTTTTAGAGAAAGGGGGCTGCTGCCAAAACAGGGATATTTATGCCCTCTAACATTCCACAGTAGTTCAGGAAGCCTGTTCTTACAAATCCATCCACAAGGTCCTGCATATGGCCAGAAGTCACAGTACTGCACAGAAGGAGATGATTAATAGCCCTGCTCACATACAGGATGACAACCCAGAATTTCCAACTCCAAATTGATTTCCTGCTGACTGGTAGCAATCCAACTATGCAAGTTTCCACTGTTAGTGCAGCTCTCTTTCTTATGTCCCTGTGCTGGCTGGCTGAGGTGAGCCTGGCATACAGATCCAGACATGTGGCCCTGTAAATCCAAAATTAGGAGGCCACTGCTCATCATCCCAGGCCTTCATTCTGATGCAAACCCACCAGCCAGTGCTCAATTTGTGGGCCCAAAAGCAGCATTCCACTGTCTGCAGCAGTTCTGTGACTGCTACAAACACCTTGATTTTGTTTTTGCCGTGTCTCAGAGCAATTTCTCATCTGCAAAGTCATGGTCATCTCTGATTCAGTTCCTCCTGTGGCTCTGCAAGTACTGGGTGATTATGCATCTGGTGCATGCAGCACAAATGAGAAGAGTACAGTGTTGTGCAGGGTTCATGCATCAGTCAGCAAGGAGGGCTTCATGAATTTGTCAGTTTTTTTTTTAAAAAGGGCACAGAAATATTTGACATTCATGACATTATGGGATAGAGAAAATTACATGCTGGAAACTTGACTCCTTGCTCATAGTCACCACTATATAACTTGTTTCTGCCTCACCATGCTTTCTCAAAGCTTCCCAAAGGACAATGTTCTGTATGGTGGTGATTTGAACACTGGACTACTGCCCAGGGTGCATTGAATTGGGCATCGACTCCTGGTGGGTATGTGCCAACACAAGGAGCCAAATATGCATGCTCACAAGCGATATATTAATTGCAGTGGCCTCATGCTAACATAACTTGTATCAACCAAAGATTGTAGTGTAGACCTGGCCTGAGAGGAAAGTCCCAACAGAAAGGAACAGAGACATGTTTTTAAACTCAAGGGGAGGACCTGGTCAGTCAAAACCTCAGAGGATAGTTTGACTTCCTCAGGGAGACTCTCAGACATGGTGAAAGGTGTGTTGTATGTGGAAAGTTATATTAACTGTTTTATGTTGGAATACACAGGACTTCATCCTTGTAGAAAACAGACTGTAATGCTACAACTTTGATGCAATGATTGTCTTGTTGGCCTCCTGGGTTATAGTATCAAACACCCGTAAACCAGCAGGAGAATCACTATGTTCTTAAATTGATGTTCCTCCTTCACCTTTTTGATACTTTGTTTTTGTGAGACAATGACTCAGTGAGGAACGGGAAAATATAAGCATGGAAGGAAAGAAAAGCCAGTTTGTTTCCAAAAATATAATCTATGTTACTACCATTCAAATTCAAAGCAGCAAAGTCAGTTATGTTGAGGATGTGCAGGAGACTTTTGTATTGTTTTGACAAGGAAGCAAAGTTATCAGTTTAAATTTAATAATCCATCTACTCAAACTGTCAGTCTAAACTATTGTTAGACTGTTGATCTGACACTGGATCAATACCATTCTCACCTCTTGGTGTCACATTAATGATCTAACCAAAAATGTTGAGTGATAGCCCATAAAGCTGGGAAAACACCACAGAACACATATTATGTTTTCTTCTTTACACATCAAAGATTGTAATTCATGTTATGTTTCATATAATTCTTTTCTGAAAAGCAATTATTATAATTATAGTATGTAAGTCCTCTTTCACTGAAAAAAAGTCATACTGATCCTGAAGAAGGTCAATTAGTTAAACTGGTTATTTTCATCTATAAATACACTCATAAGCAGACATTTCTAATGGTTGAGGTCTTCAACGTCTCTTCAGTTTTCATTTGTTCTCCCTATAGATGCATATCCTCCTTGTATATCAGAGATCGTATTAATCCAATTTTCCCCGAAGTGTAGATGGATACACACTCATGAATATGACCAAATCTGTTAAACAATGATACATAATTTAGCTTTTTTTTGGTATATAAATCTAAATGCCAGACAGGAAGAAAAAATAAATTCATTTTAAGGTTGACTATAAAATATTCTCTAACATCAACAGCATTAGCTATTATAAGTTTTGTATTTCCACAGGTTTTAAATTTTTAAGATACAGTACCTGATACAATATCATTGACGTGGAACTAGGAAATTGTTTTAGGACAATGAGGATGCATGCTTTGCAATTGTGTTCCTTTTGATGGGCTCAACAAATCCATTTCCATCACCCAGCAATTCTTAAGATTTTGAAAGAGAAATTCATTGACCCAGCTGGACTGTAGTGCACCAGTAACAAGCAGCAAGATACAAGGCTGTTTTTAGATCAACCAGGGACAATTTTATCAAGGATAAGGTAGCTTGGCCTAGATCCTTAATTTTCCTGAACTCAGTAAGAGTTTAGGTACCTAAACCTTTGAAGGTCATGGACCTACTGATTAAACACTTTGGCTATGCCTACACTATCAACTTAGGTCAACTTAAGGAAGCTTAAGTCAACCTAAATTACCCCCAGATCACACTGGGCTTTCTTTAAGTTGACTTAAGGGTGTCCTGAAGTCAACTTAAACTGGTGTGGACTCAGTCAACCTAGGGGAGCCTGGGATGGGGGAAGGGAGCCATGGCTCAGGGAGTCGAGGCTCTGGGACAGGGAAGAAGCAAGTTGCCCTGGCTTCCCTGTTTGGGGAGCCACCAGACAAGCCACCATTGGGGCTCCCTAGACAGGGGAGTCCTGCAGAAGCTGGTCTCCAGCGCTCCCCGAGCCACTTAGTTTGAACTAGTTAGTTAAATGGTTAGTTCAAACTTTGTTCTTAGTTTGAACTTTAGTTCAAACTAGGGCAATGTAGACACCTCAGTTAAACTTAAAGTTCAAACTAAGCGGTTAATTCAAACTAACCACTTTTTCAAGTTTGAACTAGCTTTTTAGTTTGAATTAGCCATGCCTTTTTAGTTCGGACTCAAAAGCATGGCTAGTTCAAACTAAAAAGTCATGGTTAGTCCGAACTGACCCGTGGTTACTTCAAACTAACCAGGGACTGTTTAGTTTGTACTAAGGGAGGTCAAACTAAGCTTTCTGATGTAGATATAGGCTAAAAATGTAGTGAAGCTATGGGAATGGTCTACCTAGGGTAATGGTGGAACCTCCATCCTTATTGGTTTTTTAAGGTGTACCTTGACAAGACATTGACTGGGATGATTTTGCTGGGTTTGGTCCTGCTTTGAACAGGGAGCTGGACTAGAAGTCTTCCAGAGGTTTCTTCTAGTCCTAATATTCTGTGATTCCATGGTTCTAAATGTACTTTCATTGTCTTTTGCCTACAACCAAACCACTGAGAAAAGAGAACCCACATTCCTTTGTTTAGTATGGGCTCAACGCATGTTCTGCATCTCAGGCACATATTAAGAACATATTTCCAGCACTTCTGATACATAATGCAATTCGTTTGGGGCCAACATGTTACCAGTTCACATACAATACTTTACAAGATACCATTTAGATACATATTATGGCAAGCACAGCCTGAGGACAGGGAGTATTACATGACAGATATAAGTTATTAATGTAGCAAGCTTTCTGCCAATGGGCATTGGTGGGTCACAGAAAGTCAGGCCAAAAGAAAAAAAGGGCAAATTGTCTGGAGTCAGTGTGAGAACTAGGTTTTTAATCCAGGTTTCCCTGTACATCAGACTTTTCCTTCAGCCACTAGACTACACTGTCTCTCATGCTGTTGATCTGCCGCTCCTTGTATTACAGAACCTCCCTGGTCCTCAGGACTTCATCCAAAACCATACAGGATTTTCCGTATTAGATCAGAGCAGTGGTCTAACTAGTATAGAGCAACCTTGGCTCTAATAATGGCCAATGACACATCCTTCAGAGGAGCTATGTAATGTAAAATTATGCAATATCTGTGAGTACAATACATGGAATGACTTCTCTATTTTGTTTACTGAACAGATTTATTGTAAAGACATACTAACAATTTGATGAGTATGGATTTAACGTCTCCAAAGCAAAGGAATAGCATTTTCATGTAAAATTAACTTTAGATTTCAATGATATATTGATTACATCCAAGATATCACTTCACTGTAAACTATATTTTCCACTGGCAGTCGAATCACTCATTCCTGTGGCAATTGTGTTTTTCAGAGGGACATCTGGCAATGTCTAGATTGGAAGAATTAAGGTATAGAGTGACTCTTCAGTTCTTCATTCTAATTGTACTAAAATCAGTGATTTTACTGATTTACACAAGCTGAGGATAAGACCCAGAACTGGATAACATCTGTGGTACTCCTTAATTAACCCATTGGGTAAATAAATGCCTGTAACAGGGGCCCTGCTGTGACGAGTTCACAGAAAATGTAAATGTGTAATAGCAACATCCAGGATGAGCTACCATGGCCCATGCAAATCCCTAGCTCAATCCACAGTATGGCTGCCATCACACCTAGATTCACTTGGACCATTTCCTCAGCTGGTATAATTGGCTGTGTTCACACACAGGGGGTTATTTCAATACGGTTGTTTCGAAACAACTTGTATCGAAATAACACCTTATTTCGAAATAACTTAATTCAAATTAACGGTTTGTTAATTCGAATTAAGGAAAAAAGCTCAAAGCGAAATAGCAGGTTGAAGCAACAGTTATTTCAAAACAAGTCACTGTTGTTTCGAAACAACATGTTCTCACGGCGTTTTTTCAAAACAATCATTTCAAAACAACGTTGTTTCATCCCCGTATGGGGTTTAACTTGTTTTGAAACAACGCTATTGTTTTGAAACAATGGGACCCGTTGTTTTGAAACAGCCGTGCGTCGTGTGAACAGCCTAAATCTTATTTCACAACACCCTCTGTTGTTTTGAAATAAGAGGGCTGTGTGAACACAGCCATTAACGTCAATAGAACTGTGTCAATGTACTCTACCGAGAGTCTGGCACTATGGTGATTAGTGCATTAGAGATACATTGATAGACAGATCTATTATTATTTGTTTGATACCAAACTAAAATAGACCTGAAATATGGATTCTGAGCATATTGTTCTGTAAGATGCTTGTGCTGCACAAAAGAATGCATAAATGTAGTTTTACTGGTGTCTTATTATTTTCAACGTTTCTGGTCAAATTTCCCTCTTATCACAACATAATTTAAATGAATCAGATATCCTGTTAGTAGCTATTCTCTCTGGCAATTCTCCAAAAGAAGCCATGGTTCTCCAAAGAGCTGGCGGTGAAGATGGTCAAAATCATGTGTTAATTTTCCCAAGTAGCTGCATCTAGAAAGGATCTGACACAAGGAATGCATGTGTACATGCACCAGAGCATTTCTGTACAATGAGCAACCTTAAGGGCAGCACATGTAGGGCAAATGAGGATACCTACTTCTTTTTTTGCCCTACCATGAAAGACTTGGCATCTGAAATGCAGATCTCATGAGAATTTCAGAGAGATTTCTACTCAGATACAAATTAATGTTGATGTATTTTTATCAGATTGAAAAATGTGTGCAAAAGTAAATTGGATTTAAAAGGACAGAGAGACAGGCAATCTAGCAGGATTGCTTTTCAAATCAGAGGGGGAGATGTTTGAATTTCTTGTCTGAGTTGATGGAATTCTTATTCTGAGTCAGATTTTGAAGAATCACATATTATCACAACAAAAAACAAAGACGTTTTTGTAATAAGTGTATTTGAAAATCAGAAAATGTTAGCAATGTGGCATATATAAGAAAATGATACAATATTTACTCTGGTGAAGTGCATTGGAGTCCACAAAAGCTTACATGCAAATAAATGTATTAGTCTTTAAAGCTAGGTCTACATCAGCAATTTTAGTTTGGACTTGCTAGTCTGAGCTAAAGAAGTTCAAGGTTAGTCTGAACTAACCTCGGGCTAGTTCAAACTAACCGTGGGTTTTTTAGTTTGAATTAGCCTTGTATTCTAGTTCGAACTAAAGTTTTAGTTCGAACTAGAATGTGCGGTTAGTTAGAACTAAGAGTTTAGTTCAAATGTTTTAAGTTCAAGCTAACCATTAGTTTGGGTATTGCATGCACTTAGTTCGAACTCTGAACTAAAACTGGTACTTTTTAGTTTGAACTAAGCTTTTCCTAGTCCAAACTACAAAATTTCTTAGTTCAGACTAGGCAAAGCCTAGTGTAGCCAAGAACTAAATTCGTCTGGACTAAGATTGCTTAATTTGGACTAATTTGGCAATGCAGACATAGCCAATGGTGCCACAGGACTCTCAACATTTGCTCTGATGTATGAGCTAAATCTGTGTAGTATTGTGCATGTGTATAGAAGCCTATCTCACAGTTTCAACCATAGGCAAATAGCACATAAAGATTAAGGGCAGTATGTGATGCTGAAATTATTACCAGAGAGGTATGAAAATAATTATGTAATAATAAGCCTATTTCTTATTGATTCTCTTTCTAATTCTATTTATTCTGTTTCTGGTTTATTCTGAAGATTATGCCTTTTCACTTTGTGAGTTAAAAAAATTGAGTGGAACTAGAGAAATATCACCTTGGGTTAGATAACATCAAGATCATGGTTATGACCTAGTCTAGACCACAGCTCTGAGAAGCATTACTATGCATAATTGCTGCAGCTATTGGTGCCCAGGAGCCAATGAAGTGAATTAGAATATGGAAACAACAGAAATAACTTTAGATTAAAATTACAGAAGATGCCATGTGGGGAGTTTTTAGCAAGAATTGCTTTGGCTTCCCATATATCCTAAAATATTCTTTCTTTAATTTTTTATGATACATTTCTTTTTGCGTATAAAAAGTTCTCCCCAAATTATAGGAAAGGATTCGCTTGCAGAATAGCAAATGCACAATTTCTTCTTTCTGACACTGCTCATGCTGATAGTTTGCAGATGTCTGACAAAAAAAAAAAGACAGAAAAAAAGGTGTAACACAATATTTATGAAAATGAGAGGAAGAGAAAGATTTCTTCCCCTTTATGAGATGCACCTTCAGGAATCACCTCTGGCTCTGGTTCATAACCTTCTGCAGACAGAGTGAGGGGGGATTGCTACCATCAATGTATTAAAAACATTTTGAATATTAAGGACAGTAACCTCACTCTTCTTGGAGCCAACTTTTCATCTGGTTAAAAATTACCAAAGCTTCATATCATGTCAGCCCTAGAATCATAACAATGCATGGATGGAAGGGGCCTTGGAAAGTAATAGACCTACTGCACAGTAACAGGAATAAGTAATCCTAGACTGCTCCAACAAGTGTTCATCCAACCTGGTTTTATTGTCCATCCTCTATAGGTGAACAATCAATTGATCTCCCTAGGAAGCCTGCTCTAGAGCTTAATTACCCAAATTGTTACCATGTTTCTCCTACTAATTTAACCTGCATTTCCCTTGCTACAGATTAAGCCCATTATTTCTTATCCTGCCTTAGGTGGACACAGAGAACAACTCATCACAGATCTCTTTATAACACTCCTTTAATATAATTGAAGGCTGTTATGAAGTTCTTGCTTGATCTTCTTTTCTCAAGGCTAAACATGTCCCATTTCTTTAAACATTTCCTAAACTGAAACTATTAGCATTTTTGTTGCTCTCTTCTGGGCTGTCTCCAATTCGTCTACACCTTTCTTATAGTATGATACCCAGTGTGTCATACCAGTAGAGACCATTCTTATCTATGTTGTTCTGCATCCCACATGGATGTCTGTTTGGCTATGTGCATGTTTCTCTTTATGCGTGTTCTTTCAGGATTACTGCTGTCTCAGATCTTTAAGTGGGTACTTTGTCATTCCAGTGATCTAGAGCCTGGCTTGGATATTTAAGTAGGAACTGAGTTAGCTTGGTGATCCTAAACAAAGATGTTCCTTCAGTTAATTTAGATTACCTTTGACTAGCTTTCAAGTGAGGACTCCAGTAGCTCATTAACCTTAACCTTATGTGTACCCTGCATGCAACAAGTAAACTGAGGCAACACTCATGATCAAAGAAATCAACATAACCATGGATATTTGTAGAAATGAAGTTGCCAGGCTAGGCTTTGTTACAAAGTAACACAATGACAAACCTATTTGAACAAATGTGCTGGCAACACTTGTGCTCCCAATACAATGGAATACATCGACTGACAGCAGGACTCTCCATCACCCCCTCTGGCTGCATGAAATCTAGGCTCTGGGATTCCTACTTTTATATCCGGCTTAGACCTATTGGCTTGGCTCTCTTCAGTGTCCAAATTTACCTAGATTGGTCCACATAACCCTTTTTTGATGTCATCCAACAGTTGGATAGTTCCATACATCCCAAGACACCTCCATCCATCAAGGTGTCATTCTGCAATTATGTATATCATTGCACTGGATAGTTCAAAGCATCCCTTCTGATCTTCTTGGCACTAGGCTGACTGGGCATCTCAAACCTTCATGGTCCTTCCCCTCTCTTACTGCAATTGCAACTTACTTCTTGCCAATTTCTGTGAGGTGAGACTACCTTAGCCTGACTCTTGTCAATTTAGCTAGTTATGCAACTCAGGCCTACTCTTTTTTTTTTTTTTCCCTGTAGGCCTTAGGCCTCAGTCTGACCATTTCTACTTGTCTTTCCTATTTTAAACTGTTTACCGTCTCCTACACCCAGGGTGTGACACATACTCCAACTGAGGTCTCACCAATGCTGAATAGAGTGGGACAGTTACCTCTGATGTCGTACATACAACATTTCTATTAATACACACCAGAGTGATGACTTTTCTCTCAGCCACAGTCCATTGCTGACTTATATTCAGTTTGTGATTCACTATAACCCCAAGATCCTTTTCAGCAATATTACCACGTAGCCAGTGATTCCCCCCATTTTGCAGTTGCTCATTTGATTTTTCCCTCCTAAGTGTAGTACCTTATATTTGTCCTTAATTAAATTTCATCTTGCTGAATTCAGACAAATTCACCATATTGTCAAGGTAATTTTGAATATGATTTATAGTATCTGAGCGTTTTTCCTTTGCTTATTTATTTCAGTGCCTCTTTTCTATACATGATGCCCTCTAGTTGTTTCTAGTTGTGTTTGCTTAAACAATTGTGTTTGATAAGTTATTCCATATGTATAATAATCTCCTCTTGAGAACATGCTGCTTTTATGTAGCTCCATGGAATTTGTTTGCTTTTGATAACCCAATCTATCTTAGACCCTATATTGGTGTGTGCATGTGTATGTGTATATGTGTGCACGCATTGTAAATGTATATTTTTCACAAGTTAACAATTTCAGTATTATACATAAGCAATGCCTGACATTGCAGAACAAGTTGTCAGGTTTGACTGAAAGAGATAAGAGATAAAGTGAGAACTCTATTAACAAGCCAACTTACAATGCTTGGAAATAATGCTTATAAATTCTGTAACTTATCAGAGGATTGCCCGTGAGTAAACTGAAGCTTTAAAACACTGAGACACAGACACAAGTGAAGCCACTGGGAACTGTGGCTACTCATCACATTGAAAAATCAAGCACCCAAATTTCACACCCAGATGGATGCACCTAAACTTAATAATTATGGAACCAGTGATGCACTCCAGGTCATAAACCATTTCTGTGACAAAGCTGAGGAAATAATTCAAAACTCCTGACTACCAGCTCCCTGTTCTAATCAGAATTTCACTGACAGAACATAAGGAGACTGAATAATGAAATGGGGATTGCATATCAGGAGTAAAATACATACTGTGCCCTAAGCAAAAACCTTTGTCAAAACTGCATATATTAAGGGCATAATGTCAGCGCTAAATGCTATACGAATGGACATCGGACTCCACATCTACCCAGTTCTGTGATGCCTCTACAATGGGCTAAACCAAAAACCTGGATCAGAATCTTGCAGTTTATTTACCCCTCCACTTTAAATGTTTTTCAGCTGATTCCCCATACTCATGTACCTTATTCACTCTTTGAACACCTGTGCCCATTTACTAAATTGATTTGGTGTGTTTGACCCCCCTTTGCCCAGATGTAAATAACTGCACAAAGTCTGTGCAAAGCAGCCGAGAATTATGCCTTTCCCAATTGCAAACCACAAGTCTCCAAGGTGAGATTTAGAGCTGCCTAAAGCCGAATTTAGAATCCCTGACTGAATCACTGTGTATGACCCCTGGGAATGTACAGAATGTCATAGCTCCTAATTGCCAATTCTTTTTCCTTTAAGAGAGTAATAAAAACTTACATGAACACCTGTGGCCCTTGGAGCATTTGGAGGCATAATTACTTAGCTGATAACAATGTGCATTTATGTAACAAGGCACTGTAATGGCTCAGAATACCGTAAGGGTGTATTTAGAGAACATATATGGGAAAGTAATGTAAAACAGCATCAGGTACTCGTTAGTCACTTTTCAAAGTTAAGCATACTTTGTAAGCTGCCCTCTCTCTTCCCACCACAATAAATTCTTAGACCTAGGCTAAGAGGGCAATGAACCACATTCACTAAAAACAAACAAACAAACAAACAAACAAACAAACAAACAAAAAGAAGCCCATATATTTCTTTCCTACTTTCTTGCTCTTTGATAGGTGCTGTCTATAGACAAAGCCATCCCTAGGGTAGGGCAAGAGGGGCAGCCACCCCAGGCCCCGAGCTTTGGGGGGCCCTGCAGGGCTGCGCTGCTGCCCTCTCCCCCCATGCCAGGGACTGGGCAAACCAGCCAAAAGTGGCAGCCTGGTTCACAGGGCTGGGAGTGGCTTTGGGTGAAAGTTGCTTAAGGCTCCTAGTAGATCAGCATTGCAACAACCCTGAGCCATTAGGACTAATAATGAAGTGCTAAGTGTTGTTCAAACAAACTCTTTGCCTCCTCTCTGAGTCAGTATTTCTTTGGGCTTTTTTCATTCATATGAAAAGGACTGAGGTCACTGGCGAGCAACATTTGTGTTTTTTAATCAACAGACTCAATGAAGAAAAGAAAAAATACCGTGAATACGCCTTATTCCACTATTTCTCAGAGCTGGGGATTGCAGTTATTTTTGCAAATTAGGACTTCCCTCTTTTTTCAGTGGGTTGACAATTCCCTTGCTTGCAACAAAAGTTATAACTTGTAGATTTTAATAAAAACTCTTTACAGAGATTTATTTGACTGATAATTAAAAAGAGAAGAGAAAAGCAAACTGTTCTGGTAGGATCCTGTGTTACAAAGTATGGTATTTTTTCTACAATTAGAAAGCCTAAGTAACAGAATAAAATCCAACTCAGGGATGGATCTGATGAAAGGACAAGTTATAACAAAGGTCCTAATCTGAAGGGTGGGGAAGTGGATAGCCCCATTGTGTTGCTCCCTTATGCACACTGCCAGGGGTCAGCAGGCCAAGCGGAGAGGGCTAGCACCCCTTCAATCACACTATGGTGGATAATTGTGTGTTTGTGGAAACTCATGAAGACTGAGGGAGCAGAGGAAGAGCAGAGGTGAAAGTGGAACCTAGAGGGGCTGCTTCAGTTCCTGGGATTTGGCAGTGGAGAAGTGAGCAGGACCTGGAAGGACTTGGACAGGCTCAGGAGCAGACAGGATTTTGCAGGACCTTTCTTTCCAGTCTGGCATTGGATCTCTTCTCCTTCCCCTGTCTCAGCACTTCCATCTCATTTCTCCACCCAGTCATTCCCACCCCCATTTGCAAGGAGCAACCATACACACATGCTAGGCTACTACATGCAATTTTAGAGACTTTACATACTTCCTGATTTGAGACAGGACTATGGCACGCGGAATCACCTTCTGCATGTTCCATGTAGGTGATCTCAAATTAGATGTGTATGTTTCAGAGATGCAATAGAAGCCTCAAGAGAAAGGATGAAAGCCATATGGGATTGCCACCCCATGCAACCATGGTCACTGTTCAATTTTCTGGCAGTGGCTGCTTTTTTTCAGTGGATGGTTGCTGCATGTCAGAGGGATCCGGAGATAGGTCCCAAGGAAAAAAGTTTGACAACCACTGGCTTAAAGGTGGCTGAGAAATCAGATCCCGCACTCCTGTTCTGCCACTTTTGGTCAGCTCGCCGAGTCCTTGGCGTAGGATGCCTGGTGCAGGTGTTTGCCCGTGCCCTGGGCTGGCCAGCCTCATCCTCCAGTGGCTGGTGGGAGGTGAGTGGGGGCCCCGCAGAGGGTAATTCACCCAGGGACCCGCACCCCCCTAGGGACAGCCCTGTCTATAGACTATTCCAATGGTAAAGAACCCAATCCTTCAATCACTTACGCACAGAAATTGCTTCACTAACTTTGTTGAGGAAACTTTAATAAGGAAGCACTGAGCCCAAATTATCTCCATCTCTGCTGGTCACATTTACCAGGAGAATCTGAGCACCTCAAGCTGCCTACAATTAAACCAGCTCTTATGAAGTCAGTGAGAGTTGACGGTGCTCTGCCCTTTTCAGTGTGACACCCACAACAAAGCTCCATGGAGGTCTATGCATTGAAGCATTTGGACTAGTTACATGTTTAAATTAAGAACACACCTCAATGTCTTACAGGCTCTGAGTTTAAATTAGCTAAACACATATTTTGTAAGGGTTTTAAAGATTAAGTAATTAATTTAAGGGCCCAGGTGATGCTGCCCCCGTCGCCTTAGAAAAAAATGCATAAAGAAGAAGTTGTCACAGATGTATGTTTCACTCTTTCCCCAGCCCTGTATCAGATTTGTCTTTTTAAGTTGTAAACTCTTCAGAACAGGAGCTGCCTGATCTCTATGTTTGTAGAGGGCATAGCAAAATGGGAGTTGATTCTTGACCCTTTGCCTGTACTGTATTAGACATGATTAATAATATGAATTTAATGCTTATAAATCTATTTAAAGATAGAGGGTTGCTATAGAAACATTTAGTTATTTAATTTAATAGATATATACATACTGTATCATTATGCCAGTATTTAATCAACTGAATCGATGAAAACAAGAAAATGCGTATGTAATATATTTTAATTTAATTTATGCTTTAACCATATATTAAATCAAAGACCTGAAGAATAGTGTTTGTGCTTTGAAAATGCCAGATAATGAGCTAGATTCATCATTGCATTATTCCAGTCGCACACTGCTGTCAGCCCACTGATCCCAATAGCTTTGTAACCGAATAATGATGGAATTACACAGTGGCTAATCAGGTCCATCTTTCTTAAGGTTTTAGATAAAAAGAACATGGCTGAATTCCATGTAGTGTCTTCTAAATCAGTGGTTCTCAACTTTTTGTGGGTCACAACACACTTGGTGGCATGTCATAATCTAATGGGACATAGCAGCCCACCCTTCCCAGGCCAAATCCAGTCATCTCCCAGGTTCTCCATGACACACTTAAAACTGTGTGGTGATACAGTAATGTGTCCCAACAAAGTGGTTGAGATCAAATGTTCTTATTAATATTCATATATGTACAGATTGGTAGGCATGAGCCACCAGGAAGAATCAACCAATTTTGTCATCCATGCTTCTATCCACTGGCTTATGAATGGAGAAAGTATTCACAGATGATGTATCTCTGGAGAGCTGTGTTAATGAGCTATATGCTCTTCAGGGTAGGACTTCTGTCTTCAAAAAGTGCCTCACACTGTTTACATACCATAGCAATATATAAAATAAGAGTAATAAGTAGGAGATCTTTGCCTCAACTCTGGCCTCTATAAAAAAAAAAAAAAAAAGCATTTGAGAGAAATAGAGGGGGTCTAAAAATTCTGCATTTAGCCTGAGGAGGATTCATCTAGAGAGACACTGTCTAGAGTGCCTTCCCAGAACTGCTTGACAAATACTAGTGCATGGCTAGGACATGTTGAAGGGTAGGTTGGAGACCCACAGGGTTGTCCAAATTCTTCCCAGGGCCTCGCCAGCCTCTAGAACAGACTAATTTTTAAAGACTGCAAAGGCAACTTAAACTAAAGGCACACCACTTCTATCCTAAGCTGTAAGTTTTAAGCTGAAGTCTTTTACCTCATAAGAACATAGTTAACAGCTGGAGAATCATAGAATCAAAAGACTGGTAGAATAGTCAAGAGGTCATCTAACACAGGCCCCTGCATTCATGGCAAGGCTAAGTATTATCTAAATCATTCATAACAGGTGTTTATCTAACTTGCTCTTAAAAATCTCTAATGATGAAGATTCCACAATCTAAGCAATTTAGTCCAGTGCTTAACTACACTGAGAGTTACAAAGCTTTCCTAATGTCCAACCTATACTGTCTTTGCTGCAATTTAAGCCCATTGCTTCTTGTCCTATCCTCAGAAGAAAGAGAACAATCTCTCTTCCTCTTTCTTGTAAGAGCCATTTATGAACTTGCAACTATTATCTTGTCCCCCCCTCCCCCGAGTCTTCTCTTCTCCATAATAAAACAAACAAATGAACAAACAGGTTGGTTTCAAATTTCCCTCAGAGGTTATCCTTTCTAGAACTTTAATAATTTTTGTTGCTGTTTTCTGGACTTTCTCCACATCATTCTTGTTATGTGGCTGCCAAAAGTCAACAAAATGTTCCAGCTGAGCCTACGCAGCGGAGACTAGAATGGAAGAATTACCTCTTGTGCCTTGCTTACAATATTCCTGCTAATACACACCAGAATTATGTTTGGTTGGTTGGTTGTTTTTTTCCCACTCTAACAGTGTGACGCTGATGACTCATATTTAGCCTGTGATTTATCACAACCCCAATCCCTTTCTGCAGTACTGTCTCCTGGGGAGTCATTTCCAGTATTGTATGTGTGTATCTGATTGTTCCTACATAATCAGGATACTTTGCTTTTTTTCTTACTGAATTTTATCCTATTTACTTCAGACCATTGCTCCTCTTAGTCCTGATCATTTTGACTTTCAGTCCTACCCTTGAAAGCACTTGTAAACGCTCCCAGTTTGCTATTGTCTGACAACTTTGTAAGCATATTTGCTATTCCATTACCTAAATCATTGACAAAGATATTGAAAGGAACTGGACCGAGAACTGATCACTCTGTGACACCACTAGATATGTTCTTCCAACTCGACTGTGATGAGTACTTTTGGTTCTCCAGCCAGTCAAGCATTCACCTTAGAATAGCTCCACCTAGCATGTATTACCATTTCTTCTTTATGAGAAGGTCCTACAAGATAGTAGTAAAAGCCCTACAAAGGTCAAAATATACCACACCTCTGTTTTCTCCCATCCATATGGCTTGTTACCCTGCCAAAAAAGCTACTGCAATGGTTTGACATGATTTGTTCTTTACAAATCCATGGTTATTGTTACTTATCACCTTATTATCTTCTAGGTGTTCGAAAATTGATCACTTAATGTTTTGATCCTTTGATCCTTTGGGAGCTAAACAAATCCTAAATCAGCAGTTGAAATTTCAAGAGCCATCTAAAAAAGGCATTCTGGTTATACTATTTCTACCCCCCAGACATACCATCATTTTTTATAGTTACTGTGTATTTTCTCTCAGCAGCTTTTCAATAACCTCTCAAAAACATTAATATGATTTTACATCCTACATTGTTATTTACTGGGAGAGAATTCTATTCATCCTAGATGTTAGGTTTTCTTTGCAGACTTTAGACATACTCTTAATCTCCTGATATACCCAATGTCCCCACATCCCCAGTGCTAGGCAAAATTACTGAATGTATTCATGCTTTCTACAATAGGAGGCCTGGGAGCAAAGATGTATGTTTATTTTTATTAATATAATTTGCATTGGAGTCCTAGCTCTGTCATTGTTACAGATTGTGACCTTGGGCACATCCAAACATCTCAAGACTTCAGAATCCAAAGCTCACTGAAGTCAATCATAACATTTCCATTGAATTCATTGGACTTTGAGTCAGGCCATCTACAATATGGCCAACCCCAGACCTTCAAAAACAATGAATCAGATCTCCAAAGCCATGAGAATGAGTTAGAACCATGAGATTCTTTTTAAATTAGATTTTTTATTTGCCTTCTGTTTTTTGAGAACTTTTCCACCTTTTTTTCGACAACAATAGAGGCTTTTTTTTTTTTTTTTTTTTTTTTTTGGTAATAGAAAAAAGAGATTATCATGAAATCATGTCTTCAGGTCAGACTTTAAGAAAAACATATAATTTCCCAATACTTGCAATAAAATCACAAGATTTTAGCAACATGGCCTAAATCACTTACCATATCTATAGTGGAAATAATGTCACTGAGCTATATCTCCAGGATGATGTGTTGCTTGTACAGTGCTTTAAATAAAATAAAATAAAATAAAATAAAATAAAAGTGTTATTTGTGAATTCTGGTACTTGAGTAAGGATTACTTTCAAAGCTCCTCAAAATTAATGAAGGACAGTACTGAACCTTTACATAACTTGACAAGGCTCATTCTCTACTTTGATGAATCCAGAGCTTCCTTCTAGCAACTTTCTAACAGTAGGTCAAGAAACTGATTACCCTTGAGTGTTCTCATAGGCCCTTGCCACTTTGCTGGGGTTCTTGTTTGTCTTTTGCATGGCCAGTGGGAGTGAGGGCAGTCCCACCTTCAACTCAAGGCACCAACCCAGAGACTCTACAAGCTGCAGCTTCATTCTGTGGCTGCTGCAAAAAACTGGCTAGATTCCTTGGGTTAATTTACTATGCCCCCTTGATGTAATGTCTGGACTGTGTGCAGACAGGAGCCCTTCCTGACCTCCTTGCCAGGGGAAGCACTTGGTCTCTAATAGTCCATATTGGTGTAGTAGTGCCCAGTTAGATCTTCCTGAACTAGCAGGGTCTATTTCCCTTAGGACTTCAGATCTTAGAAAGGTCCTTGGTCCTCTTTAGGCTACAGTTTATCCTCCTCCCCCACCCCCAGTCTTTGTATCTTCTAATTTCTTCCCAACCAGCATTCTATTACTTCTCTTAGATCCATCTGCTTTCTAATCATGTCTTGTCTCCTCACACACATTCTGGTAGCTCTCCTAACTTAGACAATCTAGCCTCATCTTTCCTTGGGGGAAGACTTTTCAAGAAGTCTTGGTTAGGACCTTCATTAATTCCAGGTGTGTTAATTATCCTGGAGTAAACCTTGCTCAATTACCAGGGGGAAAGGGACTTCCTGAGCTTATGACCTTCTAGTACACTCCAGAGGAGCCATGAGTATGGGATGTACCTGGCATGGTTTTCACCTCACTCTGATACCTGTCTCTTTTGCAGCATGAGGGAGACCCTGGTGCATGCCCACGCTGAATGCTCCAGGTTGCTTTCCCTTTTCTGCCACCTCCAGACCCTCTTGCTGAAGTTCTAGCTGCACTTTTCTCTTCACATATTTATTTAGGTAAAACCCATCTGTGGTCTCACGAACTCATGGGACCTCCTCACCAACCTCCTCCTGGTCCTAGCCAAAATTACCTTCTATAACAACAAGCAGGGTAGATTGGCTGATTGGATATCCTGTGACTGTGGGTGTCTAGCTCCTTTTTCCTTAGTCCATTCACGCACCTGGGCAGAGTTCCTTTGGGCAGAGTCCAGTGGCTCCCTAAATGTCTTCTGGGAGTGGTGGTTAATGTCCAGGGTTCTCTGTTCGGTGACCTCTTCTGGCTCCCTTCTTTTGTACCTCTGACACCGCACACCCATTCCTGTTTCTTTTTTGTTGTTGTGTTTGTTTTTTTTAAACATTTGTCCACTTAAATCATTTGATTCTTGAAACCAGTGATTCTTCCCTTAGGCTCAGAGAGGAGTTTTTAGCAGTAAGTGGGCTTGCGCCCATCCGCTAACCAGGGGTTCAAATAGTAGTACTCTCCAGAAAAATCTCCAGTCTGACCCTGTCACAGTATTAAGCATGAAAATGTTTTCTGAGCACTTTGACATCCTAGCATAGAAAGTGCTATCAATGTGATTATTATTATTTTAACAACACCAAGAAGAAGAGCATTAACTCCTTTGCATTCAAAGGTTTATTTCCCACAACTGTTTTTGCATAAGGCACAAAGGAATGACATCTTTGAAAGCTGAAATTAGACAAGTTCTGTGTAGATTGAGTCTAATCAACATTTTAAAAAAAACTTACACAACTATATGGTTGATCCTTGATCTGCTGAAGTCTTTACATGAAGATCTATTGACATTCTAACAGATGTGCTAGGGTGTCAGCCGCAGTCACGAACCTGATGCAGCAATAATTTGATGAGATTATGTGGTCTGTGTTATACAAGAGGTTAAGCAAGAGGAACAGCATTATTCCTTCTTGTCTTTACATCTGTTAAATGTGTGATCATATAACCATATCTGCAGTTCATACATTTTTAAGTTTCAAATCAGGAAAGTGCTCTTACATGTAAGTTTCATTGAAATTGTGAGAATAAGTTATTTTTCTAACATGGGGCCTTGGAATCAGATATTCAAAAGTCCTTAACACCCACTTCCTGGACTAGTTTTTGAAAGAGTTCAGTTCCCAAAAGAAGTAGACAGATTTTTAAAAGGACTCAGCATCCAGGACAGGGATCTTTTGCCAGTCTGAGCATGGATGTCCCAATGAGAATGTTTAGCACTTTTGAAAATCTTGCGTCAACTGAAAATTTGAAAATCCAGTCCTAAATCCTTTGGAAAATCTGACTTAGTGTGTAATTGTTATTGAATTTATGAAAGATGCATGGGAATGAAAAGTTTGAGCCAAACAGCAGGAGAATAAGAAACATCTCCATGTTGGTGCTGAAGTGGAGAAAACATTCAATTTGTTGTTATTATATAGCTGAACAGGAGAACATTTTTGCAAAATGCAAGTCATTTACCTTCATATATCCAAAAAAAAAAAAAAAAAGAGGGAGAGAGAGAGACAAGAAATAAAAAGAATAAGAACATAAAACTTATTGTTTGGCTAAAAACTACAATAGTAAAGACAAAAAAACCAGAAAAAAATAGTGGTGGTGAATATTTGATCTTATGCTTTTGTGTCTTTTATTTTGATTGCAATAAATCTGAACTTTAATCAATTCACTCATTCAAGATAATTCTTTTTTTTTTCCTTATAAAGGATTTGGACACAACAAAATATATATACTATGCAGGCTTGTCAAGTGAAATGTGTTGCCAGAAACATGTGCCCCTTGAATTGCTAGAGAATACCATTAGGAAACATACATGGAGGAAGGCATGTCTTCCTGTGGAGAAATATGGAACAAAGTAACAATGGTGGGTTAAAATCAAAACAAATGTATCAAATTTTGAAACAGCAATATACCAAGACTGGATGTGAAATCATGGAAGTCAAATGGAATTTTACCATTGATTTCAGTAAATTGCCTTAGCTTTCTCCAGCATCATCTCTCTATGATTTTGACGGTAATTAAACTATTCCAGACTTCATGTAAGAAGGATCTGACCAGAACAGATCTGCAATAGACCTAAATATTTCAGTTCTGTGAATATTAGAATTTACTTTAAGAATTAGAAAAGTGTAATAGAGTGAAGGTAGAAATTCCTAGCTGGTACCTCTTCTGGTGAAAAGGTAAGACTGAGGGTTTTTTTTTTTCTTAAATTGCTGATTAGTATTTCAAGTTAGAGAAAAAAAATCACCTTTAGGATATAAAATACAATCTATTCAAGTTCAATCTCACAGTATATGGTTGTTAACACTGTTTTTTTTTTCTCTAAGATAACATGAAATATTTGTTCCAAAGTGGTAGCCATGTTAGTCTAGTTCAGCAAAACAAAGAGTCAGTCCTGTGGCTCTTTTAAAGACTAACGGATTTATTTATCATATGCTCTTTCATGAGAGAAAAGCCATTCGTTGGATGCTTTGAATGGGAGGAAAATAAATGAAGGGAAGTACAAGTCATAGGATCAGGTCAGATTTGCTGTCACAGTCTGTTATGATCCTATGACTTGCATTTCCTTGCATTTATTTTCCTCCCATTCTGTTATTTCCCCATCTTCAAAGCGTCTGACGAAGTGGGATCTTCTCCCTCAAAAGCTCACATGATAAATAAATTTGTTAGTCATTAAAAGTGCCACAGGACTCCTTGTTTCTTTTGATAAAATATTTGCTCAGTCTTAACTATGGAAGCTAACATTTGTTTCTATTTTAACACATTCGGAAAAGAAAAGATGTCCCATACATATAAATCCTCTGTTGCCTTAATATCCAATTGTTTTTCATTCATGAATGCATTCATTATCAAAGCATGCTTGTGAGGTAGGAAACTAGCCCAGTTTTACAGATGGGAAGTTGAAGCATAGGATAAGAGACTTGACTTGCCCCCTCTCACATTGAAAATCTACAGCAGTCAAGAACTGAAAAATGAAGTCTCTTGGATTCAGTCCAGACTCACTAGCTCAATTTGATGATGCTTAATATCCAGTATATTCTGCCAAATGTGTGCTCCTATCCCATCTGTCTTTCTTCCCAGATGTCAGCATACCTAGTCAAGAAGTTGAAGTTTATGCCCATTCAGTGCTTGCTTGTTTTGCAGAGACAACCACACTGGATCCAAATCAAGGTTACACTGGTGATGTAGATGCTTCTCCTCCTCACTGGATTGAAATTATATTTCACACAAACCTCCGAACAGCCCACAGAGGATAGTAATGTCTGGTCATCACTGCAAAATGGATTGTATTTCAGTGAATATCCTAAAGGTGAGGTTCTGTGTAAGCCTTGAGGCATTCAGATGTACAGAGATGAATCAGTTGTTTCACTGAAGCTGTTAAGTGAAGGTTTGATTTGCAGCATCAGATGAGAAAGTGCAGTTCTTAGCCATAAAGCTGGTGATAATCTTTTCATCTAAGCCATGTCTGAGCTGAGAAACTGTCATACAAAGACAGGCACAATGAAATATTTTGAGATTCCTTAGTAGCCTTAAAAGACTGAATAACTACAAGGCACTGATGCTGGCACACTGTCCCTTAGTGGGTACAGATCCATTGCTCAATGCTTCATATGTTCATTATGGACTGCTAGAAAATGTATGGTGACCTTTCAAGTAAACCTTTCTGACAATTCATACATATACAGCTAGTCCTCACTTAGTGACCTACTCGTTTAGTGACCCCTCAGAGTTATGACCGGCTCTCTGATGAGTTGGTATTATGGCGATGTACGAGAACTCGCATCAACTCTCTCAGATTACCTATATTTACAGTACACTATGCAAACTAAGTTCAGTACATTAGAGCTTAAAACATTTAAAATATATATGAAAAATGTTATAAATGATGCAAAGGTGACATTAAAACTATCTACCGATGGTTGAAAAACCCACTACCAGTAAAGTACATTATGCCTGAAATACCGGTAAGGGCTGCTCCTCGTTTAGTGACCAATTCGTTTTTCAACCGGGTTTCAGGAACGGAACCCGGTCACTAAGTGAGGACTACCTGTAGTTAATATTTCTTCCATCCCATTCTGCGTCAATTCAGGAAATTTAGTCATGTATTTGAGTCTTTTTACTAAATTAGGGATCTAATTAGTTTTGTTTTGGTTTGGTTAAGGGAAAGGTCTTTCATTTGGATAGCCCCTAGCACCCTGTATCCCAGATCCTGCTTGATACCTATGGAGACTACTGCAATAATAGATGCTCCAGTAAAGGGTTTTTGGATGCATGAGATTGAAGTGTAGAAAGCAATGCCTGGGACTGAGTAAAACTGTTGGTTTGTCTCTTGAAAAAGAATTAGAGTCTTGGGGTGACAAGTCACACATCCATGAACAACAATCACAAAACTCATGTTCTGTCTGAATAGGACCTACAGGGCTCTAACTAGAGTAAATCCAATACTGTTTAGTTTAGCTTCCGATCATTAGACATTATCTTCTCACTGTTTTAAATCAAGGTTTTCCTTGCAGGGGAGCAGAAAAAGCTTCAGCTATTTTGTTTTGTCTCTAATTTGGTTTTATTTTCCAATAATCCCAAGTTATTTTTCCCAGTCTCCCCTCTCCCCCAGCTCAGCCTTGCGAGTCAAATACTCCTAATAGCCTGCTCTGATTTATACTCTGGGGTTCTGCTAGAAATGTCGAATGATTAGTAATTCCTCCAAAGAATGTGAATTGCTCTTACTAGATTGCTTTGGCAATTCCTGTTAGATGAGAAAAAGAAATGCACACAAGCAATTATAGCTAAACATACAGGCAGAAAATCAGAGACGCACTTAAAAGGCCCTTGATACTACTATATTGGAAGAAACCGTACCGTAGAGCAAACTGCTTGGTTGCCCCTTTATTTTTATACTATTTTTTCCCCTGTCGTGCCAGCACTTGATTTAGGGCTACATATCATTAGTGTATATTCTATTTTATTATAAATGAAGAAACAATACAAAAATCTGATTTTTTTTATGTCAGGAGAGTGCATTAGGAACCTCTCCTCCATCCTCAGTGTAATGGAAGATCAGGGCAAAACAGAGTTCCAACCTATCCTTTCACTGAATGATGGACCAGGAGACCAGCTAATGGACCTAGTAGGACTGCACAGCCTTGAGGAGGTTTGGTCAACTATCGTCAAGTCAGGAGTCTTATCACCCACATCCCCCCTGCACATATACCCTGAGCATGCAATCAGGAGTAGAAGAAAGCATCATTCAATGCCACACCACCTGTCTGCCCATTCGCTTAGCCCTCCTGGACTTAGCTTGGCTGCTCCCACTGTATCTTCTAATGACGTGCATCTTCTATTAATCTTCTCCTCACACAGGTTTATGTCTGGTGTTGCTGGGCTTCTGAGGTACAACCTTTGACTTCATCTCCTACTGAGTGAATGGAAATAAAAATACATCAGCAGAGAAGGTCATGCAGGGAGATGGGTTAGATCAATGATTCCCATAAGGGGCTTGGGGCAGGGGAGTGCAGGGTCTCAGGGGTGGGAGCTGTATGATAAGGGGTTAGGGCTAGGGAGTACAGGGTGGTGGTCTACAAAAACTTTTGACAATGATCTAGTGGTCCATGTAAAATAAAAGGTTGGGAACCACTGGGTTAGATTATATTTCCTAGAGAGCCAAAAGTGGCCTCAAACCAGAGCAAGACACTAAGTTTGCGGTATCTGCTGTTAATTAATATCCTCATCCTTTGTTATCTTCCTGAACATCTTTAGCCCCACAGGTGAAAATAGACAAAGTAAAGAATATATGGTTTGGATTAAAAATAAAACTCTGAAAACTGTTAGGGTGTGTTCACACAGGCTTCTTATTTTGAAACAACAGAGGTTGTTTCGAAATAAATGCCATGTTCACACGACGTACAGCCATTTTGAAACACGGAAACCCCTTGTTTCGAAATGGGAGCTGTTCTTTCGAAAGGGCTTAAACCTACTTCCCTTTCAAAACAAGGTTGTTTCGAAACCAGTGGTTTCGAAACAACTCTGTGCGAACATGTCGTTTTGGAACAAAGTGTTCCAAAACAACATTCAACCCTTCCTTGCAGGGTGCTAAGCAAGGAGTGCTGTGCTAAGCAGCCCTGTGCAGGCACCCACAGGGTGAAGTGCCGGGCTGCACTTCACCCCACGGGTCCCCAAGCAAAATAGCATGTCCACTCTGTGGACATGCTATTTTGCTCTCTTATTTTGAAAATACTTTTTTTGTGTTTTGAAATAAGGTGTTTTGAAATAACCCTTTATTTCAAAATGGCTTGTTTTAAAATGTCTTGTTTCGAAACAAGCTCTGTGTGTGTGAACATAGAATTAGAGCAGAAAGATCCCCTGGGTTATCTCTCTAAATTTGAACACTATTTACAATAGCTCAGTCTATTTAAAGTGAAGAGGCTGTCACTCTTTCTGTTATAAGCTCCAGCTGTATATTATATTATTATAATAGAAGGAAAAAGGAAGACACAGTATTCCTTGCTTGACTTTTTTATACTGACAGGTTTTTCTTTGTTTGTTTATTTGTTTTTAATACATAAACTCTTCTTTTCTTTATTATTACTACTACTACTACAACTTGTATTTCAATAGCTCTTGGAAATCCCAGTTGAGATTGGGTGCCATTTTGCTAAGTAATGAAGATCTATCAATATAGACAAGACAGACAGAAGGTGAGAGTGGAAAAAGAAGTGTGACTTACCCAAGGTCACACAGCAGATCAGTGAACAGAGCCCTGGTCTGTTGCCTCTTAGTCTAATGGCCTACACTCTGCACCAGATTCTCTCTCTCCTTGGGGCAGTTTCTGGCTTTCATTTGACCTTGTGTCCAGGATATACTAGATATGGTTAACTTTCTTTTCCTTATGGGAAAGTGGGAAAACCAGGACATTTTCTGTGATTGTTAAAAAGGAACATTTTTCAACAAAGAAAAGCTTCCTTTCCAGAACTAAAGGTGAACAAAGGAAAAATAGTTAATTGAAAAAAGCCCCTGACTGTGACAGGTTTTAAAATGTCAGGTTTAGTCTTACAGTTCAATCATTCCGCTAAATACTTTGCAGTTATTTACCTCCTGTGTTATTAAGTGTTCATCATTTGTGCCTACTCTCATTTAGAACAATTACAACTCTTTCATTTGATTATTTTTCTTATATATTGCAGCTTGGCATCCTTGCATCTATCACTTCTCTACACAGTATGTGTCTTTGTTCTTTTGAAAGTTGCCTTCAGTAACCTTCAGGCTCAAACTTAGCATGCTTAAGAATTATAATTTTCCTCTTCAGAGACTTGCCAGGTATTTATGCTCAGAACATTAAAATCTCAGTCTTCCTTTTTTTTCCCCCAGACACCTATTAAATTCAGATTAAACTAGAGATAAGCGTGAGCCATAAAGCTCATTTCTAGAGAGGAAGAATGGTCCAATAGTTAGGATGCCAACTTAAGGCCCAAAAAATTTGGTTTCAGCTCCAAGTTCTGCCACAGACTTATTGTGTGACCTTGAGCAAGTTATTTTATCTCTGTCTCAGTTCTCCACTTGGAAAGTGGATAATTTCAATTCAGCACCCTCATTGGGATGCTATGATGGTAAATACATTAAATTTGGTGAGATGCTTAGATTCCACAGCATAAGTATCTAAGGCTACATCTACTCTAGAGGGCTCGGTTAAGTTGACTTAACAGGGTTGCCATTAAGTTGACTTAACAAAGTCAACTTAAAAGTTAAGTTGACTTAAAAAAGTCTACCTAAAGGTTATGTCCACACTGGAGGGATCCATTAAGTTGGCTTTATTACGTCAACTTAACAAATCCTACAGTGTAGACAACCCTATCTATAACATATTAAGTCAATTTAATAAAGTCGACTTTAGTGCTTAAGTCAAATATAAAGGCTGGAGTTATTAAGTCAGATTAAGCAACTGTTTAAGTTGACTTAATAAAAGCCCAGTGTGGACATGGTTTTCCTTAAGTTGACTTAAGGAAGGCTCCAGTGTGGTCATACCCAAAGATAGCTGGCTAGATCTGAATTTAGGAAGTTGCAGCTTAGCAAAGGGTAGAAGTAATATATATTTGTATTACAGCTATACCTTAAAACCCTAGATGAGCTGGAGACCCATGGTAAAATAAATGGCAAGCCCTGCATCAACGACCTAAGGAAAAATCACAATAAACATATGTAGAATACTACAGGGCAAGTCAGTGTCAGTAATAAAAATGCAAGGTTGAATGTTTCTTTCCCTGCACATTGGACATTCCTTTTTAGATATTTTCCTAAGATACCTAGAAGTGAAGTTCACACTTTAAGTTGCAGTAAAAGGCAAGAACTTGGCCTCTAGTCATCTAAAGTTATATTTATGGTACTTGAAAATCATGATTTCACACTTGCCTTATATAATAGCTAGTCAAGGAACTTTAGGTAATATTTTTATTGTATTCTTTGTGTTCCATTGTCCTGGACTGGATATAATCAGAACTGTTCAACTTTGTATTGTAGAGTTTCTACTGCTAATAGCACTTCTTCCATTCAGGTCATAAAAGACTTCAGTTTTGGAGCAGAGCATTTGAATTGTATCCTGCTGTTTCATATGCAATCTTTGATGGACACTTGTTGCACCCCAGTGACAAGGTGGACTGACCAAATTTGGGAAAGAGCTTAGTGGTGGAAAGCCAAATGTAAGAAAAGAGCCAAGAAGGGGAAAGGGAGATTACTTAGGCCCAATCTACACTAATAATGTAGGTTGAAGGTTTCATAACCTTGGGGAAGAAGGTCAACACCACAGATAGTGAGTCCTAAAGAAGACCGAGGAGAGCTAATAGACATAGAGTATAGGTTTTGAAAATGGGGCAGTAGTCCTTCCTGTTTCCTTTTTGGTGGGAGAAGAGCTCTTAGTTCATAAACATCCTACTTCTAAAACCATGTCAAGGCTGCTTCCCTACTCTGGAACTTCAAGTGCAGAATGTGCAGGCCCACTAAAGACCTTTAAAACTCCTGGTCCTTAAGCCCTGCCTTAAAACTCTCTAAGACTAGCAATTTCCTGGCCTTTGAATGGTATTTACTGCTGTCACACTCAATTACAAAATCTCTTTTGAGAACCCACAGAGTCACACTTGAAAATTCCTTCCCATAAAGTACCCTCAATTGCTTTTATTATGCCCTCTGGAGAGTGACTGAACCCCAGCTGTGATATCAGCTGGAAATGGAACTGAATTCCCTTTAGTAGTTGACTGCACAATGTGAGGCACATGTGCATAAAATCTCTTGCCTCTTAGGAAACAGAATCTGATCTTGTTCTTAAAAAGAAAAGAAAATACTTTAATTAACAGGAACTGGAAAACACAGAGGGTTGGTTCTCCGGTAAGTTACTGGGCAATGGGTAAGTATATGTGCTCAGCACAGAGGAATCCAAAAAAGAACCAAAACTAAGAAATAACCCGAACACATCTAGCTAAACATTCCCTATTCTACTCACACACAGCTAGTTAGAGATTTACTTTCTTCTTAGACATAGATGCTAGTAGATTCTCCAAGCCTGGCTCCCTGGCTTCTTTGCTGGTCTCTCCATGAGCTTTCTCCACCAAACAGGAAACAGGAAGGACTGCTGCTCCAATTCAGAAACCTATACTCTGTTTCTATTGGTTCTCCTGGGACACCTCTAGGACTCACTGTCTATGGTGTTAACCCTTTCCCCCAAGGTTACTACAGATGTACTGCAGCTTCCATCAATGACATAAAGCATGCATCTTCACTGGTATGTCAGTTCCACTAACATAAATCGTGGTAAAATTCAACATAATGAAACCACATCTATAAATGATATAGCATTATAATCAAACTATTTGGGTTGAATGAGCATCAGGGTAGGCAGAGCTCAATGTAAATCAATGTCAGTGGTTTCCAGGAGGGATCCTGTAATGCTCTGTGGTGAGCAGTCTGAACATTCACACCATACTACACCATTGCCATGTAAACAGGAAAAAGCTCCTCCCCTCAAGCCCCAGGAAATTTTAAATTCCCATTTCCTGTCAGGTCAGCATGGAGAAAGCTTGCTAGCACATGATCATGATGACCGCATATCCAAAATGTTCTCCAGCCTGGAGCTGATCTGAGGTCTTGTATCTCATCAGTCTAAGAGGAGAAGAGTCTGTTATGATTCAGCTCCAAGCAGCAGAAGAAATTTGGATATCTGTGAGAAGATATCTTGCGGCATGTTGGAGGAGAAGCCCAAGATGACTGCAGAGCAGTGCTGTGTTAAGATCAAAGATCTGAGGCAGGCATATCAGAGAATGAGCGATTTCCTGGTTCATCGCCAAAGCATGCCAGTTTCAATTCTTGGCTGAGACATTACCCTTATGACACCATACAACATTAATCCCTCAGGGAAATCTGACCCCAGGATGAATGTGGACAAGTCTATGGATGAGGACGGGGAGGTTGAGAGGAACATGGGGCAGCAGAGTGGGGTATGCCTTCTCTCTGAGAGCCAGCAGTTGTTTGCCACATAGGAGCAGAACAGCCCAATGCAGGAAACACTAACTTATGAGATGCTGGGGAAGGCACATCTAGTGATTATTAAATAGTGAACAGTGCAGATTGCATTTCTTTGATTATCTTCCCAGTCCAGAATCTTGTACTATCAGTGAAAAAAGGGGTCATGCAGTGTGGGGTTGTTTTTTCTCAGAGTTGGTGTACTTAACCAGTGGGTTCACCCTGGAAAAGATTATTTACGTGCACAGAGATGCTCTGAGAATCTTCCGTGGATATCTCCAGAAAGCCGTCATGTAGGAATTATGCAATCCTTTGCAAAATGTCTCTTAGGAGGGCAGCCTTATTTCTTTCACAGCAATAGGACACTTTCCTCTACCGCTCTGTTATTTATTATGTAGGTATTGTCATGGAACAAAGCATAGCAGCATGAAGGCCAGACTTGTAGCCAGATACTTGCAGCAAATGTTGCTTTTCTGCCTATGTGAGCCTTAGCAGACTGATATCACTCCTGGTTACCTAGGGAAGATGTAAGCATGGATGACAGAGATGTAATTCACCAGCTCAATGAGCATGATAAGACCAAGCTCTTCCAAATTCCACAGCTCAGCATGTGAATTTCAATTTAGATTAAGTCAACTTCACTCTGCAGTGTAGACAGACTCTGTGTTAACAGACTCAAGCAGGACAAAAAGGGGCTGACTGCAGTTTAAGGGAGCCATGAAGAGAGCCCAGTTAGTAAAGTGTGGGAGTTGGAGGGGCATCTGGTGACAAAAATCACCATAACTAAATGTCTCCAAACCCATTTTCTGTAATTAGGCTTTTATGAATTCATATGCCCTCAGACACTTCATTGGTATCTAAGTAACTACTGCAATATTAGTATTATATCTTAGCCACAGCTATTCTAATGGCCAAAACCAAAAAATAACTGCAATCTGGAAATGCTTCTGGCTCGTTGATATTTTTTTAAGCATTCACAGCCATTAATATTACTGCATTCAAATGTGTTTCATTATTGTAATCATCTACTTCAGAATGCAATGATTTGTTAAGCGTTCCACATGAGGAATATTATTTCCATTGTTCATCTCCTTAAGTTGTACAAAGGCAAAAGTGGATGCTTTATCTATGTGAGATAATAAAATCAATTGGATTCCCAATTTTGTTCAAAAGTAGGAGCTTAAATATTTAAAGGGAAGTTGGTCTAATATAAGAATAGGAAAACAATTCTTTCAGATTTCAATTTCTTGCTTGGCTGCACAAATTTTTTCTGGTACCTATTGTCTACTATAGATTTGGCTGGAATTCAGCCAGAATGGATCCTCTTACAAAAACACTTACATGCATCTTTGAAAGACTTAACACCAACTCTAGCTCCAATGGCAACTTAATCTTTCTAGTGCTACCTTTGGCTGACTATATATAAATTTAATCCAATGTAATTAAATCAGTGCAAACACAGTTCTGTTTAGGAATGTTTTCTTTCAGTTGATCTTAAACTTGTTCATAATTAGCAGAAGCTAACCAAAATAAACACAGGTTAAACTGTGCATTCTCCTGCATTAGTTCAACTAAATAAATTAAAAATCATATGCTGTAATTCACCGGGAATCTGGGCCTAGATTAGCTCTTCCTTTGAATTCTACCCCTGACAGTACTTACTGTTTCTGCAACTTGCATTTAGATGTCACCCTCTTTACTTTTATCTTTTTCCTTTGGTTTCTCATTAATGGACCTTTGAACACAGGATATAGTCGACAAGCAGTGATAAAATAATATGTAATATGAACAGTGCAGTTCTGTGAAAACAGTTTGGATTAAAAGCAAAGATGTGAGGCCAATATTTTTAATAGCTGTGGCAAATGAAAGGAAAGGCATGAGCTCCTTTTTAAGCCAAGTGCCCTGGTAATTCACATGTGATATGACCATATGCATATGGTTCATTATTTAGCTTTTGACATGATGGCCCTCCCTTTTCTTGGGATATATCTTGCTGATCGCAGCTCGTTTATGCTTCTGGGATTCTGCAATTTTTCTCCTATCATTAGCTGCCAATTTTTAATGTGTTTCTCCCCAAATGTTTACCCATGTTTCCAATGTACATTGGTAAGAATATGAGAGCCCCCCTCATTATTACATTAAGGCCAGAATCAAAACCCATTCAAATCAATTGAAAGGCTTACAGACCCAAATCCTCAGATGCATTAAGCACCCACGTTTGGAAGGTTGTGATATAACACTAATTTCTTGCTTAAAATCTGGAACTGTAACACACAAGAACCAAAAATAGAGAAAGACATCTTCCTAAGGCAGAGATGCACAATTCACCCCCACCTTGCTTGAAGCTGAAACAAATGGAATCAGGCACTTTGAGGCTCTCGACACCGTAGCCTGAGATTTTTGCCATCTCTTTAGTATCACAGAAAAATAAATAAATAAATAATATAAATAAATAAATAAATATGGGTAGGAAATAGTGTAAGGCAATCTAGTAGAAGTTTTGTGTTACAATAAAGCTGGAAACAGCATAATATGTGATAATCAGTGGCAAAGAATTCATAAATTACCATTTATCAATGTTTAAAACAAAGCTGGTTTTTAAAAGGGCATTCAGCAAGTAAAATGGAGAGATCATAGGTTCAGCAGATTCACTAGGTATATCTCTCTCAGAAGATTCAACAGATATGCTTTTTGGAAAAGTAGGTCAAGATGGAGGAAGATTTTGAACTTTTGAACTCACTCAGTCCCCCTCCCATCAAGTATTCTAAGGTGTCCACCCCCTGTCAAAAGGACCCATCAAAAGTATTGATTTTGATCATGCACTGTGCAGGTGATAGATGAAATCACCCTTTTTCCAATTGGGTGGAGATGAAATCACACCTTTGAGATTGGTCAAGGAGAAGATGGGAGTGGCAGAAGAGCGAATAAAAGGTGCTGCACGGAGCAGAACTTCGGAGATCTCTCCCACTCCTTACTGGGTTCCACTGGCCTCTGGGTATGTTCCCGCTGCACTACGGAGTCTCACTCACACTCACCCCTAGAGAGACTGACAACGTCTCTAGTGGGAGCCTGGGAGCTGGGTCTTCGGACTCTGTCTCTGAAAGGCACGGGGTTGGATCTCTGAGCGGTGACTCACGATTCAGTCCTTGAGCTGGGTTTTTAACTCAGTCTCAGAAGGGCCTCCAATAAAACTCACAAGTAGGTAGCTAACTCAGTCCTACGTAGAGCTTGTGAGCAACGGCTTAATCTCCAGTCTCTGAACAACCACACCTGCAAGCTTCGAGCTGTGGCTAAGTTCCAGTTTCCATGGCAACCAGACCAGACTGCACTTGCAAGCTTGGAACATTCTGAGCTGCTCTCAGTTTCCACGGCAACCAGACCAGGGCTGAGCAGAGAAAGATCTTCAGCCTGCAGCTGCCAGCCACCATTTCCCAGCAAAAGATCCACCATTTCGCAGCAGAAAGAGGGACTCTGCCTTCTTCTCCAACTTCTGGGGTAAGGAAAAGGGTCCCAAGGAGGGGAGGAACACTAGCAGACGGCCCTAAAATCTTTAGATTAATTCAGTACTGTCAGGAAGCTAAAGCCTTAAAATGTAACTGTAGGATTATAAGTAAACTACTTAGAAAGAGTGAGACAAGAAATCCAGATTAAGATCTAAAGGAGTAATATTAAGAGCTGAGATCTCCCCACTTGCTGAATGTTCTTTTGTGTACCCGAGTTTTGTGTCTATGTTATAATTGTATAGAATAGTTTTAATGTGTTATGCTATTGTTAAGCTATCTGGAAAGCAAATATAAGTTCCCTGTCAGTTTCCAGACTAGATATTATAATAAATCTGATTTTTGCCTTTGATCAACCATTGGCTTCATGTCTTTTATTGCTTCTGGTCTGTGCTTGATCGGTGGGCCGTAGCCGTATCCCCCACTTGGGACATTTACCCTGGGGTTCCGGTATCTGTCCATTTAGGTGAAAAACGGACCCCGTTGCCCCTGAGGGTTTTCCAAATTAAACCCCAGACTGTGGGACAGTCTGGAAATTAGTAAATTAACTGATTCGATTTTATTTGTTTGGGATAACAACCGTACTGACTTCAGTAGACTGTGGATGAGATCCTTATGGCTTAATTGTGCTTTAAAGGCCAGAAGGCAGCATTACTGCAGTTTGATTGATCCACTAAAATTCTGTGGTTTAAAAACCTATTGTTCCTTTTAATTTGGCTCTTGCCTTCTTTAGATACCTGTGCTGCTTCTGGGGTGAAGAATTGGGGCCTGTAACTAGGATTTTTGCCTTATTTTTATTTTTGGCCCATACCTACCATTTTTTTTCCAATTTCTAGAACTTCTGTAGTTCAACTGGGGCCGTTTTACTTTTTTAGATGCCTTAGAGGCTGCTATGTAATAACTTGCTAAAATCTTTACTGGTTTTCAGGATCTTCAAGGAAACATTGCCCATAGAACCCTGTTAGCAAAAGCGGGAAGCACTTTTTTAAGCATTACTCTTTAGTATTTTTCTTCCTTTTTAAGGTTTATTAAGCCAAATTTCCTGCCCACTCTTTTTTTCCCCCCAAAAGGGAAAATATTTTCTGCCTCACTGAACCCCTGTAGGGTCTTAATTCCATCCAGAGGGTCCAAGAGGTTCTAATTCTGGGTGCTAATCTTGGCATTTGTATTTAGCAACAAATTTTGTCTGAATTGTTCTCCTTTAAACTCCACATAAATTCTGAAACACACCCATCCACAAGCGTTTAAATGTGTGATTGTTGGGGTTCTTCAGAAAGGTAACCGGTGATGATGGTAGCGATACACTTTGAGTTTTCCTTTCCAGCTTAGCCGGCTTTAACAACAATTCAGAAATGGTTTGTTTAATCATATTCTTTTTCAAAGGGATTGCCTGGAAATGCTCAAGGAAAAAGGAAGGTCTCATTCATTATCCATCTTATAACCTTAATGAAAAGGGTAGAAGTCAAGATCCTCGTCTGACACCCACCCATTAGGCTAAAAAAAATCAAGGAGTCTTGTGGCACTTAAAGACTAAAAGATTTATTTAATGCATGAGCTTCCATGGGAGAAAATCCCACTTTGTCAGATGCTTTGAAAAGGGGTAACTTACAGAATGGGATGAAAATAAATGCAGGGGATTGTAGGACATGGGATCAGGTCATACTGCAACAGCAAATCAGAACATTTGTAAGGATTCAGACTCTAAGAAACAGCACACAGAGGGAGGGTGACGTCAAATTATCTGTTACAATGTGAAAAGAATCCGTAGTCATGATTCAGCTCTGCTTTCACACAGTCTAATCTGCATATTAGTTGAATTTTGGCCTTTTCTCTTTGAAGTCTTGATGTCCCCTTGATTTTCTCGAGGACCATCATTAACAAATCATCAATGGAGTGATTAGGAAGATGGAAGTGCTCAACAACTGTGTGTGTGTGTGTGTGTGTGTGTGTGTGTGTGTTTGATTTCTGATGTCAGTTTTGTGCCCGTTTATTCTTCTGCGTAGGAACTGTCCTGTTTGTCCAATGTATAAGGCATGGGGGCATTTCCAGCACATGATGGCATAAATCATATTTTTGTGGATAAGCAGGTGAAAGACCCTTTGATGGAGTAGCTGGCTTGATTAGGTTCTCTGATAGTGTCTTTTGTGCAGATATGTGGACAAAGTTGGCGGAGTGGTTTGTTGCAGGGATATGTGCCTGCTTTAATGTTTCTATTGTTAGGTCTGTAGTTGCTGGTGAGTATCTGTTTAAGGTTCGGGGTTTGTCTTTAGGTGAGGAGAGGTCCATCTCCCAAGGCTAGAGAGAGTGAGTGGTCATCTTTTAAAATAGTCCCTATGCAGAAGAATAAATGGGCACAAAACTGACATCAGAAATCACAACACACACACACACACACAAACACAAACAGTTGTTGAGCACCTCCATCTTCCTAATCACTCCATTGATGATTTGTTAATGATGGTCCTCAAGAAAATCAATGGGACATCAAGACTTGAAAGAGAAACAGCAGAAATTCAACTACTATGCAGATTAGATTGTGTGAAAATAGGGCTGAATCATGACTACGGATTCTTTTCACATTATAGCAGGTAATTTGACTTCACCATCTCTCTTTGTGGTGTTTCCTCGTGTTTGAATCCTTACAAATGCTCTGATTTTCTGTTGCAGTATGACCTGATCCCATGTCTTACCCTCCCCTGCATTTATTTTCATCTTACTCTGTAAGTTACCCCTCTTCAAAGCATCTGATGAAGTGGGATTTTCTCCCATGGAAGCTCATGCACTAAATAAACCTTTTAGTCTTTAAGTGCCACAAGACTCGTTGCTTTTTTTGCTTTACTAGGCCAACATGGCTGTCTCTTTGGAACCCTCAGGCTATGACTCCTTGAGGACATTCACTTCCCAATTTTGCTCCCTCAGCATGGCCATGACAACACAAATTTACCTCTTACATTTTCCATGGTCAGCCTGAGTTCTACTATGATTAAGAGTCTAAAAGCAGATTCACTCTTAATTTTCTGAAGTTTTAACACAGCTACTTTTTGATCCATTCTATTGCTTTTTCCCCCCACACTTGCTTCTTAATGGCTATCAGCTGTGATGCCTGAGTAATGGTTGCTTGTGGCTCAGAGGGTATTGGATTCTGCTTTCAAATAAACAATAATTAACAGCACATCAGGGTTTGCTGTTCACTTCCCTGCCAAAGAGCAGGGTGTCAGAGGAGAGGGGAGGGGGAAAAAGAAAAAAAAATCAGGAGAGCTCCAGAGAACTGCTTTAGAGTATACTTTATTATTTAGCTTATTTTCATAACTAACTTTTACAACATATATTGCTCACAGTGGCTCCCTCCTGATTCATTACTTCTCCTAACTTTAACAAACTAGTTATTTGTAAAGCTTTTGTCATCATCAGTTCTTTATTAAAGATGCTTAAACATATGGTCTTTTTTAACTATTTTTATTTTGTTTACTCATTTTTAAATTTTGATTAGCAGAAACTGCAAGCATGAAGTTAGTTTTTGACCTTGCCTCCAATAGCTTTATTTGTCCATATTCGCCTTTCAGTATGTGGTGTTCTATTTTATTAATTAATCGTGTCTAAATGCACACACTAAGACTATATCAGCTTAGTCAAATTCTGAGGGTAACAGGCCCCTCAATTCTGGGGTAACATAGACAGGTATTTATCTAAACTGCTCCTAAAAACCTCCACTGATGAAGATTCCCCAACCTCCCTAAGCAACTTATTCCAGTGCTTTACTCCTATGACAGTTAGAAAGTATTTCCTAATGCCCAACCTAAACCTCCATTGCTACAATTTAAATACATTGCTTCTTGCCCTGTCCTCAGAGGTAAAAGAACATTTTTTCTTCATCATCCTTGTATCAACCTTTACGTATTTGAAAAGCGTTATCAGAGTTCTCCGCTTATTCTTCTGTTCTCCATACTAAACAAACTCAGTTATTTTTTCCTAGTCTTCCCTCAGAGGTCATGCTTTCTAGATCTTAAGTCAGTTTTTGTTGGACTTTCTCCAATTTGTTCACATTCTTCCTGAAATGTGGATTCCCAAACTGCACACAATATTCCAGTTCAATGTGGAGTAGAGCAGAAAAAAATATTTCTTGTGTCTTGCTTGCTACCCTCTTGCTAATCAACTCCAGAATTATGGGGATTTTGTGAGTGTTTTTTTTGTTGGGGGGGGGTTGTTGATGTTGTTTGGTTTTCTTTTTGTAACATTGGTACACTGTTGCCTCATTGTTAGCTCGTGATTTACTAAGACCTCCAGGTCCCTTTCCATAGTACTCCTTGCTAGGCAGTCAGTTCTAATTTTGTATGTGTTTCTTTGATTTTTCCTTCATAAGTGGAGATCTTCATATTTGTCTGTATTGAATTTCTTCCTGTTTACTTGAGATCAATTCCCCAGTTTGTCCGGACCATTTTAAATTTTAATCTTACCATCTAAAGCAATTGCAACTTCCCCCAGCTTGGCACATCCACAATTTTTTTTTTTTTACAGTGATAAACCCTGTGTCATTATCTAAACCATTGATGAAGAGGTTGAACAGAACTGAACCCAGAACCTATCTCTGTGGGACCTCACTTGATATAGTCTTCTGGCTTTACCATGAACCACTGATAACTACTCTATGGGAATGGTTTTCCAGTGAGTTATCCACCCACTTTACCATAGCTCTAGCTAGATTGCATTTTTCTAGTTTGTTTCTGGGAAGATCATGTGAGATGTATCAAAAGCCTTACTCAGGTCAAGAAATACCACATCTACCCTTCCTCAAGGCTTGTTATCCAGTTAAAAAAAAAAGTTATTAGTTTGCATTGGTATTGACAAATACATGCTGTTTTGTTTGTTTGTTTGTTTTTTAATTAATCACCTTATAGCTTCTAGATTGTTGCCATCCGAAAGAGATTGCTCCATTACCTTCTGGGTACTTAAGTTAAATGGACTGGTCTCTAATTCTCTGGATACTCTTTATTTTCTTTCTATAGCTTGGCACTATATTTGATCTTTTCTAGTCCTCTGGAATCTCTCTCATTTTCTATGACCCTTTGACGATAGCTGCTAATGGATCAGAAATCCCCTCATTCAGGTCCTTGAGTATTCTAGGGTGTATGACATCAGGTCCTGGCAACTTGAAGACATTAACCTCTTTACGTAATTTTTAACTTACACTTTATTCCCACATTATGAACCTACACAGGGTGAGAAACTACTTCTCTGAGACAGTGGTTTTCAGCTTCTGATCATGGACTGCTGGAGGTCTTCAGAGTATGTTGAAGGCATCCACAAAGGTTGTCATTATCATAGTACGGTTGTTTTCAACCTATGATCCATAGACCCCTTGGGGGTGGGGGGACGTTATAGACTGTCTAAGATTTCCGAAGAGGTCTGTACTTACATTCAAAATGTTTTAGGGATACACGTGAAAAAAAAATTGAAAACTGCATGTTTTTTGTATGGAAATACCATGATCTAACAATTTGCAGGACATTATGCTGAAGAACTCTTATACAGACGTACATCCATTAGACATGAGATTTTCCCACTCTATTCTCTCCCATGCTCTTAATTCAATTCCCCCTAGCTCTTTCACTCTTCAGTCCCGTCCCCTTCCTCTTGGCACCTCCACTCCTTTCCTTCCCTACAGATTTATACTGAACTCTGTATTTCCTTTACTTAAGAAGTTTACAAGCCTCAGCAAAAAATCCAATGACAAATTATTTGCCTATAAAAACAATGAGAGTCCTGTGGCATCTTGGAGAATAACAACTTTCTTTGAACATAAGCTTTTTGTGGGCTCCAAACTCACTGTTATTTGCCTATAGTTTCTGGTAGTTTAATTTGCTTGGTTCTCAAATATATCATCTTTTTTAAAAGAAGCGGAAGAGTAGGTGACTGGGAGCTGAGAAGGGAACCAAAACAATTATGGTATTTTGGTAATTTGGGACACAAGAAATCATCAGAGAGACAGACAGAGGTAACAGGTGCAGACAGATCATGAGTCAGTGCCATGGATCTGTAAGGGCTTTCATCCTGCAATCATTATCGTGTAAGTGAACCTCTACGCCCATTCTGAGAGCGTGCAGATATTGCTTAAAATTACACGAATCCCTCTGCCATGCCAATGTAGATTTGGAGGCTAAGTAAGCATGGCGGCAGCAGTTTTTAAGGAGAGGTAGCAGATAAACTAGCTGAAGAATTAAAAAAAAAAATCTTTTTGGGCCTCACAGGCCTTGGCCAGGGCACCAATTCTAGAAAAATTACATTATGATACTATGAGAGTTATTGATTGGATGCCGAGTTTACATTTACATTTTACAGTTGCACAAGATAACTGTATGGGCCTGCAAAACCCTAGCTGCAAAAAGAAACTGTCAGTGTTTTATCTGGGTTATTTAATAACAGCTATAAGGGACATGGGGAATGTTTTTATATGTAATATTTACTACTACAAAATATGGAGTCCATTACATGTATTGGCCCACAATAACAAAACAATCACTATGTTCCACTTCCCGATATGAAGAATGGGCTGGATTTGGCATGGTGCCAACTACTCTGGCCATAAACCAGCAAAACACTTAAGCACATGCTTTCACTTTAAGCAGAGGGTGGTCCCACTGACATCAAAAATATCATCAACATTGATGAGACCATGCACATGTTTAAAGAGACACATGCTTAAGTGCATTGCTGGATCAAAGCCAGACAGCTTAGACGCCCTAATCCAAAACCAGTGAAAAGACACCTAGTGATTTCAGTAAGAGCTGGATCAGCCCCTCAGCATCTTTGCAGGATCAACCCATAATTGCATGGGTTGTGTTATAGTTCAAGCTTGGAACTGTATAAAAAACCCTGCTTGTAAATACTGGCCTTTGAACCAAGTTGCATATGAAGCATCTGAGGACCATTCTTTATCTGATATGTCACACACTGGTGCATAGCATATCAAACAAACTACTTAAAGTACCTGACCCAATGGTAAAGTTAGGAGAAGAACATTTCAGTGAAAGCTATCAAGCCAGCTTTGAATTTATGTCTGGGTGAAAATAAGTGTGCCTAATTAAAATGATTAGGATGCCTTTTGTATTTGTATAAGCCCAGAAATGAATATCAAAGTCCTTATCCTTGGGAACAAGTATCCTTGTCATATTTAAACTAAAGAAAAATATTTCATAAAGAAAAGGTTTTAAACAAAGCTGGCAACATATAGCAAAAATATACTTCCAAATGTAGTTCGTTATATTTTCAAAGAAATTACTTTGGGGTGTATGCAGGACTGTACACTTCAATTGCTGATCCAATACTTGTTGAATCAATGAGAACCATTTAATTGAGAGGAATGGAATTTGATCAGGCCTAAAGAAATATGTTATGCAATTGTAAAAATATGTTTTACAATAATATGAAAATAAAACTTTTTTTTCAATATTTTCAGAAATGTTGTGGACGTTTGTTACTGGTGAATTTGCCACTTTTTTTTTTTTAATAACTAGGGCTGTGTTCACACACAGGCATTATTTCGATACAAGTTGTGTCGAAACAACTTGTATCGAAATAATGCCTTATTTCGAAATAACTTAATTTGAATTAATAGTTTTTTAATTCGAATTAAGGAAAAAAGCTCAAAGCGAAATAGCAGTTTCAGGCAACAGTTATTTCAAAACAAGTCACTGTTGGTTCAAAACAACATGTTCAGACTGCATTGTTTCGAAACAACTGTTTCGAAACAACGTTGTTTCGCCCCCAAATGGTGTTTAAGTTGTTTCAAAACAACCATGCGTCGTGTGAACAGGGTATTTCTTATTTCGAAACAACCTCTGTTGTTTTGAAATAAGAGTGCTGTGTGAACACAGCCTAGCACAGGTCTTGAAATATATATATATATATATATATATATATATATATATATATATATATATATATATATATAAAAGAAAAAGCTGATGGAATATTTTCTCTCATCTCTACTACATATACCTTTTATTTCTGAACCACTTGCTTTCATTGAAGAGAAGGGCATCAATATGCATTTGAGCTATGTGTGTACAAAAGGCAGCCTAATCTTTTTAATTGGGCACATATTTTCCCACCCAGGCATAATTGAAAGCCATCTGGATGGATAATGTTGAAATATTCATCCTCAAAATGTGTAGTAGAGATAAATTAAGTATCACGGTTTCAAGCCATCACTCCCAAAACATCTGTATTATTAAGAAATGGAAAAAATGTTTCAGATAGAATGGGTTTCAACCTATATTTATGATGGTTGTGAAATGTCTTTTACTCTGAAGACTGAATTTCATGTTCTTCAGAAGTTGTGGAAGTGCACTGGCTACTGACTCTCACTCATCGTTAAAAGACAAATTTTACTTTTATAAACAAAAGCTAGGCTATTATCTTTCCTTATTTTTGAATATTACAAGTAAACATTTTCCTCTTATTTTCTTTCTTAACTTTGAACTTCACACTGAAAGAACTTACACATTGGAAGTGGCTTTCCACAACTTCTGCATATAAATATTAAAGTCCAAGTCCCTTTTTTTGTTTTGTTTTTAATATGACAGAGAAATGCACTGTAAGATGAATTTAGGCATCCAGACATGTGGGAAGCTGCCAATAAAGTTTATCCCTCAGATACATGCTCGCGTAAGTCTGGCATGCTCAGAAAATACAGTTTCAAAATCAATATGAGATTGGACAGGAAGCCATTAAGATGATGTATTTGCAAGACCTGGTGTGAGTGTAAAATCTGTAGTCCTGAATTTTGTACTTAAAAGGAGACTAGAGGGAATCAGACTTCTAGCATGTCCAGAGGGGAGGAGAGAGAGGAAGGAAATCAATGCATGATCTTAAGTTTCAATATCATTATAAAAGAAATGGAGGCAAACACAAGCAATTTGTGATCATGCCCCAAAAGATATAAAACTGTTTTATACAAGCTGCTAGGAAAGTTGAATATATAACATTTAACTGAAGAATTTGCATAGCCAAATGAACAGCTAAGTTCCAATTTTCTAAAGAACTTAATGGAGTCAAGTGTGACACTCCCATGGAAATACAAACATCTAATACCCTTTAGGGTCTTCTAAATTATTATCAGTGTAAATGCAGACTTGGTTATTTGTGCATAGAAATAGCCAGTATATATATGCATGATATCTGCATCTTCAGACTAGGTGCAAAATGGTTCATTAGCAAAGACATCTCTGCTCTTGACTCTTTCAAAATTCAGAAACCTAGTAATTATTTCCAATGTATTGAAATACAGAGACACATCATCTCAGAAATAAGGTGGACACAGAGCTGCCAGTGGAATTTAAGTGTGGTTGAGGGGATACCTTTAACTGGATCAAGATCTGATGGAGAAAGAGACAAGCTTTCAAGCTGCACAGAGAACTTCTTCAGGTCTTCAGTCAATGGAATTTAGTCAATTTACAAGAAGAACTGTATATTTTTATTCATTTTTTTAAAGGAAAATCTGTGCTAAATTTGATGTGCTAAAATATGTCTTCTGAAAAGTCTAAGAATACAAATAATATCAGATTACAAAGATGGGTAACCATTTAGGTGAGACATTTGGATGGGTAAGCTTTCTTGTAAAGTTGAAATGAAATATTTTTACTCATATTTGTTTTCTTTTGTAAGTATATTGTGAACACAGGGTTCCAGGACCTTGGATCTGCCCTTTTCCCTTACAGAGACGTACAGGTTACAAATAAATATATAAATAAATACACACATTCTATCAATTGAGAGCAGAAAACATTTTCTTGATCCTTGCTATACAATCATGACCCCTATCAACTAATCTACTATAAATGGAATTCTCAACCTACTCAAAAAACCTTAAACTCAGTCTTATTAAGGAATATACAAGTCATGCCACATGCCCTGGAAGACCAACAAAACTAGACTGGAATTTTAAAAGGAAGCTAAGGAAATCAGAGGCTCAGATACCATTGATCTCCTATGTCTATCATAGCCTTAGGCTATAACAATGTTTTACTAGGACTTTTCTACACTGGGACACTAAGGCAAATTAATCTGCTTCAACTAAAGATTTGAATTTGAAGTAGAATAGTTAAACTGCCTTAAATTACTTTGGAAATGAAGTAAGGTGAACAGAATTGAAGCCGCTTTCATTCTTAGTGAGGGAGTCCACAGAAGGGTTTAATACAGTTCATCAAATTCATTTTTAATTTACACGTTTAGTTAATTCAGATTAATTTTCCTAAGTGTCCCTGTTTAGGAAATCCCTTAAATGATCAACTCTTTGATTGGGGAGCAATGTTTTTGTCTGTGTTCATCCAACACCTGGCACAACCGGGATCTGGTCCATGATTAGAGCTTGTAAACACATTGGTAATAATTGCCCAGTAGTTAAAAACCATATTCATTAGATTAATAGAGTCCAAAGCCAAAAGGAGCTGTTGTGAGCATCTTGACTACTCCCCTGTAGAACAGAAGCTGGTGAAGTGGGTTGTATCTGACAAAGTGGGTTACAGCCCACAAAAGCTTATGTCCAGAAAAAAAGTTAGTCTTTAAGGTGTCACAGGATTCTCATTGTTTTTAGAGGCTGTAAGACTTCCATACAAAAAAATTCTAGAGCAGATCTTTCTTTTAGAAAATCGTTCAATCTTGATTTTCAAATCATCAATGAATGGACAAATAATGTGTTCTTTTTTTAAGTTTGCTGGAAATTCAGAAAAAATTAAATCATTTTGAGTTGAGCCAAAACCAGATCTTTTCAAAATTTCTAGTAACTTCATAATTTGAAAAAGAAAAAATATTTTGGGACAAAAGTACCATTTAATTGGACCTGAAACATTTTGTTTTATCTTAAGTAATTAACATTACTTATTTATTTTTAAAATAAAGTTAAAGACATGTTGAAACAAAGTGTTGTAGTCCTGCCAATGCCAGGAGATTAGAGAGACACTGTGAGGCAGATTACTTCCTTTATCAGAGTAATTTCTGTTGATGAGAGAGTACAAGGTGCACAGAACTGTTCTGCAGGTTTGAGGAAGCTAATCCAAGGACCACAGCAAAATGCAAGGTACCTCTATGTGTCTTTCTCCTCAACATAAAACTGTCCAATAAAAGGCATTATTTGACTCACCTTGTCCTTCTGATTTTGAAACAAAGTTATTTCTAATGGAAAAATCAAACCAGTTCATTTAGAAAATGTTGAAACAGTGTTTTGGGGTTATCAGGGTTTTGTTTTGTTTTGTTTTGTTTTGTTTTGTTTTTCCTGCAGAAACAATTTGTTAAAATCAGGATGAATTCACAAAATGTTTTGGGATTGCCAAATTTGATTTTTTCTTTAAAAATCAGACATTTTCACCCAACCATAATATAGACACAAAGCTTATGCCTGCACTTGGAGCTGGGGATTGTGCCCCCCAGCTCAACCAGACATACTTGTGTTAGCTATCATCAAGCCTGTGTAATAAATATAATCATGTTCCACGGTTGCATAGACAGATGCTCAGGTTAGCTGCCCAAGTATGTATCCACAGGTTTTCACTCGAGAGGGTTAGTCACTCACCACCACCATGCTACCAGAACTGCACTACAGAGCACTAGCTCAAGGAGACTTAATATGCAGACTGGGCATCACACTCACATTTCCCAACCAAGGCATACCAAACTGTATTGCAACTGCATTGGGTTATATCCATGTTTGAAAACATGCTCATTTGTGAATTCCAGCACTGCCTTAGTCTGGGTCTTCCACACTGCAGCATCCTTAAACACTCGGCCATCAAGCATTGGATATGACAAATATGGGGAGTCTTTCAGGTGCAAAGCTGGTGTCCTAATGATCTCTACTTAATCCACTTCAACAGCTTCCTAACAGAGTTATGAATCTAGGGTGCAGGACTGATGTGTAGATGGGGTTAAACTGCCTGTAAATCACAAACTTAAAAAGAAGGACTTTGAAAACATACAGTGGTGGGAAAAGATAGTGCCACTGAATTGAAATTATAATCTGGACTTTATAATAAGCAGACATAAGAAAATAACCCCCCAAATGGGTGTGCTTTCTTAGTGTTCTCAGCCCTTGTGATTGCTGGATGCCCAATTTAAAATGTCTTAAATGGCACTGATTTCCAGGAGGAGAGTTCTTGACACTTTTGAAAAGCAGGCTCCTTTATGGTGTCTCTAATTTAGCAAAATATGTCAGCAGTCAACATGGCTACTCACAATTACTGGTGGTAGATATGCCAATGGTCTGAGATGGGACGTTTGATAGGGTAGGTTTCTAAATTATTACAGAAAATTCTTTCTTGGGTGTCTGGCTACTTTGTCTTGCCCACATGCTTAGTGGTTAACTAACCACTATATTTGGGACTGGGAAGGAATTTCTTCCCCTGCCCTACTAAGCAGGAAGGCTCTGAGGGCTTTTGGCTTTCCTCTATAGCAATGGGTACGGCTTATTTGCTGATGGCTTCTCTGTACCTTAAAGTCTTTAAACCATGGTTTGAAGCCTTTAACAACTGAGCCAGAAGTTAGAGGTTTATTACAGGAGTGGGTAGATGAGGCTCTGTGGCTTGCATTGTGCAGGAAGTCAGACTAGATGATCCTATCAGTCCCTTCTGACCTTAGAGTCTATGAGTTGATGCCCCTGCTGCAGCAGTCTTCCAGGGGGTACATAAGCTTATCTAAATATTTACCTAATTTACAAGAGGCTAGATTAAAAGCACTAATAATGCCAGTGTAAGCTAATATTTCATACAGACAATGACTTCTCTATACACTATGTACTGAAATGCTAGTACAATATTTATATTCCAACCAATTTATTTTATACTTATAAGGTAAAAACAGTTTTTGTTTTGTTTTGTTTCCAATAATTTTGTGCTGTGATTCTTACATATTTTTATGTTAGATTTTGTATGGTGCACAGTAGTTTGCAATGGTTGAGAACCACTTTCCTAATTTACTTTTCATTTAAAATCATAAAGAATAAGGACTTTTAAAATCCCATCTTAGTTCTCATTCAGGACATCAAAAAGAGGAAAGATAATCCAGTGATTAGATCACTTGCCTAGACTTTAGATGACCTGGGTCAAATTCATTGCTCTACCACTGACTTTTTAGTAAGACTTAAGACAGTTAATTAGCTTCTCTGAACTTCCCCCCCCCCATCCTTTACACAGTGATATTATCCCTTATTGTGACCCTGGCCATGTTGTCTAATGGGCATTGATGAACCTATCCTCCAAGAACAGATCTCATTCTTTTTTGGACTCAGTTACGCTGCTGACCTTTGCAATATCCCCTGGTAATGAGTGAGGCTAACCAGTCTGTAGTTCCCCAGATCCTCTTTCTTCCCTTTTTTGAAGATGGCCATCATATTTGCCTTTTTTCCAATCATCTGGGACCTCCCTCAGTCACCATGTGTTTTCAGTGATAACGGCCAATGAATCTGCAATCACATCAGTTAAGTCCCTCAGCACCCTCAGATGTACTACATCTGGATCCAAGGACTTGTGCACGTCTAGTCTTTCTGAATAGCCTTTTCTTCAGCGCTGAGAGCTGCTCACCACCACTGCCTTCCATGTCACACAATACAGTAGTTTGGGAGCTGGGCTTCTCTGGGAAGAGGCAAAACAGCATTGAGTTCTTCAGCTTTTTTGACATCATCTGTCAGTACATTGCCTCATCCATTGTATTAGGGGTCCACACTTTCTCTGACCTTCTTTTTGTTAACATAACTTTGCACTGCTTGCTATCATTTCCAATGACAGTCTAGTTCATTTAATTAGAGCAGTGGGTCTAATAACCTAACTCATTTAAAAAAGGAGCTTCATCAGTTTGTGAAGGGAAGGTATGATGAGATTGCCTATAATGAATGTGGCCCTTCTGCCCCTGTTAATTGCAATTACTTCCAGTCGCCAGAGATGGGCCACTAGACAGGAAGGGCTCTGACTTAGTAAAGTGAATTCTTTCTTGGGTATGGTGGAGCTTGCCAACATATTCAGAATCCACCTGACCCCCATGTTTGGGAATTTTTTTCCCAAGTCAAATTTCCAGACACCTTGAAAGTTTTTTGCTTTCCTCTGTGTGGGCCATGGGTCTCTTGTTAATTTGAACTACAGCAAATGATGGACTCTCTGTAACCTGAAATCTTTAATTCATAATTAGAGGACTTCAGTAACTCAGCCAGAGGATATGAGCCTCTTACATATGTGGGTAGGCAAGGCGCTGTAGGCAGAAGTCAGACTAGATGGTCCTGATGGTTCCTTCTGGTTTTAAAGTCTATGTAGCTAGGAGATGTAAAATGCTTTCTTGTAGTGAACGTCAATCTTTCCATCTTTTCTCTTCAAATTTGTCTGACAAATGATATGGAGTTAAAATGAAGCCCGCTACTTGTATATTACCAGTGAAGATCCTGACTTTCTGGAATTTCCAGGGTTTTTCTTTTTTCTTTTTTGTATATTAATTAGTGTTTCATATTCTGCTACTGTTATTCATATTATTTTAAAAGGTTATATTTTTAATTAGAATTATAATTTATTATGATACCAAATCTAGACCAATTTAGTGGTTGGAGAACAGAACCAAAAAGAGGGTTAGACTTTATTCTCTATATCATAGAGCATTTGCTTGAGGCTAATAAAATACATAGACCTGTAATGTTTCTCTCAGCTCAGTAAAATGTCATAACCCATTTATATTAAAGACATGTTTTAATCAAAGAGAACAAGCATTCACCATTTATCAGGATTTGAGTCTAGTAAATTCTTTGTCACCATGCCAGAGTTCCCTCAGCACTGTGATTGCCCCATACTGTCTATTTAAGAAGAACCTTCCTTTCTTAAGTAATATTTGAAATAATGATAACTTTTAAAGTATGTATTTATGTATTGCTAGTATATATTATAGCAATCTTTCTGGCTCGAGGGCCACCGATATTTTTACAGCCCTGAAGAGCCATCAGCCTTCAGCAGCAGGTTGCCCCCCTGAAATGTAGTCTGCCTCCACTTGCTGGGATCCCATCTCCTTGACTGCAGCAGGGAACCTGCACACATCTCACAGCCATTTGCACTCCACCTAGGTCACTAGGCAGTGGCTGTCATCTGCAGCTGGGGAGGGATGGAAGATCAGTGCTCCTCTCCCTCTGGCTCCAGCAAGGACCCCAGTAACTATGGACCTAGGCAGAGAGCATTGCTGTACTCCATGCAACACAATAGGGAAGCATTGACCACCTATCCCTTTGGCTACATCAAGGGCTACGTTCACACACAGGGGGTTATTTCGATCCAAGTTGTTTTGAAATAACTTGTATTGAAATAAGGGGTTATTTCGAAATAAGTTAATTCAAATTAACAGTTTGTTAATTTGAATTAAGGAAAGAAGCTCAAAGTGAAATAGCAGGTTCAGACAACAGTAATTTCGAAACAAGTCACCGTTGTTTTGAAACAACATGTTCAGACGGCATTGTTTCAAAACAATCATTTCGAAACAACGTTGTTTCATCCCCACATGGGGTTTAAGTTATTTTGAAACAACACTGTTGTTTTGAAACAACGGAACGTGTTGTTTCGACACAACCGTGCGTCGTGTGAACAGGGTAATTCTTATTTTGAAACAACCTTTGTTGTTTCGAAATAAGAGTGCTGTGTGAACACACCCAGGGAGCCTGTGCTGCTTTTTTAGCCCTACAGAAACATGCTATACCTGTGTTTTTAAAAAGTGGCTCCATCCTGAGGTCAGCAGAAGGGAAGCTGTGGGCCACTTTGAAAGTCACCAGGGGCCACGTTTGGACCCCAGCCACAGGTTGGGAACCACTGCACTATAGAATGCTAATACTTTATACGTTGCTTATATACAGGAAACATTTTACTGGTCATTGAAATGAAGTAGAACAATAGCAAAGTTGTTTTTTTTTTGTTTTTTTTTTTGTGCAAATGTAAGTTGGGAGGAGAGAAAAAAGGTGAGCAATTAGTTTTAACTGTGGATGTGATCAGTGTTGTTGCTGAGATTGCATGGATTCCTCTCATTTACTTATTGTCACATCTTAAAAGACAAACTTGCCATCTGTAGCCCATTATTAATAGACTTGGAAGGTAAGAAGAGGAGGGTTGTCTTCAGCTGAAGTAATTAGAGCACAGAAGTAAGTAATCTCCAAGGGCCTGCCTGTAATTAACTAGTTGATCTTATCACACTGGTAATGTATCTCTAATTTAGACCACTTTCATCCTAATGAACCAATCATGGGACTTGAGTGCCACATTAAGAAATCTAATAGTGCAGTCTGATGCCATTTTTTTTTCCCCACACAGGTAACAAATTTAACAGTATTAAAAAAAAGTCTATGTTTAGGAGCTGCTTCCTCATTGGACAAAAACTTCAATGAGACCAGAGATGGGGTTTTTGTTATTGTTACTGTTTGTTTGTTTGTTTTGTTTTTCATATTTTTTCTTAACTTTCAGATACTACATATACAAGAACCCACAGTGGGGGGAAAACACTGTTTCACAACACCCTTGCTACCTCTTCCTTTTGCTTCTACATATGAGTGGCCCCACCAAATAGACACCTGACCCTAGAGGCATGCTGACCCAGGGCATGGTCACAACTTTCCTAGACTGTGGCCTACATGTCCCAACAGTTGAAAGCCAGGCAAAGTAGAATACCTGGTGTGAGAGGTCCTTGTTGGTAGAGTCACTCAGGGCACAGGAAAGAGAGCAGGGAGAGGAGGAGGATCATCACTGCAGCATCAGGAAGCATTGGGGAACAGCGTACAGAGGGAGATGAGGTCAAATCACCTGTTGTAATGAGAAAAAAATCCAATGTCCCTATTAAGTCCTGAACTCTTGCAACTGAATTTGCAAATAAATTCAATTTCAGTAGCTTCCCTTTGATGCCTTTATTTAGTATGCATGTGTAAATCTTTACAACTGTTTTGATTTGCTGTTACAGTGTGACCTGTCCCCATGACTTACACTCCTCTGCATGTATTTCTTCCCATTCTGTTAAGTTCCCCTGTCTTCAAAGTGTCTAATGAAGTGGGATGTTTCTCCCACAAAAGCTCATGCAATAAATTTATTTCTTAGTCTTTAAGTACCACAGGACTCCTAGGCTATGTCCACATATATATCATTATTTCGAAATAACCCATTTCAAAATGAGTTATTTCAAAATAAAGTCCTTGTTTTGAAATAAGTTAATTCGAATTAAGGGAAAGCCTGCTTTCGAAATAGCTGGTGTTTCGAAACAAGGCCATTTGGACATGTTGTTTCAAAACAGTTGTTTCAAAACAATGGTATTGTTTTGAAAAAAACGTATCCGAACGCTGTTGTTTCGAAGCAACCATTTCAAAACAACGGCTATTTCGATTAGATGTGAGGTTTAATGGTTTTGAAATAACAGCCATTATTTCGAAACAACGGGTCCCGTTGTTTTGAAATAAAGGTGCATTGTGTGGACATGCCGCTTCTTATTTCGAAAGAACCTGTGTTGTTTCAAAATAAGAAGCTTGTGTGGACATACCCCTAGTTTGTTTGTTTTACTGAACTAGACTAGCACAGCTTCCCCTTTGGATCTAGAGATACGAACAACCTTTAGGGAAATAAATAATATTTTGAGAATGAGGGAAAGAAATGTGCTAAATCAGCTGGTTAATTTGATGATGTGAAGAATGGAAAGTGTGCAACACAATGTGAAATGACTTAAATCAGGAGTATGACCATGACCAGAAGCAAGCATGCACAGAAATGGAACGAATCAGCCTGTACACATTCTCAAAGGAATAAAAAAAAAAGAAAAAAAATGTGGAGCAAGTGAAATGAATGCATTATCAACTTAAATTCTGAAATCTCCCACACTGTGTTACTGCCCACTTTAAACATATGATGATCTTGAATTCAGAAAATTGTGATATAGATAAAGATAGCAGGTGATCCGCTCAGAGCAGAGAGGCTCTTTTGATATAAAACAAATGGATGACTGAAGTGAGAGAGTATTGCTTGAAACAAATCCATCTCAAAGACAAATAAACTAGCACATAAAAAAGGAAAGTTAATGCCAGGTAGGTGTCTTACTCATCAACTGTATAATGAAAATTGCTGATACAGTTTTGCCACATAACATCCAGTCAGTTACACCAGAGCAAAGTGAGTGTGAGGCTCACAATTAAGTTATGCCTGCCCTACAAGGTATGTGTGATTTGCCTGCTTGCGTATACACCCTCACACTAGTTACCATCGTGTCGGTGCCATGCTAACATGGGATATATCTACACTGGAGGTTCTGTTACATTGATCTAACAAGGTCAACTTTAAGTTGACTTAAAGTCGACCTTTTTAAGTAGACTTAGTGAGCTTTGAAAACTTCTGTTGACTGCCTGTGTCCACACTGGCAGGTGCTAGGTTGATGAAGAAGTGGTGGTTTGTGGGTAGCTGTCCCACATTGCATTGGAGAAGTGCCTCCTGGAGGCCGATTAGGTCAATTTAAGGGCTTTCCCCATCTATATTGGCTTAAGTTGACTTAATAAAGTCAGCTTAAGCATTATGTCAACCTTAAGAGGTGGTTGATTTAAGGAAGAGATTAAGTCAACTTAATAAAAGCCCAACATGGCTGCAGGAGTCTGTAGGTTGACTAAACCATCCTTAAGTTGACCTAAGGTTCCAGTGTAGACGTATCCATGGGTAGTGGCGGAGGAGGCTCAGGTGAGTTTGTTCTGGGCATGGCTCTGACATCGGCTGCTGCCAACCATGCTATTGTGGCTACTCTGCTATTTATACTCACATGAGCAAGATGAGAGCTTGTGAAAATATGTGTGCATGAATAGGGGAATCACATCCAGGGCTGGACTATCTCAGAGGCCTTAGGAGTTTAAGTGGCAGATCCCAGGTGAAAGGCAGGCCCTAGGATCCAGCCCCTAAAACTCCTGCAATTATCAGACACTCCTGCGTGGCTCAGCACTCCTGCCCTACCAATGCTTCGGCAGTGGGGAGAGGGATGCATGGCCCTGAAACCAAAGCCCAGGCTCTGCGTTCCTCCCTGCCCGTTGGGAAGCTGACCTGCTCCCGGGGGCGGGGCGGGGTAGGGTGGGCAAATGCCTCTTCGTTCTACCTTGAGGGGTTGTGCCAGCTGTCTCAAATCAAGGCCTCCGCCAGGGCTTTCCATGGCCCGGATGCATCCTGAGTGCCACCAGCTGGACGCCATACCCCCCACCCCCCGCCCAGGCAGGATAACCAGAGCAGGGCAGGAGTGGGAGTGCCCCTCTGGCCGCAGGGCCACCCCAGCAACTAGGAGAGTCGGGGGGCTGGCCTGTGCAGTGGAGCCCAAGGTCAGCAGCAGCCTGGGGACCCTGCAGGGGCCAAGGCAGGTGGGGCTACAGTGAATGGCAGCCCAGAGCCCTGAGTTGGTTAATCCAGGTGTTATCACATCCCTAATTCAGAGTGTAGGTGCACCCTTACAGCGCGGCTCTTTCCCTTTTTAGTGACCAGGCCATATGGAGGTTTACACCATGAATCTGTTATAGCTTTTGAGCTAACAGAGTTGGGCATGCTTTTAGATCCAGGTCTCCATCTTTGAAACCCCATCACTGCTGATATGAACTGCCGCCAGATCAAGTGCATTGCTCTAGTCAGCTCTGGGCCTAGGCAGAGTGTTGCACCCACATTGAGTGTATGGGATTAACAGCTGCCTGTATGCAAGAAAGAAAAAAAACTATTTTGTTCAAGCTGAAACTTTTCAGGCATGTTAGATGTATGTATTATTTTAAAAAATATTTTAAGAAGGTATAAACTGCCTAATAAAATATCATTTTTAAATAAAATGAAAATGCCAAAACATTTCAAGTGAGAATTCCACCCCCCCCCCAACCTGGAAATATTCACAATCTTAGCAAATAGTTTAGGTCAAATAGTTTTGTATCTTGCTTCTACTGCCTTTTATTTTCTTCTTCCCACCCTGCAAACAACTCGTCCAAGTACCTTCACCTGTCTCTGGTAGTGGCACATAGTTTCCTTCTGTTGTGTGCTACTGGCACAAGCAGCCAATCTTTTCTTTTTCTGGACAGCATAGCTAGAGACGTCACCACAGTGCTATTTAACCAGTTGCAATTTTAGAACCCCTGGTTCCCCCTTCCAGAGCTCTAGCTTCTGTGCTTGATTTTGTCCCCAGCTGTCTCATAGTTCCTCTCCTTCAGTGATTCTTACTCATGTAGGTCACACCTGTGAGAAAAACTAAACAGCAAAAGAGATGAACAGCAGACAACACTGAAATCAAATGAATAATAAAGCCAAGTAAGAACAGTGTTTAAATTGCACCCATCCTGTTTTTTTTTTTTAATTGGACTCACTGATGTGTAATGGAGTTCACCCTGCCGGGGAGAACATCCTCTTGCTAACCGGGTTTATCTGAAACCAGTTCCTGTGGGAATTAATCTCTATTTTACCAGGAGGTGTCAAGAAATAAACCAGTGGGCGACACTGTGCCGCTGTCTGATAAATGAGTGTTGCACACAGGAGATCTTCCGCTCAAAAAGCTTTGTCTTTATTGAGTACAAAGCTGCAATCAGAAAGAGCAGTAGTCTACAGCATCCCAGAAATATCTATCCAAAGTCTGATGTGGTTTTGAGTGGCAGCAGTGGGGCACCGGTGGCCAACCTTCTTCCTAACTGCTGGGGTGATTGATGTCAGTGTTTCCTTGGCCATAAAAAAAAATCCAAACTTCTCCCAGGCTTCTCCAATGTACACCCAAGAATTAAACACTTCTATAGGCAACTCAAAACAAAGAATATTTCAGAGTAGCCCCTAATAATTTGACATTTCCCTAGAAGTCAAACTGAACTCATAAGTTCTTCTAGCAAAAATGCCTTAAAAACACCCAGACTTATCCATCCTCCTTTTTCATTCTCCTGAATTTTTAATACTGTGGCATTACCCTTGTTTTTCCTCTAACTAAGCAAGACCATTTTTTTTCCTTGCTATATTGACTCCTCGCTTCCATCTTATGGTGGTTAAGTGCCCAGGACAGCAGTGGGTTATGTCACGTTCAAGACTATGTAAATCCTAACTTTGCAAAACCTGTGTTGATATTGTAGTGCAAGGCTTGCTTTTGTTCTGCCAGGATTGAGGAGTATTCACTGTATCATAGTCACCCTGGATAACAAGTCTTAGTTTGTTACATATCTTTCTAAAATGACATGGGAACAAAGGATCTGATACCCTGATATTCTGATAGCCTCCTGTTTTGTTTTGTTCCCTCCTCCCATCAGTGAGACCATAGCTTTTTAAGAAGATTGGGACCATTTTGCCTATCACTGCAGAGTCTAAGGCTCATGGGACCATGCTATAATGCTATACCGGATATTGGGGAGAGGGAAGACACCTCTGATAGCAAGCATCAATGCAAAAAAAAGAAAAAATATATATATTTCATTATGTGTGAGCCTGTTTAAAAACTATTTCTAAGCCACATAGGGTGAGGAAAAAAACATATGTGACATATCAAATGATTAAGCCAAAACCAGGACTTTCCTGGAGTAGCATCACTTGTAGCTGTCACCCAGATACCACAACATAAATCAGAATGAGAGGATGCCATGAAACCTGGAGACAACCATGACACAGTGATATTCTGTGCACTAAAATTAAACAGACTTTAAAATGCAATACACATGATCATGGATTAAAAATAGACAGGGATGCACAGTGGTTGCCATACCTGGGATAAATCTAGAGACCTCTGAGCTGAACTTCATAGCTTGGGTATATCCTTCATGAATTATGTGCATCATGGGACATGCAACATATACTGCACAGTGGACTACAGATTCATGTCAGAGAATACTAGGCTTTTTTTTTATTAAAGGAATGGACAAAGAATTAGATAAGTTTTTATTTTACCCACTGCAGTTTGCTCATGGGGGTATTAGCAGCAAAACAAAGAACAGTGAAACAAATTAGCATCTTGTATGATGTCTCCTTACACCTACCTCTAAAAACAGAAGAACTGATGTTATGCTCATTAAAAAGTACAACTGCCTTTGATTGCAGAACACAAATATTCATGCTGATTAGTCTATGTTCTTCTCTTCCTTGCATTTCAAACAAATCATGCCTCCTACATCTTTTGGACCTGAATGCAAATTATCTAATTAGATGGTCAGAAAAGTAGGATGTCTCTTATTAAGATTTCATCCTGACCTTTGATGGGCATTTCATCCTTTTTCTCCCAGGCCATTTCACAGCCAAAGTCTTTTGGAGCTTGTTAAAAACTTTCCACCATCCAAATTTGATGTCTGCTTGAATTTCTAATAAGATTTCTCCACACACAGAAAGGGAGGGCAAGACAGTCCCTGGGAGGTTATGGGCAGTCTTTGACATTTTAAATTGGCTTCAGAAAGCTTGAAAATTGAGTCAGAGAAACATTATTTTAAGATACCTGCAGTCAAGGGCAGACAAAATTGTCTTTAATTTTAAAAAAGTATAATCCTAAAATGTGATAGTATGGTGACTGGCTCCTATGTATTCCTCACGAAGGGTATGTCTACACTTCAATTTTAAATCAACATAATGATGATTGTTTTGATTTAAACTAGTGCATGTCTATGCTAGCTTTCCTTATTTTGGAATGAGGAGCTGCGGTTTTGGGGTTTTTTTTTTTTGTATTTTGAAAAGGAAAGTCTACACTGGACTTTCTTTTTCGAAAAAAAACAAGGTAATGGAAGAGATAGGGAGGCTTTAAAAAAAAAAAAAGCCTTTCCTGTGCCCTGTGATGGCTTTTTTTCTGTAAAGGTTAGCTCAAAAAATGCTTCTTATTTCAAAAAAGCTGGCGGAGACTTTCCTTTTCAGGGGAAAAAAAAATGCTGTGGTAGTTCGGGACAACGAGCTGTCTGCAGACTGTTGTCCCGAAACAGCATTTTTTGAAAAAAACTTTTTCAAGGTCATTATTTCAAAATACTTATCCCGAAAAAAAGGTTTGTTTTTTTTTTTAAAATGCTGAGTAATGTAGATGTAGCCCTAGTGTTTGAACCTTAACAACTGTTCTGATTTGCTTTTGCTGTATGACTTGATCCCATGTCTTATACTCCCTTGCATTTATTTTCATCCCATTCTGTAAGTTTCTTCATCTTCAAAGCCTCTGACGAAGCTGGATTTTCTCCCACGAAAGCTCATGCAATAAATAAATCTGTTAGTCTTTAAGTGCGACAGGACTCCTTGCTGTTCTACATTCTCACAGGCTACCTCCCACTTGTTATGTGTGCCATTGACTGTTTTCACATGCATGCTTTACTTCAGCTTCTGCTCCGTGAAATGAAAGTTATACCATTTAGACTAACTTGAAACTTACTGGCTTATCAAAGAGCGCATATAGAGACAAAGGGAGATGGAGGACATGTCTATATGAGCACCCGCTGTGTGGCAACCTACTGTGTAAATCTGTAGCTCTCCAGAATACCATGTGCTAACTAGCCTTGTGGACCTAGCTGTTGTGCACTTAAAACATGTAGTGTGCAGCAGCAGGGTGCACATGGACAACCAGTGATCAGCAAGACAGAGTCCTGTAGAAGTACCCACCAGTGTCCAAGGAAGCTAGTATGTGTATAGACATCCCTGCAGCTGAAGGGAGCCTTCCTTATCTCATATTCTACCATCTGTCTGGTAGCTCAAAGGGTTATGTGTGTTTTGATCCCACTGGCTAACAAACATTTTTTGCAAACTGTATGTCCTGAGAAGTACCGAGAGGAAACTGAGACTATAATTCTCTGGTGGGCATTATTCTGACCAATGGGACTGAAACATGCCTCCTCATTGTTAAGACTAAGAAGTTGGACACCATTCAGATGGAGGATTTCCGATTGACCAACAAGATCAAAATGGCAGGAACTAAAGTAAAATGAAAAGATCAATTTTCTAACTAACCAGGTCCTGCTCTCTCAAACGGTTCCCCAGGCAGTATAGTCATCTGATCTAAATGCCTACCCACTTCCCTGCAAGAAACATTTGATTCTGAATCAATGAAAGCATGATGTAACAGACCCCTGGAAAATCAGACACACAATGGCTGGATGATGTCAACAGACACCTGTGTCTCATTGGAATATTGTCCTTAAATGCACCAGCTTTGTCTCAGGACAGAACATCAGAGAGGCGCACAGCATATATGTTGCCTTCTCTATTCTAAGCAATAACATAAGAACTAAGCTGGCTAATAAAAGAGCATAAGGCTGGATGGCAAGTGACCACATCTCTGTCCATACAAATAATGTGCGGGGAGGAGCCTTGGATCCACTTGTTGCATTCGCCAAAGCACCATTTAATATGACTGAACCAGTTAATTGCGGGAACTGGCAGGGACATGTGACTCCAGTAGGAACTTTTTTTTTCTTTTCCACTGGTAATATCCTACCTGTTACTGTGAAACATGATCAACACTTAAACAGTTTGTAAAATTAAATGCCACTATAACCTAATGCACAGATTAACTGAGAGCAATACTTAACTATGACACAGGCTTTTTTTATCCAGTAAAGTGATTCACATGGATAAAGTTTTGATTTTATTTCTATGATTTGGTTCCCTGGAGTTCCACTGCAGCACAGGGTGGGATGATATCTGAAAGCCAAAGCAATTCAGACTGCCACAAAAAAATAATGCTGACAGTACTGAATCAGGATGTTTCTCAGTTCATGACTGAAGTGAATTGTTTAGCATTTGTAAAGCTCCCATCTGAACCTCTTATTGATTTTTTTTATCAAGACAATCTAACCTAATCTATCCATTTTAGTCTCTCAGATCCTTTCATTGGTTTTCATTTCTCTTCATTCTTCCTTATTGCTGTCTCTTGTAATGCCCCCTCGATGTTACTACCCTTCACTTTCCAGCACCACTCTATATATTTCCCCATTTTTCTCTAGCCATTGAAATGTCAGGGTAGATTGAACATTTGCTGTGTATTAAAAAGGCAGCTAAAGAATGTCTGAGAAGGAAAATTTCCTTTCTTGAATATCTCCTTCTTCTTACCATGTAATGACATAAAATACCCTACTGCCAGACGATCAGTGCCATGAATAAAATGATGGGCCCTCACTTTTTTCTTCCTCAACTTCATTCACTCTGAAGCACCTGGCACTGGCCACTGTCAGAGACAGGATCCTGGGCTAGATAGACCATTGATCTGACCCAGTGTGCCTGTTGTTATGTAATTTTCTTCATATTGTCTCAAATACCGAACACACTTTATGGCATGGGTACTTTTCTATTCACTATTATAACTTTCTTTTTCTCTTTTATATTACCATAGTATCTCAAGGCTCCAACTGAAATGGGTCCCCACTGTGCCAGGTTCTGTGCAAGCACACTGGAAGAGATTGTCTGCCTTAAAGAGCTTGAAAATTAATTAGACCCATCACTTCTCTGTTCCTCTGACCTGCCTGAGATCACGCAACTGTACTAGAATTTAGGTCTCACAACTCCCAGGCCAGTGCCCTCTCTACGAGACACACTACCTCATTATGGAGGTTTTGTAAAGTGCTGATATTTAACAAATATGAATAATGGCCACACAGCTTTCTTTACTCACAATGTATAGCACTTCCATCCTAATGCAATTTTACTGATTACTGTACAGAACATGACATTGCCTGTTCATTGTAAAGGAGGGTGGCAGTTTTAGGTACAGGAATAATAAATAAAAGAAGCTACTTAACAAACTACTGCCCATGGAGACACTGTACCTGAATGTAATATATTATCACATCTCTTAAAATCAAAGAAATTGTCAGCAATTGTAATATAAGTAATGCTATGACACCCTAAGTAAGGGATTTTTTTTTTTTGGTTAATTAGCATTCCATGTACAGTTCTATATCTACTCATTGGGAAAGATTGATGCTCAGCAAATTATATTTTAAATAGATGGTGTTATAAATCTTGGCTTTATTATTTTCAAGTTAGCATAAAAAGGGTCTCTTGAATGTATAGATTAATACACATTATTCCTGGGGATGAACTTCAAAAAGTTTGGTTCTTCCATTCATAGAACTCCAGCATACTCATCTGCTCATCCAAACCATTTGACACTTTCCAGTATGCAATATTAAGTTAGAAATTCTGACAGTTAGAGACTTCATCCCCTCTCCCCTGCAATTTTCCTATGATTTTTTACTTCTGGCTGGGCTGGTGAGGAACTGAAGTGAAGGTTTAAAAAATTCTGATGATAAAGTTAGGTTCCTATATCCATAATTAAGTATGTATATAGAAAAGGGAAGGCTACAGATTGATAACTGGCATTGGAAATGCACAATTACATTAGAGACTCACAATCTGGCTATTTTTTTCTGCACAGAACTGAAATGAGCACGCATACAATTTGTATACATATCTGACACATATGCCAAAAACAAATGAAGACTTCAAATACATATATGGTTTGAACATTTGGGTCTGAATATCAGCTACATAGGTAACAATCTAGTAGCTAAGAACATGGACAGGCAAGTAAGAGAGAAAGAAAAGCCCTAGTCACATACACCAAATATCAAAAAGAGTATTCACTTCTATTTCTTTTTTTAATCACAAAGATATGCTCTAAAGAACACGAGGGGCATGAGATCCACATCAGTGCCCTATTGATTGTTACTACCACTCTTTGTGTCACATCCAGAATTAGACTGCAAACTCTTTGGACACGGACAATGTCTTTCTCTTCGTTCTATAAGGGCCCATTGTAAATCAGATTGACATCAACTGGAATATTTCTGCAGATGTTTATGGGAGTTAGATCAGGCCGTAGATGTCTAGATCCTTCTTTGTACTGTAAAAATAAATAGTGAGAGTGAGGATGACTGTTAATATTTTGTGAGTCCAAAGCAAGTAATGATTCTTTTTTTGTTGCTGGTGCCCAGTTGACTATTATACTGCAAAATCATGCCTTAGATGTGCATAGCATGAGGCAGAAAGCAAAACAAAATCATACCCTTTCTCTGCTGGAAAAGTCTCCTGAGGGAAAGCTCAGTTCAATGAATAATGCAAAAAATGTAGAACAGGCCCATTGCTGTCAGAGCCTCAGACAGAAACACAGCCAGCTTTTTGATGAGAGAATAGGATGCACAGTTTCTAGTGCCCTACAAACACATTTCAGTCCGGCTATATTGATACACTCTGAAATTTGCTTCTGAAGCCTTTGATCTTAACATTTTCTTTTCAGGAGCGTTCATGTTTCTTAAAACAGGGACATCAATGGAAGCCTGTGCTTACTGCATACACATTTCTATGCACTCATCACTAGTATTGCACTCCCAGTTTAAGGGCTTTTTGCACTCACTTTTGCCCACATGTAAATGATCACTGAAGGTGTAAGCCCCTGCAGAATCAGGTCCCTGGGTTCTTTTCCATTTTCTTCTATGGACTTGCTTAGCAACCTTATCTTTATCTTTCTTTTCCTCAGTTTCCTCATCCTGTAAAATGCAATAATTTTTGTAAGATGCTTTGATGCCTATGGATACAGGACCAAACATTATTATCAAGTAATTTACCTATAGCTGTTCATAGGAATGTACAGCACCCAATTAATCACTGCTCGTGATGTGCTCTTGAGATACCATGGGCAATTATTAATGTATTTAAGGTACTGTATTTTTGCTAAATGAAAGTAATTCCAAAGTTAAATTGTGATCCAAAAACCAAGAGTGTTTATTTTGATTTCACTCAGCTTCTGCAGATCCTAAGAATATAAAAGTATTTTTCTGAGTTCACCTCTGTGCATCTACTGCCCCCAGTTGCTCTGTGAAATGACAAAAGTGGGCATATCAGTATCAAAGGACAAGACTACTCGATGGATCAGTATATTGAATTGTTCAACTTACTATACTTCAAAAATGGACATAAAAATGAAGGCTTTTTCCAAATGGAGAAGTATGTTTAATAAAAAAAGAAATGAAGGAGATATTTTACCCTCCTTGGATATGTACCTCTAATCGTTCTGCTTCTCTTGGTTCAGAAGAAAGTAGCAAAACTACACAGTATTTCAAATCATTCTGTAGGTCAAGAGTACCTTGAAAAATTCCAGGTCAGCCATGCAATTTATTTGTCCATATACATTAAAGTAAAACAGTTAATTAAGATTTCTTTTGTATCATTGCTGCCTGGCTCTGGTTGCTCTTGTGATTCTGATGTGGAGAATTTATTTGTGAGTGAAGAGTAACAGTATGAGCGTTGCTTGTGCATTAATTGTTTATGTGACTATTGTACTGGGGGATTGTGTAATTTTCATTGCTTATGGTTTCCTTTTTTACTTCCCTGATAAAAGTCATATCATTTAGCCAAGATCTTTCATCTCAAATGATCCCAAAGTGCTTCACAATCTTAAACAGTATTTAGGGATCAATTTTTCCATCACTGAATACTTCACATCTGGAATGAAATGTGGCAGGGCTTCATCTGTCCAGAAGCACACCCCACACCCTTCTGAGAGGAAGGTGGGAAGTACACTGTATTAAACTGACCAATACATTTGGTAGGAGGAATGACATTTTTTGAATCTTTTTGGACAACATACCAGAGATAATCCCCACTTTCCAAAAAAAAAAAAAAAATGGCACAGGACTGGTATATTTGAAAATGAAAAGTAGCAGAGAACCAACATCTTCAGACATGAATGAGTGCTGGTCACTGAGCACCTCTGCTAAAGTCAGGGGGAACTGATGGAAGAAAACAAGCCACACTTTTGAAAAGCAAGCCCTTTAAGCACCAAAATAGAAACTTAGAAGGCTAACTTTGCAAACTCATGTTGGCCTTTCTTCACATATAATTACAAAGACTTAAACTGGCCACATCAAAAGATGCTGACGTCTAGGTTAGAATGTGACTTAGACAAAATTGTCACCTTAGAACTTAGATGTTTCATTAGATGTTTTTTTCTCTTATAAATACACTAACTCAGGTTGCCTAGTTTGATAGATCAGATGTGATAATCACCTCCTCAGGAGGTAAAGCTACAGACCTTTTTTGACAACATCAAGTGTAGCTGTGTATACACAGGCTGTACCATGAAAAGAATGGGGACAAGAGAAGAAATGTCAGTGAAATTATCTCAAATCCCTAAACACCTAAACAAGACCATTCTTTCGCTGTCTGTTGTACTCAATGATGACTGTGAAGGAAGGAAATTTAGCACTAGTTAAGTAGGCAACGAGAAGCCCAGCATTTGCAATGAAGCCTCTGTGACAGTCAGGACAGGAGAAAATGGAGAGCTGCTTGATATTATGCCATTAAAGATGGTGCTATTGATAGTTGCCTCTCTAAGCTCATCAGCTACCTGGATACTGTCATGCACTACACATCTCCATTTATGTTTATCTCTGCTAACTTTTTTTCCAGTTGTCTATGTTAATAGCTGTTTTCTTCAAATTCAAAGGGAAAGGATGTATTATACCGACTTTTAAAAAAAAAATTTGAATGAAACAAAAAATGTAGAGTTTTGCTCAGCAGAGAGCTAGCTTGGACTTGCTGTTTCTGACAATCTGGTCTTGTGAACAAATCTGCAGAGAAACATATCCTGATGCCACCCCATTTCTATCAATGCCATCATTTGGACCTGAACAGGTGTAAACACATTAATCTAATAAATATTGTGGCAAATGGCCAGCTCCCCTCAGTGGGTGTCACACTTTCGTCTCTCATTTTGATTAGGCTGCTACCAGTTCCCTGTCTTCCCGATGAAGGAAAGATTCCTCCAGTGGAGTCTAGTGGTACAAGGAGGAGGGGTAGGGAGCTGGGCCCGCCCAGAAATCTGGGTCCCAGCCCAGGGGCCCTACAAATGACAGTTATTTGCTGCAAGTGCTTTATTCACAGCTGCAGTAATTTCCCCTGGGGTGGTTTTCCTCCTTTGTCCTTTCAGCTTCTGGGATCCAGGCTTTCCAGTACCTTGAAGATAACTCAGTCCTGTCCCACAACTCTCCCTTCCTCTGAGTCTGGTACCTTCCTTCAGGCTTCTCTCTGCTTCTCTTTCCAAAACCATTCCTCTGTTCCTCTCTCAAAAGTGCATGACGGTCCTCAGATTACACAGCACTCCTCTTACTCCACCTCCAGCTTGTGCACTGTCTAGAGCAGGGAGGCTGTTGTCAGGCGCGTGACTGGGTCTTGATCTCAGATGCCTCTGATTGCCCTGCAATAATCTTAGCTAGCCATTAGGGAACAAAGATCTCAACATTTTGAGGCTTACATACCTCCTTTCCCTCACTCTCAGACTGCCTGCTGCTCTTGAGATCTCACAAGAAAATGATGGTCCAGAGGCCTTGTCGACCCTAAGGGTGGGGATATAATTGGAGCATAGGCTGTCATATTACAGAGGCAAAGGCAAGTGATCACACCAAATTGCTTTTCAGAGTCTCACTTCCCCACTGCTCACACTACTTCCTGAAATGCATTGCACTGGAAGTAGTAGGTACAGGGGCTTTTGAGGAGGCGGTCATCTTCTGCTGGCTGCTCCTCTTCTCTTCTCTAAAGAAAAAAAAAAAGCAGAAAAAGCTTTGCTTGTCCTTTCTCTTCCACAGGCAGCATGGGCATGTAGAGGGCTTCATGCAGCCTATGCCTACATTAGTACACTAGTTTGAATTAAGGACCTTTAATCTGAACTAATTCGAATCTTGTCTAGACTAGGCTTTCCCTAGTTGGAACTATTTTTTTTTTATTATTATTTCAAACTAAGCAAAGATTAGTTTGACCTAGTTAATTAACTGCTTAGTTCAAACTTACTTGCATATTTTCTTTGAACTAGCCCAAAGTAGATATGCTAGTTCAAACTAAGTAAGTTCAAACTAGAGGTTAATTCAAACTAGCCACTTTCTTTTTTTTTTTTTAATTTGAACTATTTTTAGTTCAAATTCACCGTGCTTTTTGAGTTCAAACTAAGAAGTTAGCTCACACTAAAAAGATATGGTTAGTTCAAACTAACTTCAAACTACTTAGTTCAGACTAAGCAAGTCCAAACTAAGGTTTTAAGTGTAAATATAGCTGCAGAGAAAAGAATTAATTGAAAACTTGCAGGAGGGGAGGAACTGTGTTGTCATGTAAAAGGGAGAGAAAAACCAGCCGTGTTTGTCTAGTTCAGCAGAACAAACAAGGACACTGGTGTCACTGTTAAAGATTAACAAATGTATTTATCACATGAGCTTTTGTGGGAGAAAGTATTTAAGAATGGCTTGCAAATGGCAATTTATTTGTATTTAAATGATCAATAAATACGCACCAAACTGTGGACCATCATATAAACTGGAACAGTGGACATAACACTCCTTTGCTTATCTCCAAATCCAGGCCTCTCCTTTCTCCTTCTCGTGCGTAACGCTGCCTGCTAACCATTCTTCTTTTACTTATCTGCCCACAGACACACACTAGAGAGTGCCCAAGTGGGAGTGGCTGATACTGTACTAATCGTTAGTGAGAAGACAACCCATCATTTAAATTTCATATCGCTGCTACTCACTAGCAAACTATCTATTAGATACCTTTATGTAATTAACCTTCATCTTAATTTATGAGGATGTATCAGTATAATATCTGCAAGGTAGTGTAATACAGCTTCAATGTTCTGTAAAATCCTCTCCTGCTCTTTTTTTTTTTTTAAAGAAAAATAAAATGCCAGGACAAAAGGAGTTCTCGGTTCATCTCCAAGGTTACTGAGAAACAGTGTGAAAACATCTTCAAATTATTTTCCAGTGCTGAACTACATTTGTATTTAATCTTCAAGTCTCCCAAGAGAGCTGTCACTGTGGCTCTGTGCTGTTTGCTTTATTTAATAGCTGTTCTGTTGCAATGACAACTGCTCTCCTAGGCACAGGGAGAAGATGGACAAAAGAACGCAGTGCAATGGCCATCAAAATTCATGCAAGGAACTCAGCTCAGAATTCACAGTCAGAGGAGATACCTCATGATTAGCATGGAAGACAAAGAGGTTCAGCACTTTGATCCCTTAAAACAGGCACACGTCCATTTAATTTCAGTGACTATGCCCACTTACAACAGCTAAGGGTCTGGCCTACAGCGTGCAGTTATTTGTGGCAATGACTTTAAATCTAAGAGCAAACCTAGAGCTGAATTAGCTGGCATGCAGAGTGAGAAATAGGAATATGTAGAAACCACCTCAAGAATAAAATAGAAGTTATTTACCAGTAAATTGTTTTTCTAGAGCAGTGGTTCTCAACCTGTTGTGGGCCATGATACACCTGGTAGGACACTGTGACCCTACAGGACACACCAGTCCACCCACCCCTGGGATGATCCAATCATCTCCCCAACACTTTGAGATACACTTACTGCTGTTTGCTGATACAGTAATGTGTCCTGACACAGTGGTTGAGAACTGCTATTCTAGATGCTTGTTTGGGTGTCTTACAAAGCGGGATTATCTCCCGCAAAAGCTCATGTGATAAATAAATTTGTTAGTCTTTAAATTCCACAGGGATCCTTGCTTGTTTTGCAGAACTAGACTGACAGCTACCTCTTTGGGACCCACCAGTCTGCATTTTTCAGCATGCTACTGCTTTAAAAGAAGTTGGGTTTAAACTGTTGGTTATAGAGGAAGAAACTGAGGCAGCTGGGGCTAGAACTGCTTGGGAATTATTTGACTTTTTTTTTTTTTGTTTTTGGTCAGAAAATGCAGATTTATGAAATCCCCTTTTTTAATAAACAAAAGCCTGGTTTTGAACAAATTTCCTATTTAGAAGGGTTTTTTTTTCAATAAATAAAAGATTTGCAGCTGTCAGACTGTCCCGTTCCAACATTGTAAGTGAAAAATCCCATTTTTCAGTTCAAAATGAGTATTCATTTCAAAATTTGAATTTATTTGTATTAAGAAAATCAAAATTAAAATAACAAGACTAATGTTTCAAGCCTTAATATCAAGACTAATGTTTCCCAGACTGCGTTCCACAGACCCCTGGTGTTCCATGTGATATGACTAGGTGTTCTGTTGAAAAAAAAAAAAAGAGAAAGAAAAGAAAAAAAATGTTGACACTACTGATATTTTTCCTTCTTTGTAAAATAAAGACAGCCCCCCCAAAACTAACCCTTTAAAATTAACTTTTGAACAACACGTATGGCAACTTTTCAGTATGAAACTTCCACCCCCCCACACACACACGCCAGTACGTATGTGTTCTGTCAATATATTCCAAGCCCAAAAGTGGTCTGTGGCCACATTAGTTTGGGAAACACTGATCTAGACCATCTATTATAGGTGTTTACCCAATCTGTTCTCTAAAAATCTTCCGTGAGGGAGATTCTACAACTCCCTAGGCAATTTATTCCAGTTCTTATCTATCCTGACAGGAAGTTTTTGCTAATGTCCAATCTAAACTGCCCTTGCTGCAATTTGAGCCCATTGTTTCTGGTCTTATATGAAGAGGTTAGGAAGAAAAAAAAGTTCTCTCTCCTCCTTTTACCAACTTCTAAGTCCTAGAAATCTATTATCATGCCATCCCTCAGTCTTCTCTTCTCCAGACTAAACAAAGCCATTTTTTTCTATCTTCTCTCACAAGTCTTGTTTTCTAGCCTTTTCATCATTTGTTACGTTCCAAAGGGGAAGCCATGTTAGTCTAGTAAAGCGAAAAAAGCATGGAGTCCTCTGGCACATAAAGACTAACCGATTCATTTATCACATGAGCTTTCGTGGGAGAAAATCTCACTTTGTCAGACACTTTGAAGATGGGGGGAACTTACAGAATGGGATGAAAATAAATGCAAGGGAGTGTCGATGTTGATAATATGCTTTGAAGATGAAACATAGTATTAGTAGATGAGTTTAGTAAATCTGTTTTCTAGCCAGGCCTGACTTTTATAAAATACTATTTAATCATAGAAACTGGAAGGGACCATGAGAGGTCATTGAGTTGAGTCACCTGCACTCATGGCAGGACCAAATACCCTCTTTAGTCACCCCTGACAGGTGTTCATCTAGCATGCTACTAAAAAATTTCAGTGATGGAGATTCCACAACCTGCAACGTATTCCAGTGGTTAATCACCCTGACAAGAATCCCCCCCCCAACATCTTATCTAAACCTCCTTTGCTGTATTTTAAGCCCATTGCTTCTTGTCATATCATTGGAAGTTAAGAAGAAATTTTTTCTCCATGTTCCTTGTAACAACATTTGTTTTACTATTCTTTATTCCATAAAGGTATTGAGCAAAATATTAGACGTACTGAATTCAGTGACCAATATTGCAACATGTTTACCCTCTTGATGTTTGTCTTAAAAGAAAGGATTTCTAGAGATCACAACATATAATGATAACAAGGCATAAGAGATATAAACACTGACATTTCAGGACATAACCCAATTCTGCCTCATGTATTAGAGAAAAAATCCTTACCCGCCATGTGCATGATCATCTTTTATGAGGAATATGGAACTTGCTGAACTGGATTTAAAATCAGGTGCATCCAGAGTAGTGTCCTGTCAGTGACATTGTCCAGCACCACATACTGTAGAAGAATGTGTACAAATCTCATAGTAGGCAGACTACAGATAATCTGTTTCTTACATAGATCTCACACCGGTCTCCAAAATTTAGAGATTGGTTTAATCTCTGAAGGACAAATTTAGCTTCACTGCTACTGGCCAGTGCATAACCCAGGTTACTAACCAAGGTAGGAAGAACATTGTTCTAAACTGGTGTGGCAGTCACTATGGTCCAATTTATGTGAAATACCATACACCTTATTCTTCTCTCTGCTTGCTCCTTGTGTAATTACTTATGCTTCAAAAATGAATGTAAAAGGCTACTGAATGACAATGATCATATGTCAGACATACTTTGCACAGATTCTAGTGCATATTCAAAGAGCAGCATAAAAGAGGATACAGCTTTCTGAGTTTATCAGTAACAGTTGTATGGTCTTCTACAGTGCTTCCTAGTCCTAAAACAAAGAATGATGTTTTTCAGGCTTGGGAAAGATTCAGAAAAGCATAAATACTGTGGGTGAAATCCTGAACCAATTAAAATAAAAAAGAATGTAGTCATTTACTGCAATGCCACCAGGATTTTACTCAATGACATTTGAAATCTTTTACTGATTTTTTTTCCCCCCTCAGTAGAAAATGTTACTACATAGCATAGAACAAAGCAACTTTCCAGCAGGGAGCACTGTTAGTGAATATAAAGACAAAGATTACACTATCATGTATTCCTGAGCTTCCCCAACAGCCCAAAATTAAAAATAAATAAATAAATAAATGGCAAGACAAAGAAAATAAAAGAGAAATTGCCTTGGAGATATATAAAATCATGGGGGGGGCTCTCGACTTCTGAATTAGTATATGTTTCTAGCCTTATATCCCCTACCCCTTTCAAAAAAGTCCACCTGACAACTAAACCCAATAATAACATATCTAAGAAAAAAAATACCCCAAATGCCATATGATATGATTTCTGGAAATGAACAGTGGAGGGATCCCACACATTTCTTGCTTCTGTATTGACTATCAGCTCTCACTCACCTTGCACAGACCACTGAAACTTTGAGTAGGAGGCAGGAATGCAAAGATTAAAATATTTAACTATTTGCAGGTTTCTGAATATGGATCCCTAGGATTGCAAATGGATTCTATAAACTGATTGAGTTTAATTTATACCCAGAGAAACAAAGAAATAAGTCAAGGATTCAGATACAATGTAATGTTTTGTCGTTAAATATAAACAGTGTTGTATTCTGCTCTCAAAGGAGATTATCTGACACATGCATCAGAGCTGCAATTAAGTAACTTTGAGGAGGGTTTTCCTCTTCATCTTCAATTTAGATTTAACATTTTTAACAGCCCAAAATGAATTTGAGTTAACATCACATAAAAAAAATATAGTTTTCTGTGACTTTCACACCAAAACAAGGTGAAAATCAGCCATTTTTTTTCATTTTCTCTTTGACAGGTAGGATTTGATGGATGGTATAAAATTCTGACACGGAAAAGCAATGAAAAAGTAGCCAGGAGAGGCACGGACAATGAAACATCTGGGCAGAGAGGTCACTAAAAGGTTTAAGCAATCCCAGCTGCATTGTTAAGAGGTGTGAAATATCTGCATCCAAGTGATGTAGTTAAGTCAACCTAACCTCTAGTAAAGGTAGTACTCGGGTTGACAGAAGAATTCTTCTGTCACCCTCACTACTGCCTCTTGGCTAGGTGGATTAACCAATGCAGTGGGGAGGGGGGCATGTGTCATTTTAGCAATTTAAGTGTAGAAATAGCCTTAGACAAGGTCAGAATTTTCAAAGCAAGGCGGACAAACTTCAGCTTAATGGAGGAAGGAAAGTTACCCCAATACCAATGAAGTGATTAATTACCTACGGAGATCTGAATGAGTTCTGCCTGGCATATAGCGAAGAGCTGAGGGGGGAAAAATAAAGACTTCAGGAACAAACTTTGTTACATAGACATGACTCCTCTAATTAGATGTGCAGCAAGATGGAGATGCTTTGCCAAAGTGGCTGGTATTCGGTTACAAATCACTTCAGTGCATTCGGTGCAGATGTAATGAAATATTAGCTGGCCCTCTCTGAGGGGTCACCCTAAACTGAACCTCATTTGCTAAGCAGGGGGTAGGGATGCCAAATCCTAGTGAAGAGGAGAAAGGGTAGGCACAGGTGTTTTTAGTTAGTGGTGTGCACTCTATCTGATGAGCCCTAGGTATCTCCTTTCTCCACTGTTTAAAGACAGAGCTGATGAGATGCAATGGGGAATCCCTGTTTTGTTCAGGTGATCCCTACAGGGGAATTCAGTAATAACTACATGCTGAGCTTCAGATATGGTGATGGATGATGTTGAAGCAGGAGAGCTTGTATTAGCAAGAAACAAGATCCAAAAGGACAGCAGTGTTAGTCTAGTTCAGTAAAACAAACAAGGAGTTTGTCAAGGCTGTTTCCCCATTCTGCCACTCTGAGTGCAGAAGGTGGGGGCCTGCAACAGGCCTTAAAACCAACTGGTCTTAAAGCCTGGTCCTTAAATTCTCCAAGGCCACCAATTCCTGGCCTTGGAGTTGTATTGCTGCCACCACCCAAATGCAACAACGTCTTGAAAACACAGGAAGGTGCACTTGGGAATTTCTTCCTGTGAGGTACCCTCAATCACTTTTATTCCTCCCTCAGGAGAGTGACTGAACCCCAGCTGGGATATCAGCTGAAATTGGGACAGAATCCCCTTTAGTAGCTGGCTGTGCAGTCTGTGGGACATGCACACAAAACCTCTTGCCTTTTAGAACACAGAACCAGAGCTTAATTTAAAAGGATAACATCTTTAGTTAAAAAGAAGAGATAAGAAACACAGAGAGTTGCTTCTCTGGGGTTTAACTTACATAGCTACAGGTTGGTGGGTGGGTGGGGACACATGTGGTCAGCACACAGAAATCCAAAAACAAACCAAAACAAAGAAATACCCTGACCACATCTAGTTAAACATTCCCTGTTTTAGTTACACCTGGTTAGTTACAAACTGAGATAATCTTTGGCAAGGATGTTGCTGGATCCTTCTTCAGGCCTTTCTACCTGGCCTCCTGATCCTTCCAGAAGCTCTGCTGGATCCAAACAGGAACAAGAAAGGCTGCTGCTCCAATTCAAAAACCTGGGCTTTGTTCCTGTTGACTCCCCTTGGACTCACTGACCAGGGTGTTAAGCCCTTCCTCCCCAAGGTTACTATAGAGTTCTGTGGCACTTAAAGACTAACAAATGTATTTATTGCATGAGCTTTCATGGGATTTTCTTCCACAAAAGCTCATGCAATAAATAAATTTGTTAATCATTAAGTGCCACAGAACTTCTTGTTTGTTTTGCATTAGCAGTGATGTTCCTCGCTGCCTGCCGAAGTCTCTGGGAGGTGAGCTAGGTGGTGGAACTCAATATAATGTCTCAGCACTGAGACAATGGCGGTGGATGGTGGTGGCAGTTGAGTGGAGACAACAGACACCAACGGTAGCACCATATTTGATGGTGTGCCGCCAGGGATGGAAGAGTGAATGGCACTAGCTGTTTGCCAGTTTCACTGATAGTGCAGAAACTCAGCACTGCCACTCCTGGGGGGTGAGCGAGTTTCTGCCTTTGGCCCTGCACTGCTGCATGCCCCCCCCCAGCTGCCTTTGGCAGCAAACGGAAAGCAAAGGGCAGGGTGGGAGCCTGAAGCCTAGCCCCTGGGTTGGTCCACCCTGCAGCTGGGGTGTGAACCAGCTAGCCAACGGATGGGGCAGGAGCATGGAGCCTGACCTCTGAGCCAGTCCACCCTGCACCCCTCAGTGCTGCAGGCGAACAGGGCCCCCCCAAAGGCTGATAGGCCTTGGCTCTTGCCTGCCTGCTCCATATTCTTCTTCAACCCCAGGAGGAAGGTGAACTGCTGTGAACTCACCTTTGAACTCCGGCTTCACTGAGCAAGGGCAGCTGCTGTGAATGGTGTGACTCAGAGGGAAAGGAAAATGTCATGTTAAAGGAAAATTAGTTGATCAAACTTTCACTCTGCAAAGTGAGAAACTGACATAAAGGACACTGTCTAATGTATTTTGTGGTGGCTGTCTGCTCATGGTCATATTTCTGAACTGTGGTTGTCTAATCCCACATTAACACCAGGTCCTTCTTCAAAAATGTTTGCTTTGTTATACACAAATTCAGTGCTTGAGGGGAAATACTGCTGCTTAGAGGTGCCATGTGGTGGCGGTTAATTTTCCCTGATTACGGCAAGGAAGTTTGACTCAATCCTGCTTTGTATCATTAAGAACCTTCACTACTGAGCATGACCTTTGTTGCTGCTGACTCCACTTGGCTGCGATTATGATAATTCTTCTATTGTTGTTATATTAGTGTGCTTCACACTACTCAACAGTGTGGGGAAATCCAGCTGCCCCTTTGCTGTCAACTCTTTTCCCCTTTCAGAAGTTTTTGTGGTGCCTTAAGCTATTCTGTAACTTGAAACATTTGATAGTGGATATGTTGCTCCTTTTGGGTGATTCCAGGCAAAACCTGAGGAAGCACCATTACTTTTGAGCAACTTGCAATCTTACTGCTGTTCATCATTTACACAGCACTAAAATCATACATGCTGTTTAACAGACGCATAAAAGATATGTAAAACAAGCAAGGAGGCCTGTGACACTTAAGGATTAACACATTTATTTATTGCATGAGCTTTCGTAGGAGAAAATCCCACTTCATCAGATGCTTTGAAGATGGGGGAATTTACAGAATCAGATAATCCCTATGGCTAAGTGCTCAGACACACAAGGCCAAACTGTGGACTCGTTAGCATAATATTATGTATGGGTAAGTGAGTGGGCTTGGAAAAGTCACTGTATTTCCCCACTCATGCAGGAGATCAAGAAAAGAAGGAACAAGGTTGGGACAGAGTGGAAAATTGACTCTCCTCCTTCAGTGCATTGATCCCTGCAGCAACCCTGCTTTGGTGGGGATTACCCATGAACATACATCCAGTTCAATTTATCGGTTCCCTGGAGCAGCAGGGACGCTGGGAAGGAGACTGTAACTGAGAATTATAGTCTTTTTCCTGGCCGTCTCCTGAGCGTTTCCTCTTAGTCTGAGCTCACGTTAATGACATGACAGATTCCTATACAGATTAAATTACTCTTCTGTAATTATCTCTCTCTCACATTTTCCCAGAATAAAAGTATAAGTAGGTAAAGGTTGAAACAAATAGAAATGAGTGAGTAAGCTCCTCAGATACCCAAGTCTGTTTGACATTGCTTCATGCACATTTGAAGAACCGCTATTCCAGATGCCCATCCCCACCCCAGTTCACTTGGAGTACCACTCATTGAATTCCCTTTTCTGAATGATGTTAATAGTCCATTCTGTGTTTTCACCTCTTATGTCAATCACTTCTTCTGCTCCACTCTGTGGCCAAAATTCAGCAGCTTTGTGTATTTGCTTGTTGGGGGGTAGTTTTGATTCTCCGATCTCTCATTACTTATTGGACTGTTGCTGTTTCCTTAAACTGAGACAAATTGCATTACTTCAGTCAACTCTTCATTTTACTTTTGACTCAACTTGGAAGCCTTTAGATGTCAGGAATAGGTCTTTAAAAATCATTGTGGAGCAAGAAATGAACACACATAGATGCAACCTTATTGCTTGCTCCAGAAGCTCACCCTTATTATTAATTACGGCTCGAGAACCAAACTGAGATTAGGGTCCCATGAGCTCAGTGTGGCACAAACATGCCCCAATCATTTACAGATGAAATAGACAAGACAGAGTGAGTAAGGAAATATCATTATTTCCATTTTATATATGGGTAATGAAGGCAGAGAGAGACTGAGAGAGAGAGAGATAACAGCACATAAACCATTCTTTTGCCTTCCTGTAACTGCTGTGTCTGTTAACTACACCAATATAGTTGAATGGCAAATTCAGCTCTTATCGTACCTAGCTATGCAATACATGGAGCACCCATCAATGTTGTTTATAAGTGCTACCCAATGTACTACCCAATGTTTCTGAATAGCACATTCAGCTCTTAAGGTATCCATCCATCTATCAATGGGCTACACAGAACACCCATCAATACAGTTTGTAAGTGCTGTCTGATAACCTAATGCAGAGTAGCACTATTCAAGGCATTTGTAATTATTTTTGCCCATTGAAACATAAACACATCATAAGCTTTGGATCTTCACTTTGACGTAAGTGGCAGAGTGATGTTTCACCATTAGTGACTGCTTTGTCACTCAGGTAATATCTTTTTCTATGTGTATTATTTCCTCCTTGGGTGCATTTGACAAATGTTCATGTATACTAGAATCTATGGGAAGAGGTGGGAGTCCAGGAGTCCTTACAGATTTTTTTTCCCTACAGATACATGCAGCCAAATATCTTCAAGTGTCATTATTCTGCACCACATCACTGCACTGAGGACATTAAATGGCTTCTCACTTCTAGAGAAAACATAAAGATGAGAAGACATAAATATTTTAGTATAGATATATTTGAGTGGCATCTCTGTAGAATGTTATCAGACTAAGTCCTTTTTACTTCCTATTTTGAAGATACGGCATATTATGAATAATGAAACCCTTGGGGCCAATTGGATGACTTCATGCAGCTAATTGTAAGGTTGCTTCCATACCCAAATGGACCTGAAGTTATGGCCCATCTATTACTGAAAACAAATATAAATGTAGGGGAGTAGAATCTGTGAAAGGACTTTTATGTTTGAAATTTAGGGTTATTTCTTCTCCTCCTGGTGACATGAAAAACAGCAAGACAGAATAAAACACTAATAAACAGAAGCTTTCAGAACGTTTGATTTTCAGACTTTTAAAAAAATACGCTATATGTTTTAAATCAGATGTAAATGTACAGCTGTCGAGCCTATAAGCCATCTGCACTGCATTTTAACTTCATCAAATCAGAGTTTATTGGACATGTTACTATTATAAAGAATTTTCTTTAAAGTGCTGTATTATTGTGGTAATAGAAAAGGGACTGTATTTGCTTCCTCCTAATTTTACCTGCAGCACCTTACTGATTGTAAAATACTTTTAGGGCAGAGACTGTCATATATTATATGTTTGTACAGCATCTAGCCTAATGGAATCCAATTGGGAAAGTCTAAATTTTAAATAACAAATTAATTGATAGCACACTAGAGACTGACACTTCTCAAGGCACTTGACAATAACAATATAAACATGGGCTCAGTTCTGAAATCTTTTTGTTGCAGGTGCTATGTTATGCAGAACGAATACACTCCCCTTGTCCTACGTCTCTACTGAAGTGCAAGCCAGAGTTCACTTCTGACATAGAGTTAAACCACCAAGATAAAATGCCATAGAGTTTCTTAAAGAGTAATGTTTATAAATAAACATCTGCAACCAGTACCTGGAATACTTGTGAAAACCTCCTTAAGCAACTATTCAGCTGTAACTCTCTTGAAAATTTCCAACTTGTATATTGTTGGTGTTACATAAATTATGGTGTACGGGACACCTTAGCGTGCAAGCACCCAAACAAACACACATAGACACACACACCTCTCTAATCTTCTTATGGAGATAATCTCTCAGTCTTTGGAGTGAGGCATCAAAAGTGCAGGTATGCTGCCTGGGCTCCTTGGAGCCATAGAAGTGTGGCAGCATTTCTGACCAAAATCCTCAAAATTTCCTTGGTGAAAACAGTCAATGAACCTTGTAGCCAGCAGCATTTCCAACCTCTGAGCCTTCTCAAGATTCAGTGAGGCAGGGAGTCCCTAGTGCAGATCCAAACTGGCTCAGCCAGGGCCAGCTCAAGGGGTTGTGGCACCATGAGCCAGCCTTGCTTTTCTGGCCCCCTGGCAGGGGGGGCACAGAAACCAGCCTCTGCTGTGGGTTGGCTCACCCCACCCCCAGGGCAGTGAATAGCCAGCCCAAGTGTGGAATAGGCCAGCCCAGAGGCCAGGCTCTGCTCTCCCAACCCTCATCTGGGCTAGCTACCCCATCCTAGGGAGGGCCAGCCCAGAGATGGGGCAAGAGAGCAGAGTCTGCCCTATGGGCTGGTCCGCTTTACCCCCAGGAGCAGAGTGGCTGGGTCAGGAGAGGGGTGGGATCAGGGTCTGGCTTCTGGACAGGTCTGCCCACCCCGCTTTGGCCCCCCTACACTGAGGCACCCCAAGCCAGTGCCTCCCTGGCTCATTGGAAGAGCTGACCCTGGCACAAGCTCTGTAATGCACTTCACACCTCTGTCATTCAGCCACCACTTTAACACAGCGGTCTCCACCTCTCCCTCTTTATGACCATTTCCCCACTGAGCGATGAGCATCTTTTTACTTGAAAACTGAGTATATTTTGTATGGAAGTCACTAAACCACAATAGACAACCCAAATTTAAAAGCTGGGTTTCTGGAGTCCCATGCCATTTTTTGCTGAGCTTTTCTCTATTCCAGCTAAAGCCATTGGGAAATCTTATTTTCTTGTTCTGGACACTTCTGGTTCAAAATCATCTTGTCTCCTTAAAAAAAAAATACCAACAATGGATTTGTAGTGCCTACTAGACTGTTTGTCCTACTAGAAACCCCCTGCACAGATTTATAAACAGCTAATGTAGATTACAAGTGACTACTACGCACCTCTCTAGTTATTCTTCACCCCTTCTAAGTGTCCAGTTCCTGCCTTGCTTTCTGCGTGGCTCAGAGACCCAGAAGATTGCATGCAGCAGAGAAGAATGGGAATGGGCAGGGATGGAACTAGCTGTTACTTAAAGCTGGCCCAGGAGATGGGTACTGGGTGATACAGCTGGGATATAACCTAACGGGACCCTGGGGGTATGTATATGTGTGCAGTGAGTGATGATTATAGTTCCTCTTATTTTTCTACTGTTGTTGGTTATTTGATTTGATCTGGGGGAAATGACAGGCCTGTTGGGTGGACTTATTTGGTTATTGCAAAGACTGTCAAGGGCACAGAAAGAATTTAATGGGCTTTCTTTTATTAGAGCTTGTTAAAATCCAAATAATGGGCCATTTCATCTCTAATTTCTTTTCTTTGGTCATTCATACTGCACAGTGACATGGCACATTAAATCACCACTTGGAAACAGTAATGAGAGATTGTGATCCTCTTGAGCTGCTTGGGTTTGTTGTTAGTACCGTGAGTCATCCGATGTTTGTAACCACACACTCCAAGCTACCTCTTTGACACGTTTTCAGTGTTCTCAGTGTCTTATTAAGACAGGTCATTTGTCCAGAGGATAAAAATAACATTGGTGTATATCAGATAAAATGTTGGTTTCATGGTCTGTTTTTCCAGAAATTCTTCATTGAGGTGGACAGTGAAGAAGTATATTGTAGGGAAATCCTGTTACCCTGTACCCTGACTATTACCATGATTTGGACAAAGTTTTTGCAGTTAAATGTGAAGTCATTGTCGGTGACAATCAAAGACATGAGTTTGGTGATGTATTTGGGATGGATTTTGAGGCATTACAGATTATTTTATGGATAGATGAGGCAAGCACAGATGTCATCTTGATGATAGAGGTTGGTGATCAGGAGGTGACGTGGTTACAAGAATGGTATTCTGGGGGGAGGTTATTAACTTTATAGAGTTTCTGGAGGAAGTCAGCTGTGTCTTGGAGGAAGTTGATCTGTCATGTGGTGAGTAATTTGAGGATGATATCCTTTCATTAAAAGTGTTGTGGCCAGATGTGATGAATCTGCCTGTGTTTCCTTGATCATATATCTTGCAAAGCATGAAAGTCCCTGGGGCATACTGCCACCTACTATTAAACCCAGGAATCCATACAAGTATCATCAAACAGTTACAACCCAACTCAATGGGGACCATACCCTGAAAAAAAAATCATTCCCAATTCCCAACTTCTAGTCTTCAGACAACCACACAATCTTGCCAAGACCATTGAAAGCAAACTTCCCACAGAAAAAGACTCACTGACTGAAAATGGCACTGATCTCTGTCAGAACAATAGATACAAAGCATGCAGACATATCTCAATTGATACAATGATCAATATCCCCACAACACACGTGGGTTTTAAACACGCCTATCACAATGTGTGGGCTGTTGCATCCACCACCTTAAATGCTCCAACAACTATATGGGTGAAACCAGAAAATCTCTACTATCCTCTTGAATTAACTTGTACAGAAAAATGATAAAAGACCAAGCCATCCTATTATCTGTGGATAAAGTGATAAAATCATTCCTGAAGTTACTCTATCTCAGTTTTTCTACTCAGTGGAAATTTGTACAACACCTTCAAAAAATGAGCTTGGGCACTGAAATTCATAACTTGGGTGAACCCTAAAACCATGGACATGACAAAGAAACTGGTTTTACAGTTCATTAGAATAATCTATTATACAACCTGCTGCCTGTTAACCCTTAGTTGCCCAGTCACTTTATGTGGTGTCCTACAGCATGTTTGTGCCCTTTATGCTTAACAATCTATTGATCAGTTCATCTTAAATGGCTTCCTAATACATGCTTGAAGCATTTAAGCTTAACAAAATGCCCCACCTTTATTTGTCTCTGACATTCCAGTAACCTTCTCTGGACCTTAGCAAGTTCTCTGTGTTACCTGAAAGCTTGTCTTTTCCGCCGATAGGTTTTTTTTTTCTTTTCTTCCTAATTACCTACCTTACCTTGTTTCTCACATATCCAGGGAGCAACACAGCTACAACAACACTGCAAATAAGTCTCAAAGACATAGATTTCCAAAATTATCACAGGCTCTCTGTCCATGATTTTTTGTGTGCGCTAGTGTGTCACTATCTGCGTGCGCATGATTGTGTGTGTGTGTGTGTGTGTGTGTGTGTGTGTGTGTGTGTGTGTGAGAGAGAGAGAGAGAGAGAGAGAGAGAGAGAGAGAGCGCATGATTCTCTGCAGAATTTTGTGCATGTTTGTGTGTCTGTGATTCTATATGTGAGTGTGCGGGAGACAGACACAAGAAAAGAGGAGCTGAATTGTTTTGCTGACTTTGTAATGCAATTCTTGCTGAGTTTCTAAGATATATACTGAAGAAAGCACATTGTGGCAATGAAAATAAATATCCTTGGGGCTGTTTGCAACCAATGACTAGCATTCAAAAGCCTGCAGGAGGAAAGGTTATTTTAACAAAGCAATTTTTCAAGGTTACCAATGCGCCTAAGCAAGTTATTCTTGCTTCCTATAACGGAGAATATGAAGCTGTCAGAATAATGAAACCTGTTGTAGATGGCAAATGATAAAGGCAAAACGATAAAGGGCTGTATCTTGATTGCCTTCTTGGGTTTTCCTCAAGAAAGTCAGAGAAACAGAAAAGGAGCTGAATGAAATTCAGTTCTCTGACTCTACTTTGGCTAAGAATGATGGAGACATTACAATCAAACTTTACTGAACAATATGACTGCAGGAGAATTTATTAGCATGGCACATGATGAAAGCCTTGATATCTGTGATTCCTCAGCCTCTTATTTTTCGTCATAGCGCCTATATGCAAACTGGATATGACAGAGGAGATTGGATGTGAAACTCTTGCTTTATGGCACTAAAGGTGAGGACATAAATGCCATAATAGATGCTTTAAAGTAGCTTGAAAAAGCTCTGCAGAAAACAGTGATGAAGCCCTGTCTATGACAGGGAAAGTAAAAAGTGCTGTTACATAGCTTTAAACAAAATAGCATAAATCACTGTGGTCACTACCTGCCTGTTTTCCTCCCACTTCTATGCCGTTTCTCGACAACAAGCATTTGTACATTTTACATCTATTTGGTGTATGACAAAATATATGTAGGACATTAAATGTTGCCAGTACAAAAAAAAAACCCTAGAAATATAATCAACAATTCCTGCAGCTAGAGGAAGAAATCAACAACCAGGTCGGTGATTCTGTGTTGCATACAGATGTGAGATTGCTGGCAGGAGAGTCATTACAGGCCCTTTGTCAACCACACTGTATTTGAATTCCTGAAAAATATTGCATTATTGACTATGGTGTGATGAAGATACATTCTGAGAGCAAGAGGGTGGTTAGTTGATTTTGGAGTTTTGTAACTTTGTTTGCCAAATTTTTTGTGGAGGGGAAAAATGCAGATCATGCAACTAAAATATTTCATAAATTCATATAGCATTCTGCTGAATCAATCTAAATCAAAGCAACCTTTTGTTTTAACATTTCCTACACAAAATGTTTTGATTTTCCAGCTGGGGGGGGGACTTCCAGTATCAAGATTTCCTTTAGCTTTATTGTTTTAAATGCAAAAGCATTTTTAAATAGTCAACATCAGAATGAGACACTTCAGGTTTGTCAAAATGGAAGGGTTTGCTGCATCCAAGCTTTATTTTTGTTTTAAAAAAATCATTTTAGTCTGACTCCCTAGAGATTTTTTTTTCCTGCTTTTTAAAATTTCCACTTAACAGAAAACCACAATCTTCACTTAAACTCTACTCCTTGACCCCCATGTCAAAGATTATGAGGATGGCCCTTTTGGTTATGCGTCTGTGTTGTTTGGTGTTTATCAATCAGGACAGAAACAAGAAACAAAGAGTGCTGATAACATGCAAATAGGGTTGCTTCATCTAGGAGTATCTGAAAGTTTAGGTCTTAGTGGAGATGTGGTTCCACTCCGAAGGATAACTGTCTTAACTCCCAGTGTAGGCAGGGCTTTGTCAATAGGAGAGCCTCTCCTTTCATCATGTCTTCCTCCTCTCAAAGAGATGGAGTACCAACACCAATGAAAGATGTTTTCCCATCAGCAGGGGTAGCATCTTCTTTAAGACAGAGTGTCACAGTGGCACCAGTGTAGCTTCGGCGCTGCAAGTACAGCCTGAAGAATATCACACTTTTCCTTTATTGGGCCCTTTGGGTTTGGAACATACTCTTGCTTTAAACCAATCTCCTTTTTCTTACTTGGTAATAAAAAAACAATGCTATAAAGTATTCTCCCTAAAGATGTTTGTGGTGTGACTACAGTTGGCATTATACCATATGATCCTCATTTTTATAGCAGACCTTTTTAGTTTAATGGCATCGTGGAAAAGAAAGTCGCATGTGCAACTGCATTGCAAAGTAGTTTGCAAACACAAATCAATTAGGTGTACCGCTCATCTACTGAATATGCTGCAAACCGTGGCCATATGGCAGGACTCTGGATATGCTACATTAGAAAACTTGGTTGCTCACAAAAGAACTCAGTTTTCACTGCGTTTGGTGGAACTCAATCAGAGCACACACATTGAATTTCTGTGCATTTTGAAGCAAATTATTTCTCTGGGCTACTTAAGCTATTCTGTTTTTTTCAAAAAGGGAACAGTAAAACTCACACCTGTGTTCATGAGGCGTTCTGCTAATATGCTCTTTGATCTGGGACCTCTTAATGGCAACTGGCAGAAGGCACAAGAATGCATAATACTACAGCAATCCTGTGGATTTGGGCTCTAAATACTAGTTCATCAAAGAATATCATGTAATCTGTGTAATGAAAACCTTCTTCACACTGGCAATCATAATCATTGTGAGATGTACATACGGCAAGTATGTGAGCAGGTATGCATATATGATGAGAAGCATGGTCTCTGGCTTGTAGTTAAAAGCAGTTCACAGAAAGGTACTCTGTATTGAGGTAAACTTCTCCAGACAGTTTCCAAAGAGTAACTGTGTTAATCTAGTTCAGCAAAACAACAAGGAGTCCTGTGACACTTTTAGGCTATGTCTACACCTAAAACCTTAGTTTGGACTTGCTTAGTCCAAACTAAGCAGTTCTAAGTTAGTTTGAATTAAGTCTGCTTTTTTAGTTCAAACTAACGTCTTAGTTCACACTAGCCAAGCTTTTTTTAGTTCAAACTAAAAGACTGCAGACGGTTCAAACTAACTGCTATTTCAAACTTATTTTGTTCGAACTAGCATGTCTACATTGGGCTAGTTCGAACTAAATATGCATATTATTTCAAACTAAGCAGTTAGTTTGAATTAACCAGCTGAACAAAGCTTTGCTTAGTTTGAACTATTTTTTTTTAAATTCAAAATAGGCAAAGTCAAGTGTAGACAGGGTTCAAATTATTTTTCATTAAGGCTCCTTAATTCAAACTAATTTGCTAGTGTAGACATATCCTTAAAGACTAACAAATTTATTTTGCACAAGCTTTTGGAGAAGAAAATCCCACTTTGCTTTCCTTCCCCTAACCCCACCTCTCTGCTAATTCCTGTACTTCACTGTTTGAATCCTAACAAATTCTTTGATTTGCTCTGACAGTCTGACCTGATCTTATGACTTGCACAACCATGGATTTCTTTTGCTCCCTTTGTGTGAGTTCCCCATCTTCAAGCATCTGATGAAGTTGGATTTTCTCCCATAAAAGCTCATGCAATAAATAAATTTATTAGTCTTGAAATGTGCAAACAGACTCCTTGTTTGTTTTACTAAGCTAGACTGACACAGCTCCAGCTACTCCTTTGGCACTTGTCATTGTGTATTGTGTTTCTTACAACAGAGGTATACTTGCATATTAAGTCAAATGCTGATGAAAAGCTTGCAGAGAATTCAAAAGGAAATTAACTGGAAGAAGTAGACAACAGGAGACTCTGTTTTCAGAGGAAGATCAAAGCTCTGGTGTGGTATATTTGCAGGGTGTAAAAATATGTCCTGGCATCCTGAGGAAGTGAAGTGTCAGTAGATTAGCTTTATGATAAAAGGATCTAAGGCTGGGGAGAACTTTGGATAAGATGAACCTCTTTAGACAGGATGATAACATGTTAGTTAAGGTTACACGATAGAAAATGGGTTATTATTTTGCTCTGTCTTTGCAATAGTTCGGGTTTCAATCACATGAATCTCCCCTCTTTGTTAAAGAAAAGCATCCTCTTGCTTTCTCTGTAAACAAATCCAACTGCTTTGTTTGAAGCAGAATTGGGATCTTGTTGTGCATTTGCTGGAGCACCACTTGTAACCCTCACAGTACTGCAGCTCACCTGTTGCTGCCCAGCTCACCAGTTGCTGTAGTAATAGAGTTAGACCACTAGAGTGTTTGAGCTGGCTCTTTGCATTTCCTTTACAGCCATTCAAAATGCACGGATTCCTCTGTCTGTGTCTTTTTGACACCATCTTGGCTATAAATTATTCCAAAGACTCAACATAATGGCTCCTCAGTTAAACCCAATGCAGTGACAAGTACTGTTCTTTTGGAAGCAGAGAATATGAGAGTTCAATGGACCAGGGGCTGGGCACTCCACAGGAATGCTCAGAGGAGTCAGGGCTTGGTGTGTGCTTGAGAGTGAGGCTTGAAAAGGCCTAGAAGGCAATGCTTGTATAGCTTGTATATATTGGTGAATTAGGGAGCTGACACTCAGCAAGCACATACAAGACTGCTTCATGCTAAGTTCAGTGGTACCAAAGTGCCTAACAACTTTGGGCATGCCTGGGAAGCATCACTCCACATATATGAAAGGATGCTTAATTTGTTTTAACTAGCAAAGGCTACATATACACTGGAGGTTTAAGTCGACTTAAGCAGTCTTGGGTCAATTTAAGCAACTCCATGGCCACGTTTGGAGTTCATTAAGTCAACTTAACTGCTTCAAGCCATTTAATTTGACTTTATAAAGTAGACTTAAGCCAGCGGACCCATTTAGAGTTGACTTAAGAAAGTTGACTTTAAATGGGTCCCCTGGCTTAAGGCAGCTTTATAAAGTTGACTTAAACAAATGGGGATTCTCTCAGTTGACTTAATAAAGTCAACTTTAAGTAGACCTTGTTAAGTTGACTTAAATGAGCTCTCTAGTGTAGACAAAGCCAAAGTGTTTTGAAAATGAGTATTATAAAATTGTAAAATATTCTTATTTAGAACATGAAGTGCCCTTCTTTGGGAGGGAATCTCTCTGCTCCCAGAGGCAGGAAATACTGTTGGCACAGTGATGCTTTTGCAGGCTTGGCTGAGACTTGCAGTTGAGCTTGGAGAGTTCAGTTTGTATTATTTTTTAAAGGAGAAACTACAGCGGAGGATGAACAGTCACAAGTTTTTTTATGGAAGGGGAATAAGTTATAATTCCAACCTACAGAAAAATACCAACCATGCCTATGACTGATTTGCCATCTGATCCCAGAATAAGCTCTTAACAGCAGTTCTCAGAATTGAAAATACCAGCTGTTTCCATTTCCCTGGAAGTTTATGACATAGAAGAAAATATAAAGGATGCTACAAAATAGAGTTTGGGTCATTTAAGTGATATAAGCCACAGACACAAATGCAAGGAAGTGATTCCGTGGTGTTTTTGAAGATGTAGTTCATCTCCTTCATATTGCTCTAAAATTATTGTTTGTTCTTTCCTTGCATCTTTAGAGTTTGTTTTCTTCTTGCATATAGCAGGGATTCAAGAATCTCTAATATCCTAGCACAGCATTGCTTTTGTTTGCTGTTAAGTACTAGACTTTACAGATCTTTCTATTATTTCTGTTATTATATATTATAAACTATAATACTATATATATTATCAAACCCTGTCATAACCAGTACTTTGGCTTTGTGCTAGTTCCATGCTGACTTACACGTAACTGTCCAGTTCTGCTATTTCCTGAAACTGCTTAATCTCTTTCAATATCTGAGAGGAACTATGATTGCCATAAATAATTATGATTTACATTGCACAGGTTGCTAGTGATCCCTACTCAGATCAGGGCTCCATTGAGATAGGCGCTGTTCAAACACATAATAAGAGGCATTTGGTGCTCCACAGAGCTGAGAATCTAAATAATCAAAACCCACAAAGGATGGGAGAAAGGAGATATTATTGTCCCTGTTTCATAGATAGGGAAATGAGGCAGAGAGATGGAATGACTTGCCTTGAGATCACAGAGTGAGACTATGGAAAAGACCAGAACTGAATACATTTCCTGAGTTACAGACCAGTCCCTTTAACTCAATACATTCCTTCTCCTCCTCTCTCCCTCCATCTCTACCTCTCTCTTTATTTTTTTTTCCCCTCTGACTCTAAATGTTTCTCATGGTATTTTCATTAAAGATAAGTGAGTGAGAATCTGAAAAGATATGGAGTAAATTTTAATAAACCTTCAAAAAAGTTGCATGCCCAGGGGGCCATCTAACTTATCTAAACAAGCAAGGAGTTGTGTGAACTCCTTCTTTGTTTTGCTGAACTAGATTAAGGTGGCTAAACCCTTTGGAACTAAATTGTCTAAATTTTTAACTGCGTGCACTTCAAGTGCTTTCTTGCTTTTCATTTACACAGGTTCTATCCAAGAAAGTCACAGCACTCCAGACATTAATAAATTAATCTTCAAAGGAGCCATATGACCTAGTATTGTTACAAAGTAGGGGGACTACAAGTTAACTTTCTTCTGTCCTTATACTTCATCTCTAATCAAGTATGCTGTTCCTATTAACCAGGGTGATGAGTGCTTCAGCTAGCTGTAATGGTGCTTTTGAAGTCATGGGGAGTTGCTGGAGTACATTCCTCTGGCAATGGCTAAGAGTGTTTAGCCCTTTGTATTCAGCCTCTGCATGGGTATACAATATCATTGTCATAAGTGAAATCAGTCCATCTGCTCTTCTCATAACGCTTGGCAACTCCACCCAATGTTTGATTCTAAACTACTGCACTGATTTGCTGTAACAGTCTGACCTGATCCTATGACTTGCACTTCCCTGCACTTATTTTCTTCCCATTCTGTAAGTTCCCCATCCTCAAAGCGTCTGACAAAGTGGGAGTTTCTCCCCACAAAACTCATGAGATAAATAAATTTATTAGTCTTCAGAAGTGCCACAGGAATCCTTGTTTGTTTTATTGAAATCAATGTGTCCTAAATGTGGAAATGAAATTTGTTTAACTACCAAGTAGTATACAACCAGGTGTTATTCAACAACGGCTAGAGAGGTAGCTGTATGAATGATAATTCTTTCAAGGTCTTAACAGGTGAATTACATCAAGGTGGCAGTTAGTGACTTGCTAATAACTTGGAAAGAAAAACAATGATTATTTTTTATTTTTATTATTAGACTTTCACCATTCTAGACATAAAATGAATCCAATAAGTACAGCTATCCATCCATCCTGATGTGTACAACAGAGCAAAGTTCATCAAAGACTGGATAGGGAATGAGAAAGTGCTATGTCACACGAAGACAGTAGAATGCAATTTCTATGTGGTCTGATGTAATAAATAATTATACTTTTAATTTCTACATCTTCACCCTGGGGGGGAGAAAACTTGGGGGAGTTATCAGCATACCCATTTCACAGGTGCTTTGGCCAAAGTCACACAATGAAAAGGTAGCAAAAATTGGACACAGAACCTAAGAGACTCACTCCCAAGTGGGACATCTATTGGCTTGGCATGTAGTGCTGCCTGTGGAGCTCTTTAGCGTCAGGGTTAGTCTGAGTCCCACTCTGTTAACTGTAAGCCCATATTGCTTGCTGTTAGGGATATTTTTCATATTTCCCAGGAGAGAGGAAAATTTCTGCACTTTGTTAGACCAGGGACATTTATCTATGCGTAGGGCTAGAGTAAACTACATGAACCCACTATGTATCCATCAAGTGAGACATCATGTCCCTTGCTAAACACTGTGATTGGTGAGTTTCTTTTGCCATAGCTCTGCTACCATCTCAAGCAAGCGCTTTTGGAGCATGACATTTCAGTAACAGGTGGATTGATTGTCTAATGCTTGGACATAATTTTCAAGGGTATTGTTATCAATGAAATTTCAACAGCTTAAATGACTGTAGAGGAGGTGGTAGAAATGAGACGCAAGAGTGACATTTGGACTGATATTGTCTGATTAGATTAATAATAGGTATCAAACTTGGCATATAAAAGGCTAAATATTTAAGTATATTTTAAAATATTAAAGATATTTCAAATATTTTAAACATTTAAAAATCTGCTTCCCGTTTAAAAAGGGCGGGCACAGTCAATAAGCTTCTCAAAAGTGAGAGCTGCCCATCTGTGTTTCTGCAAACATGGGTGGTGGTGTAGCTGCAAAGCCCTTGAATGGCACTGAGAAGCCAAGCTCAGTCTGGGTTCCCTCCATGCATTGAAACGTTCTATATTTAGAAAAATTAAATGGACTGTTCATTGAAGAAATTTTTCCAGCCCTACACCATAGAGAGATGTTACATGGAAATGAATCAAGCAATTGAGTGGGCAATGACAATATTTAGTAACCACGATAATTGCTGTATATCTAATCTATATTGTACAGTATAGTCTGTTACATATACACTGTTGGAAATTTCTTTTTCAATCCCTCAAAATCCATTCTCCATTCATTTATACTAGTCATTATTGTATCATGATAGTTTTCAGTGTCTTGCATTTGAATGATTTGGGACTGTAACCTAAACTTCTTCCTTGTTTCTAGCCAAGGGTGAAACTAATCCATATCAAATAAACAGGCTTTGGAATTGCTCAGCAATGAAAGGAGAAGCAATCCACTAGTACGACTGAGAATAGAGATCATGGCAGCTCCACATACCCTATCTTCATTCATAGATTGTAAAAATTAACACAGAACCTACTCTATATGGTGTTGTAGATGTGTTGGTTCCAGGATGTCTGCCCAGACCTGAGGAAGAGCTCTGTGTAAGCGCAAGTCTTATGCTTCTCACCAACAGAGGTTGGTCTGATAGGAGATATTATCTCAAGCACCTTGTCTCTTTAATAACCCCTTAGATTAGCAACAGATCAAGTGGCCACAACTCTGCCCTCACACTTCCATATCTTACTGAAAACCTCTCTGTACTGGGCTACTTAGAATTATTTTATAAAGGGTATGGAACTGCCCTAGTTCAACCCTTTACAAGAGCTGTTCGCACCCCTGAATGACCATTCTGCAGTTGCACAGTAATTATGCAACAGAACCAATGAGCTTTGGCTACATTACGGATGATGCCTACTTCTTACCTTGGTAGGTGCATTTTTAACTTCCCGGTAAGTACACCCTGCCGGGCACATATCAGTTCAGATCTTTATTGAGACCTATGATAATTTATTCTGAAAACAGAATTTTATTTTTTTGATCAGGGTTCTTCATGGAAGAAGTTGATGGAGTTTAATCTCACCCTAAGAATCAACTTGATACTACTGATTAAAAGAAAATTTCACACAGTATTATTTTTATGGTTTACCAAAAAACTCTGCAAATGGAAAAGGCAAATGTTTCCCTGATACATTTAAGAACACCCTAACAACATGTTTAGAAATAACTTCAGAATGCAAATGGGCAACAACTCCAATCAACTGCACCCTCCATATTCATTCATACTGTGTACAAATTTGGGGGCATTTTTTCAGATTGTGCCATACTTTATATGCTTTTCAGTTACTGCATCAGTTCATGTAACTTTCAATATCATGGAGCCTTTTGTCACATATTGGGGTCACTAGTGAGAAGGGCTATGTCACGTTTGCTCTGAAACCTTGGGGCCCTTATAATAACTTGCTGCACGAGTTTGTACATAAGCTCTTCACAAGCAGCTTCCAAGTCGCATGCACCCAAAGTGTCTCTGCATAACTACAGCCTGCCACTCACGCTTAGGTTACACTCTGGCTCTCATTAGCCATAGTTATATTTCACAGTGATGCCAACACACCCCCAGCTCTGTATTTTCCAGAAGAAATGTATGTTTTTTCACTGCAAAGTCCAAATATTTTAAGTCCATTATTCCTTTAAGGGAGTAAAATATACTTGCTTACTATCTTAAAAAAAATTACCTAAACAATTTAACAAAAACACATTAAATTAGATTAAACAATAAAAACAAATACTTTAACTACAAAGAGATATTAAGTGAATTTAAGACATAAAGCTAGAAATTGTTACAGGAAAATAAAGATAAAAATGCCTTCTAGTTTCTAACATAACAAATTATATTATTTTTAAAGCAAAATTTCTTATCATGTACTTCCAACATTTTTACTAATCAAACTTTCAGTCAGCCCCCTAAATCTAATGACTGTTGTCCTTTCTCTTCTTAGCTCTCATGCCATACAAAGACAGGAAGGGAGAGATACATCTTTGGGTGTTTGCCCATCCTTTTTATAGTGTCAGGGCTCTCTTGAAAAGAATGTCATGCTGAGAATGAGGAGACAAGGAAGGATGTCCTCTGCTGGATTTTTTCACTTGTTTGAGTTTACTTTGATTTTTCTTTCCCCCCACTTTCTGCTTGAATATTTTGTTTATTATTTAAATACAAGTCAAGACAAGCATGTTTCATGATTGCTCCTTGGGCTGGGCTAGCAGAGAATTGAATATGGGCTAATAGTATTACATTGAGGATTGCATGATGTTACACATACTGTTTCACCATAAAGTTCCCTATAATATTACGGATCAACAAGTTATAAGTTTTCAAATGAAAAGCACCACTTATACAAAAAGTATGACACTAATGTGCAGGTTCTCAATGCAGGGGTGTAGTCCATCACATCTTTTCATCCCAACTGTGTCAAAGTGGGTTATTTTAACATTTTGCAAAACATTTTTCTTTTTTTTTTTTCAAAATGGAATTTTGTCAGCACATATATGATTTCATGAAAAAAATTCAGTTTATCAAAATGGTATTTTTCCATTAGAAATCTCTCTTGATGATTTTTATAACTGTTCTAATCCTGAATCATTATTCTTAAGAGGAATGACAGTTTGAGTTATGTGAGCTGGAATACTGGTGTTTTAGATTTTTTTTGGTTCTCTGGCCCTCTGAATATACTACAACTAGACTTATAAGAATGAAAATGTCTGCTTTTGAGGTCTAATACAAAATATGCTGCAGTCAAAAGACATCAGTATCCTTTAGATCAGGTTTTTTATTAGCAGAATGGTATTTTATGAATAAATTAGATATAAGTATATCCATACACATAGACACAAACATATATGTGCATACAGATGTGTACACATCTTTAGAGGGCATGGGGCTGAGAAAAAAAAGTTAGCTTAAACTGTATTTTTTTTTCTGATCCCAAGTGGCTAGTGTCTCTTGTTATATGGTGCATTCAGAACATAAAAATGCTTTTGCTTCATTATTGTTTAAGTATTTGCAGGTCACCTTTCCACTCAATGGAGGAATAGAAACTTTTTTCCAGTAGCATTCCATCTATCACATTGTTCGTTTAGGGCTGGCAAAGAGGCGGGAGCCAAAGTGTCAGACACAGAAAATGAGAGACAGAACAAAGAGAAATAGGCCCCTGAAGAATAGAAGGAGAGAGGTTCTGAAAGCAGAAATAGAAAAAGAGAGAGATAAGGGACCTTAAAATAGAGATAAATCAACAGAGAATCAAGTGCCTTGAAACAGAACGGGGGAAAAAAATGCCCTAAAGATAAAAAGCCAAGGACAAAAAATGCATCATCATATAAGCCAAGCCTGGGAGATCTGTCCATCAAAAGGGGCTGCAAGGCACTAAGCATTTCAACACCATATTGTTATTCTTACCACAGGACGGAAACTTGTCTGTATCATTAACAGATGTTTTATTAATCATGCATGTTAACTGGAACATTTAATACTGATTGGGGAAGATCAACCCTTCCTTTTCATCTCACTGGCCCAGCTCCTCTGTATATATTTGTGAGAAGAGCAAGGGAAGCATCAACAGGAGATACAGTATGGTCTACTAGACAGGAGGCTAGACTGGGCCGAGTTTTATTCTTGTCTCTGTCACTGACTTAGTGTATGAAATTGGCCTGATCATTTTGTGCCTCTTTCATTTCCTACTCTTTTCCTGTCTTCTCTTTTTGGACTATAAACGCTTTAGGCTAGAGCCTCTTATTTGCCATGTGATGTACAGTAGCCAACTGGAGCTCTGGTGGGATTCTAGGCACTTCCATCATATGAACACGAACATGGCTCGAAGAATGATGTGTAAAATAGGTCACTACAGTCACATGCAGCTCCAGTAATAAATGTATGTAGTGCTGCAGGGCTGGTAACTGAAACATTATTGACAATATAGAAATAAAAACGAAATAAGGTGTCTGTTAAGAGTTCTAGGCAATGAATGGTCATTGATCAAAAGGTTCAGCTGAAGGCAAAATGGAAACCTTCTGTATACCATTTCTTTGTCAGCTGAGAAAACCAGATTGGGTGGTGAAAGGAAACCAACCTGGAGGACTGAAAGGGGCCTGGAAGGTCAACTGGTGCAGGCTTCTGCACAGAGGCAAGACTAACAATTACATCTTTGATCTTTTAAAACTGCAGCCTTGGTGTTCTGTAAATCTCCTTTGCCTTTTCCTTCATTTATTTTGTGAAAGGGGATTTTTTTTTTTCTGTTCAGGAAATGGCTGTGGACCAGATACATTGATTTAGAAGGTGTTTTAATGTCTTTGATACCTGTTATATTTTACCACATCGGTGAATGGGGTTTATTTAATCACATATAGAGTTTAAAAGCTTTCAGTGTTGATAAAATCTGTGAAGACAGGTGTGCAGTAAATTTTGTTCATTTAATAGGATTACCTCAGAGTAAAAAGTTTAAGGCCAGGTCTTCCATTTGCTCCCATGTTTCCAAATTGGTTTAACCCTTCCCCTCCCACACATTCTTCCTGAGAATAGCATTAGGGTGGAAAAATCTCTTCCTCACAATCACTGGACATTATTTTTACTCTCCTCAGCTTCCAGTAATTGAATGTATTTGGTTAGCATTTTTTGCAAATTTCTGATTTATACTCTCAGGTAATGGTAACTGGCGGGGGGGGGTAAGAGATTAAATGAAGTGGGGGGGAATGTGTGAAAAGAAAAAAGAAAGGGAAAAAATTACAGATGAAGATGGAAAGCTAACGTAGACAGACTGATCGTATTATTCTTTCCAATTTCATTTGTGTTTTTCCCTTTCTTTTAACACATTCTTTTCCCCCTTCACTCCATCTCTTGAGCGTCTTCTTCTTTTTTTTTTTTCTAATTACTATTTCCTTAGCACTATTTAATGACCACGAGTATGAGTTCCAGAGGGGCAGCCGTGTTAGTCTAGTTCAGCAAAACAAAAAAGGAGTCCTGTGGCACTTAAAGACTAACAAATGGAAACCATTGTTTGTTTGTTTGTTTGTTTGTTTGTTAAAATTAAAGAGACTGCTATTTGTATGTTTATATATATTTCTGATCTCTGGTCTGCCCACACTAATCTGTTCTTCTATGGCCTCCCTCGAGTCTGTTTCTTTCTTTTATGGCCTGATGTCTAACGACAAATACAGCAAATAGAGCAAAATGGAAAGAGTTGATTAGTTGACAGAGAACAACAAAAAATCAACTGGATTTTTGCCATTGTGTCAGCGTAACAGGACACTGACTACAAACTATAGCTCAGGTTCCAAGGTTCGATGGGCTCAGTAGGCACAACACTGAGAAACAATGTGAAAGGTAAAAGCAAAATAGTTTTATTAAAAGGAACAGAGGAAAAAAAGAGAAATAGGAAAGCACGAATGTGTATGCCCCTTTAGCAGATGGGAACCCCAGTTAAATGGCTAGAGGCACAAAACATAGGGAGCAATGACTCGTGATGGCAAACACAGCAGTTGCCCTGATGACGATATTCCAAAGAATAGGGGCTTGGCACTAGCTTTTATAAGCTATTAAGCTTACTAAATGGGTTAAAATAGTGGTTCCCACCCTGTGGTCTGCAAAGGTACTGTAGGTGGTCTGTGAGGGGGTAAATGTACTCAGATGAGTACAGTATGTTTGTGAGTGAGCATAATCAATTATTTGAAATAGCTGTGTTTTCAATACCCCTTGATATACAAGTTTTACTCCTGTCAGCTATAGGCTATGTTAAAAATCTTTAAAACAGCTTGCTTATATGGTGGTCTGCAAAAGCCTTTGATGATGATGCAGTGGTCCACATAAAGGAAAAAGTTGGGAACAACTGGGTTAAAAGGCATGGTGGTTTTCACATTTATTTACAACATTCCTTAGCCCCATCCTATCTTGTTGTTTTATGGAGCCCGCAAGTTGGGCCTGCTACTTTGCAAGAGCACCGTACAATCTTGATTAAAATTGATGGTTCCAGCTTCGTTCTGGGTTAACTTTTGGTCAGGGCTAATTAATGGCAACACCATCTGCTAACAGCTCCTGCCGTAATTAATTCTTCCATTGTTCCCTACAATAAGCAAATCAGATTTGGACTCGGTACACCTTAGCTGAAGTCCTGCCCCCACTGATGTCAGTGGGAAAGTTGCCACTGACTCTAATGCAGTCACAATTTCACCAGCTGGCTCCAGTTTAGCAAGATGCTTAAGTGTATACATAAATCTCAGTCTCCCAGTAATCCCACTGAAGCCATGTGTTTAAATACTTTGATGAATTGGAGCTGTTATGCTGCAAGGGTTTGATCCTCCAGTAGATATTGTTCCATTAACTTCATCAGGCTTTGTATCTGGCTCCAAATGCAGAAGCTCTTTCCTAGTGAAGTTCCAAAGGGGCAGCTGTGTTAGTCTAGTTCAGTAAAACAAACAGGGAATCCTGTGTCACTTAAAGACTAAGAAATTTGTTTATTGCATGAGCTTCATGCGAGAAAAATGTACTTTATCAGACACTCGGACCAAGCATCAGATGAAGTGGGCTTTTCTCCCACGAAAGCTCATGCAGTAAATAAATTTGTGACACAGGACTCCTTCTTCGTTTTCCTTGTGAAACTTCTTGGGTACTTGGGTCGATATCCTGAGTAAAATCTGTAGAATTTGGAACAAAAATGAATTAAATAACTTGGTTATTTAATCCGTGTCTCCTATAGCAAATATGTTGCATTCTTCCATCAAACACTGGTTGAACTGGGTGACCTTCTAGCTATGAACTAGGGAAGGAAGCAGTAGCCTCTTGGCTAAGTGGGAATTTCAATTTTTGTCCAGGTTGTAAAATTTGGACACATCCTGTTTTCAGCCAAAAGTGGAATGAACATTCATCTTCGAGGAAGCAACACTGTTGTACCTCAGTTGTTCTTAAACAGAAGCACATGTGTTGGTTGTATTTTTGAGGGTGGTGGGCTTCTTTCTTTCTTTCTTTCTTTCTTTCTTTCTTTTCTAGTGAAGCAGCTGGTCAGACAACAGAGTAGCTAAAACCAAACTGTTTCCTTTAATTTAAAATGAATGAAGATGCAGATCATTTTTAGTAGTCAACAGACACTGACAATTTCAACAAGCTGGCTTTAGAAGCAAGATAAAGCCTACTTGAGCTGAAAGAAATAATCACAGCTTTAAAAACCTGGTGCTTTTCCTAGCAATGCAGGACCAGCAATAAAATGAAGAATAGACAAATGATGCAGTGACCTGTTCTCTCTTATGCATGACCCTCCTCTCAGTCCATGCTATTGGAGGGCCCCCTGCCAGGACATAAAATGGACTTCCTGTTTACTGTTCTCAGAACTGAACACATCAGAAGAGTGACTATTATCAATCCCAGAGGTATTTTACTAAATCAAACAAACAGCATTTTGGGTTACTCTGAAAACAAAATGACAGTGCCTTGTAGTTTATGAAGCACTCTAAAGCATTCAGTGGAGATTGGTAATAAGCTAGCAGAAAATGGGGTCTAATTTATGTACTAGGAGGTGGGACCAATGTAATATGGTCCAATGGATAGAGTACTGTCAGGTGATCTGTTTTCTAATCCCAGCCCTGCCAGTGACCAAACATTGGGTAAGTGACAGTTCCTAAGGTTGCAGCTGGGACAGGAGGATGCTGACTGGGGTCATTCTCTGGCATGATCTAAAGAATGACTTGTCAGGAGCACTTGCTCTCTCAGCTGGGAACAATGTGCTCGCTGGAGACTGTGTGACAACCCAGAAGTGGGAATTCACATGGCAACGCAGAGTAAAATGGTCTTCAGGAGTGGAGAATAGGGGTGACACAATGATTCACCAGTCCATATTACAGAGAGGAACATCATACGCACACAACTTCCCATTTAGCACGTCCTCCACACTTCTTTCTGAAACCAGCTCAGCACAGAAGATAAAATACAGAAACAGTCATACAAGAAAACACCGTTATTAGGAAACCACTTTTCCTCAGAGTGTCTCTCAAAAGACAAGGTCTGGTCATAAAGTGGGGATTTATTTCTACTAAAAATGTTGACACTTGTAGAAAAAATGAATATTTCAGCCATTTGGGGTTTTTACATTTTTACACCCCCCCCCCCCAGAAAGCAGTGTTGTTTTAGATTTGTCTGTCCCAGGATGTTAGAGAGACAAGATGGGTGAGTCACATCTTTTATTTGGTCAACTTCTGTTAGTAAGCGATACAGGCTTCCAAGCCTACACAGAACTCTTCTTCAAAACCTTGTCCCTTTTGCCAGTAATTGGCCCAGTAAAAGATACTTCCTCACCCACCTTGTCCCACAGCAGGTAGACACTTTTTGCAAAAACAAAGAAAATCAGAAACCAGTTTGTCAAAATCCAGTTTTACATCAAAAAGCAGTTTAGATGGAATAGTTGTGACCAGGCCTGGTACTAAGGTCAGGTCTGTTCCACCTTAATAGATGATAATCATGTCTATTTAACCAACAAGGAGTCTAGTGGCACTTCTAAAGACTAACCAAGTATTTATAACATGAGCTTTTGTGGGAGAAAATGCCACTTCATCTGATGCTTGAAGATGGGAAACTTACAGAATGGGAGCAAAATAAGTCCCCACCTTCAAGCATCCAACAAAGTAGGGTTTTCTTCCAAGAAAACTTGTGTGATAAATATTGTTGTTTTAGTCTTTAAAGGGGCTCCCAGGTACCTCTTTTTTTTTTAAAGCTAAACTAGAGTAACACAGCTTCCCCTTTGGAACATAGCTATTTAAGCAACTAGCTGTCCAGTCCTAAAGTAGATTGTCAGAGACGTCACTGTGTAGATGAATTTTGGAAGTGGGAAGAAATGTGGGATAGCTTTAAATCTGTGCTCTTAGAAATACCAGTCTCACCTTCTTTTCTATGAGCCATTTTGGTTGCCAAGGAGCTAAGATTGTTTCCAGTTCTGATGTTTGTGTAACCCCCTTTTTGAACCAGCATTCAGTAGCTGTATTTACAAATGGGAAATGTGACAGCACGTTGTGTTTTGCATTCCTGCAGTTGAGCTCCTGGTTCTCACACATGTAAGAAGTTTTGAATAAAATATGAAAGAGCCTCTGCTGGTTGGAGATTAAGGACTGGTAAACTATGAGAACTAAAGTGATCCTTTACCTGAAACTCAAACAGAATCTTTGACAAGGCTCAAATATTTTCTGCTAGCTCATTCCACGTCCCCCCACCTTTATTTTATTTTATTTTATTTTATTTTATTTCAGCATTTCACCTTGTGGCTGGTACTGCTTGCTTGACTCTTTTGAACAATCCCACCGAGATCACTCATATTGAGTGTGGCCAACAGGATTTAGCCTCAGAAATTCAGGAACATGAGCAATTACTTGTATAGTCTTAACAACCTGACTGGAAGCAAGAAAAAAGCTTTCATCGCAGCCTGTTCTGATGTGATTTTCAATTCGGTTTAGCAGATTGAATATGGTTCATCTGCCTTTGATAAGACTAATATTCATATTAAATTTCTGAAAGCTTATCTGAAAGGAACCTGAGACTTTTGAGTTTTTGCTCCTCATAACTTATTGAGCTGGGGCTGAACCTTTCTTTAACTCCAGTATCTCAGCATTTTTGACAAGCATTACAGGAGTTCATTGGGTTGTGTACCTCAATTCCACCTGACCTGAAGCTCAAAAAACCTTCATTTGAAGCAACCTGGAAACCCAAAGCTCAGACTGCAAGAATGCAATTCTTCAAAGGGATTAAACACTATGTAGAGGTACAATGAAGATTCAGTGATCTGGAAAATCTGTCTTCCTAACAGAAACTTTGCTTTCGCATTGGTGATCAATGAAAAGTATTTCTGTATGATGTGTGAATGGAGACTTCAGCATCAAGGCAACCTAGCTGCAAACCCCAGATTAGGGCATGTAAAAGATTTTGCATATGACTAATGGGATTCCTCAGTACTTTAGAAAGTGGCCTCAAGCAATCCACCAGGCATCTGGAACTGCATGGCTGATACTGAAGTAAGGGACACCACAGCCTCACTTGGAGGTGCTGTGGAGTCTTTTTAATCTGGGGGAGCACTGGAGTAATTGCACAGCGACAAGCTCGTTGGAGGATACCCATTGCACACATTCCAAAGGGGCAGCCGTGTTAGTCTAGTAAAGCCAAAAAAGCAAGGAGTCTTGTGGCACTTAAAGACTAACAGATTTATTTATCACATGCACTTTCATTGCACACAGTAGCTGAGCAATAGGCCCTGCTCTGTGGGTTGATGTGGAATGGGGCCGTGCCTCTTTGCACCCCTTTTCAGAGTGCCAGGGACCGCAGAAGTAAGCAGCTCTGGTCCTCACTAGAGCACTGCCTGTTGCAGTGAGGGGCCCTTGCACAACTATGCAAAGATGATGAGGTTTCTCAGGTTGCGGAGAGAAGGAACAATGCTGATTTGAAAATTGTTTGATATGAGATGTCATTTTAGGATGAAATCATATGATGGCTATGTTCTGGGCTGAGAAAGGACAAAAGCATATGCCATTGGGCATGTGGAAACACAGAGGATTGAATTTCACCTAGGCAGCTCATTCAGGATTTTGGCCATTTTGAATATGAAGGATCCATTAGATGGCTCCTGGGGATAGAGGTGCCAAATTCACTGGTTGACTCCTGGGAGGAAAGGAACTGCTTCTGAGCTTTTATAAGCAGAAGGTGTCCATTCTAGAGTAAGAACCAAGGCAGTTCATGAATGTTATTATTTTGTCTGAGTTAATTTTATTTAGGCTACTGCAGGGCTCCTGAAACTGAGTTAAGAGAAGTCCAAGTGTGTGTCTTCTTCTTAATATACCTGGGCTCCTACTGGGAAAAGGAGATGAATGGAACAGAGTTATCACCATTACTTGTTCAGAATTATTGCTGATTAGGTGGGAGAGTGACATATTTTAGTCGTGTGGTTTTAGTGCTTGAAAATAGCTGCAAAATATATCTGTGTTTCATAGTAGACTCCTCTAAAAGCTTAACCTTTGGCAAAGAACAGAGCTGCCTCCTATAGAAACTAGAGGAGGCACTCATTAAGGATAATGTCGGTTCTGAATGCGTTTTTACTTTTTTTTTTTTTCCTCTCCTCATTGCATGTTGCCTGGTGGTTCTGAATTGTTCTCCAGTTGTTACTCCACATTAATTCATAACAGAGCTCAGACGTGAGCTACAAAACTGTAGACCTTTGTTAGAGACTCTCCACAGCTCATAAATCAGAAATGCCGGCCTGTTCAGAACTGGCAGATAAAGGCAAGTGATGGTTTAAATGGTTGCCTGTTTATATCCTGTTATCAAAATTAACAATGTCCTTACAAACATTGCCACAGCATGTGAATAAATTAATTCAGTCCACTAAAAACTACATTATGGGTGGGATACCACTATGAGAATTTGGTGTAAGGAGCAGAATAGAACAGAAGGCAGTCATAATTTTAGCATCAGCAAATAGGACCTAAAATTGATGGAGCAACGGTCTACTGGCTATGCCACTGGTTTGGGACTTAGGAGACCTTTGTTTGATTTCCCTCACTGACATGGACCTCCTTTAAGAGCCTGAAAGTCATTTTGACTCTTTGTGCCTCAGTTCTCCATCAATAAGATGGAATAACTGTTCTTCCCTCCTCAAAGGCTGTTGCAAGGATAAATAATTAAAAGATCTGAAGCTGGTGCCTATTTGTGCTAGTTATGCCCATTTTGCAGATGGATGCACTGAAATAGAGATAATTTCCTGGCCCTGCTAAAGTCAGTTGGAGACCTTCCTGTTCTATTCTGTTCTGCAAAGGTATTCATCATCATTATATTCTGCAAAGGTATTCATCACCATGATATCTGAGCTCCTCCCAGGAATGCATTAAACAATTTGACTAAACAACTGTAATGTCCTGTTCATTCTCTCATCATCTCCCAAGGGGAAAAAGTGCCTGCAGTAGAATGTCTTGTTTTAATAGGTTTACTATATTTTTAATAGACATGGTATTATGTATTTATGTTAGAAAATGCAAAGCCAAAGGCATGAGCTTTGTAGTTGAAGCAAAATGTGGTGAATTTTCTGTGGACCTTATTTCCTGAAGTAGTCTCTTCCACAATTTCTGAACAAGCCCTGAGAAATTTCTAACTCCCGCCTTTATTATAGAGAGTTGCATTGTGTCAGATTGATTTCATTAGGTTAGGAGTTTCATCCATAGAGCAGAGGATCACCTAGTGACCAAGAACAGACCACAGGAGCACTGGTCTACAGCCATCTGTCATGACAATTGTACCATGCAACACTGGTTCTGAAAGCACAGATCAAAAGCCACTCAAGTAACAAACCTTTGTTCTTTCAAAAGTGAAATAACTAGTATTAGAGGAAAATTGCTGGGCAAATTAAAGAAATGATACACTAATCTGTATGAGTACTCAATGAAGCAAGTTGGAGTTTCTACGTAGACTGCTCAGATTTGGAATAATGAGACCATCAGTTTTCTTCAACAAATATGACTTGGGATTTTCAAACTGCAGACTAGGTATCCAACTATTGAAAGAGAGGTCATTGCTCTCTCTGGAAAGGATACGGGGATGAAGATAAATCCTAAAAATAGTTTCAGATGCTTCAGTTTAAAGGCTGCTACAATGGACTTAAACCACCAGAGGTTTTGCTTTCACACTGTATCAACGTATATTTGGATTTTGCCTCTGAATGCCTCTCTAAATGCAAACTGTGCTTGCTGATACTTGTGAAAACAGAATTTTCTCAGGCTATGAAGGATGACAAAGACATGGAAATAGGTCCTATTTTTTAGTACTCAGATGTGACAGCTCATGTTTGAACAATAATTATTTATTTGAATTATTAATCTCTGTTTCCTTCATCTGTTTGTTGCTCTTTTTTTTCTTAGTTTTCTTCTCCTCTGCCCTCACTCATTTATTTTTGGCTTCATCAGTTATTCCTCAGATCTGATTCATTGATTGAATCATATGTTTTTGAGGACAGAAGGGAACGCTAAGCCCACCTCATTCAAGTTTCTACATAAAGAAGACCATAGAACCTCAACCAGTAATTTCTACATCAGACCTCTAAATTCTAGTTGAGCTTGAACACAGAATCACTTGATAGCCTGAATTACCTCCAGGACATGTTTGCCCAGGATTTGAAGAGATCAAAGATGATCACTTAAGGATGGTCAGAGAGTTAATGGAGAAAGTTCTACCACATGGGTTTGTTGAGATTAGCAATTTGCTGGACTGGGGATGTGCTGCCTTTTTTTTTTTCCTTCCATTGCTTAGTGTCAGAAGCTCTAAGATTAGCAGTTGTGGTTGTTTATACAGGTTCCCTACGTGCTTGAATTTAACTGAAATCTTGAATGTGAGACTATATGGGAAAATTTTGATAGACCACTAGCAGGGCCAAGGACCTCTTGATAGTGTAATATTGGTTACTATATTTGTTGCTATCAAAAGCCAAAATTTCAGAATAAAATAATAAAAATAGTCACTTTTTTTTCCCTTCTGGTTAGAGTGAAATCCACAGAGTGAGATTGGTGATGAGATATTAGAATACAGTCTGTTCCCACTGCCACATCATTGTTTCCATTGACATTAATGGGAGAATGATCATGTTCTCCATAAAATATAAGTATTTTGATATTAATTAATATAGCTGTTGTCTTTTACAGATTGAAGAACACAATTATAATGGGTCCCAAATAGTTGTGTTTGCTAAATACAAACATGCCATACATAGCTAAATAGAAACTGGTCTGCATATACACTGCTGCATGGGCTGGTTTCTGTTGACAACTTAAATTTAATGAGATCTTCTAGCGGGCTCAGAAATTATTTAATACTGTCATATCCTTATACACTGCACTAGTACAATTCATACTGATAGCTATATAAACTATGGACAAAGCCAGATGCCATAGCCAATAAGAAGACTCATATAAATTATACACTGCTGAAAAGGTATGAATTTAAGTCTTGGCTTCCCTCTAGTCTTACTTAGCTACATCTGTCATTTTGAGCCTCTATCATATTGATATGAGACATCTGATCATACCACTGAATTGCAACTGCCCCTAACTGGGGGCATTTTGCAGCACATACCAGACAAAATTATTACAGAATTCTGTATCTGGTTATAGGTAGGCAAAATATAATTAATAGCTCAGATTGGAATCATGATTCAGATTCTGATCTTAGTTATGTCCAAGTCATTCCAGCGTAACAAAGATCAGAATCTGCCTCTCTTCATTTAAACCACTAGATGTATTATGGGGAAATCTGGATCCAGATCTACTGTAAACTTTGTGATTCTATAATGACCTAAGAGAACACTCTATCCTGCTGGAAGAGCAGCATTTTAAAACTGTGTGACAGGTACAACTACATCTGCTCAGCAAAAACAGAAATAAAAAATTAGGAAAATTTGTTTCCATTCTATTTTCAAAATTTCATTCCAAGTGTAGTTTTTCAGACCAGCTCTAGGCACAACTGCTAAGATAACCTTGTTCAGTATCAGGAAGCATACTGACTCCCAAGGTTTACAGTGAAGCAAGCTGGCAGCAACCTAGAATGTCTCTGATATAAAATCTTTTCCAGGTCCATCCACAAACAACATGAGGAATCCCTGCCAGCCATTCTAGATGAAATAAAGGTGTTTCATCATCTCAACCACTGCAGCTGCCAAGTGGCAGCCAGCAGAGCTATTCCAAATTGTGAAGAGTCAAAGTGATCAACAAAAGGTGGCCAGTCCCAAGCATATACTGTTGGGAAGAATTCCTTAGCACAGTTGGCAGACAAAAAGAAATCAGCTCTTCCCAGGATCTATTCAGGACAAGGCATTCTAACTTACACCAAAAAGCCACAATCTCCCCACTAGCCCTTCAAACCCATTGCAAATATGAAATGTTGAACTGTTCAGAATGGTTAGAGCCACTAAGGACAGTATAGAAACTTGCCCTACCTGGCTGATGAAAGCTAATAAAGAATAATTAATTCATGTATGAATTGAAATCACAAATGTCTCCTTCACAGACAATAACTTACCAACTTTCTTAAAAATCTAGGATGCCTTGTTACCCAGAATTCTGCCAATCCAAAGTTCATGGTAACTTTATGCTGTGCAAGTTGGTCTCTAATACTAAGCCAAATGGAGATGATATATGGAGTCATAGGCTGTGTTCACATAGCCTTCTTATTTCGAAACAACAGAGGTTGTTTCGAAATAAGGTTTCGGCTGTTCACACAATGCACGGTTGTTTTGAAACAAGTTAAACCTAGTCTGTGGGCGAAACAACATTGTTTCGCAATGGTTGTTTCGAAACAACACTGTGCGAACGTGTTGTTTCGAAGCAACGGTGGTTTTGAAATGAATTGTTTTGAAACAACTGTCATCTGAACATGTTGTTTCAAAACGACGGTGAGTCATTTCGAAATAACTGTTGTCTGGAATTGCTTTTTCGATTCCGGCTTTTCTCCTTATTTCGAAGTGACTTTTTTGCTAATTCGAAATAAGTCATTTCAAAATAAGGCATTATTTCGATACAACTTGTTTCAAAACAACCATATTGAAATAACCCTGTGTGTGAACAGAGCCATAGAAACAGCATAACATACGTTTGTTCTTACTTCAAAGCCTTACTTTACTTAAGCTCAAATAACAACATGAAAGAACTCTTGCTTTAAAGTTATACTTTACTTAAACTCAACCACTCATATATAACAGGTTAGTAAAACACCCCAACATTCAACCCTCACTAATAACTGAAGTTTGGGGTGGCTTTCAAGTGGAAACAATGACAGCTTTCTTCCTGGTCTGATCTTCCAGCTGTCATTGGAGGATCCAGAAGCTGTGTCCAAGAAAAAAATCCCAAATCCTGTGTCTACACTAGCAAATTAGTCCGGACTAATTTGAACCCTGTCTATGCTAGCCTTTGACCAGCTTGAACTAATCAAAGGTTAGTTTGAACTAATTACCTGAGCTGGTTAATCCGAGCTAACTGTTTAGTTCAAACTTATTTCAAAGTTTAGGTCAAACTAGCCCAATGGAGACATGCTAGTTTGAACTGAATAAATTCAGACTAGTGGTTAGTTCAAAGTAAACATGTTATTTTTTAGTTCGAACTAACTTTTAGTTCAAATTTGCTGCTTTTTATAGTTTGAACTAAGATTTTAGATGTAGACATAGCCAAAGAGTCCAAGTCTGCCTGCCCACCTTTTCACCTTTTTAGTAGACAATAAATTGTTAAGGAAATATCTTGTTGGATTGACAGTTTCAAGCAGATCAAGAGGTTGCATCAGAGTACTAATTAACTAGCTGTATTCCTACAGAATCTGTATATCTCAAGTCCTGGACAAACATCTCCCAGAGGACATGCACAAATAAAGGTATTGATCTTTTCATGAAACACAGAACCCAGCATGTCCACCAAAGCATCTGGTAGCAGTACAGGGTCAGACAAAGTTTGAGCAAGAGGTTCGTTTCCTGTGATCTCCTAAACCAGCTCCCCTCCTGGCTTAGTCAAGCCAAGGCTACTCAAATCTGTCAGAGAGGCTTACCAATTTTGGATATTGATGGCAACAAATATGATATTCAATATTACACTATAAAGTGGTCCCTGACCCTTTTAATGGGTTATCAAAATTTCCTGATACAGCCTTACATTCAAGATTTAAGATCCCAAGGGGCAGCCGTGTTAGTCTAGTTCAGTAGAACAAACAAGGAGTCCCTTGGCACATAGGCTGTGTTCACACACACAGGGTTATTTCGAAACAAGTTGTGTCGAAACAACTTGTTTCGAAACAACACCTTATTTCGAAATATCTTATTTCGAATTAACAAAATGTTAATTCGAAAGAAGAAAAAAAGCGGGAAACGAAATAGCAAGTTCACAGTGTGAACATGCTATTTCGTTACCCCTGGGGGTGAGCCGCTGCTGGCTCACCCTGCAGCCCCAGAAAGGGGGCTGCAGGCACCAGCAGGGGGTGAGCCCCTGCGGGGTGGCTCAGCCCCC
>ML682065.1:10386796-10402475 GCA_007922195.1 Podocnemis expansa
TCGTGTGAACATGTTTTTTTTTGTTTCGAAACAACGAGGTTGTTTCGAAACAAAAGTGCTGTGTGAACACAGCCATAAAGACTAACAAATATATTTATTGGCTGAGCTTTTGTGGAAGAAAATCCCACTTCTTTCTTCAAAGAATCTGCAGGATTTTCTCCCACAAAAGCTCATGCAATAAATATATTTATTAGTCTTTACGTGCCACAGGACTCCTTGTTTGCTTTATTCAAGATTTCAGTTAACTTCTGGCACTTAAGCAGCCCCATTAACACAAATGGATAACTTTTTTGGGTACATCTACATTGCAGTCAAAAGCGTATTATTCATGGCTATCTTGCATTGGCTGATTTAGGCAGCAAGGCTAAAAACTGAAGAATGGATATTTGGCTTTGGCTGGAGTCTGGACTCTGAATCCACTCTGGGGACAGTGGATCTCAGAGTCTAGGTTCCAGGCTGAATCCAAATACCTACACTGCACTTTTTAGCACAGCAGCTCAAATCCACTGCTTTGGGCTCTGAGACTCCGCTTTTTTTTGCAGTGTAGATGCACTGGGAGGTACAAGGATAGGGTGACACCTAGTGCTCATAATTATCAATTTCTTCCAGAACCAGTGGGATTCTCTCCCATAAAAGCTCATGTGATAAATCAATATGTTAGTCTTTAAAAGTTTCACCAGACTCCTTGTTTGTTCCACAACCTTTAATACTGTCATTCACAAAATGCTGCTGATCCACTTACATTGACACTAGGTATAGGTGGCTCAGCTATGTCTTTAGCTATGCAAACCAAAGAGTGGACTCCCCTAAAGAGCCAGGGTATACTTCTTCTCCCTTAGAACAGATTCCTGTGTATGTTACTAAATATTACAGGCTTGAAATAAACATTCTGGGGATGGATCTAACATTGAAGGGTTTAGGTGGGCATTTTTTGTCAATTTATTACACTGATAGTGGCTAGCCAGAAAGTTCAGATCTGGGGTTGAACCTCCCCAAGTATATAGGGTTTTGGGATACAAAGTTTATGCTTGTGGATTATCTAGAAGTAAACTCATTTAGCCCAGTGAATGAAAATTCAGAGCAGGGAAAAACCAAGCAGTGGCGATAATTTTAAAAGAATGTCATGTTGTGCAACTAAAAAGTTTTGTGAATGTTTTCATCAACTCAGCATGAATTTTTAATTCAACAAGCTGAATGGTGCTGATAATCATGCATATCTTCAGTAAATGTGCCATGAGATAACTAAAATAGGTTCCAGAAATTCTAATAAATTCCTTTCATACAACATTAGCATATTCTTTCCTGTGGACCTCATTTTTACCTATTAGAGAACTTGTCTGAGATCTGACAAAAGAACTTTTCTGTTCTGTTGGCATGCTGAGTGGAATTCATTATTAAACTTTATGTTGGGTTAATCTGATTGGAGAGAACACTAAAGAGTCAGACGACTCTTTTATAAACACAACATTTTCTGAGTTAAATTAGATATTTTGGGGAATTGCTAACAATGAAGGAGTTTTTCTTGCCTTCCTTTACTCCAACCCCCTAAGGAAGCTGAAAATAGCTGGAGGGAATGAGTTCATTTAAAGAACCAACTAATGGGACTGAAGTATCTAGACTGGCACGTTTAATACAGTCCATCATCTTTCCAGGATGATAAACTGAACTCCATGCAGTTCTGTGTGTATATTTTTCAGATGAGATCTTTGAAGACCACAGTCCTGTCAACTGTGCATAGATTGATGAGTTCCTGGATTTATCTTTTTGTCCTTGAACAAAATTTGCCCTCTCTATACTGCTATACAGTGAGCTGCTCCTTCAGCTGTGTGCTGCCTTCTACCTAGGGGGCAGATCCATCTTAGTGCTGCAGTCGCTGCCTAGGCAAAACTCATAGGGTATGTACACACTTGCAAGTTAGTTTGAATTAAGGAGACTTAATTTAAACTAGCTTAGTACCTGTCTGTACTAGGCTTTCATTAGTTCAAATTAAGGAATTCCTTAATTCAAACTAGTGAAAGCTTTTTTCAAACTAGTAAGACCTGCTGGTTAGTTTGAACTAAGCCTTTAGTTTGATCCTTAGTTCAAACCAAGGATGATGTAGATGAGAATTAACCCTTAGTTCGAACTAAGGGCAGTTAGTTGGAATTAACAAAGTGGATTAATTCAAACTAACGTTAATGTTGTTAATTCAAACTAATTATTTTGTAAAGCACATTGAAGCCCTTCTTCTTGGCTGTATAGATTACATATGGGCCAAAACAAGACCCCCAAGTATGAATCTCAAAATAATTTGAGGGAAGGAAAGGTTAGATTCTGAATTCAATTTGTCTTTATAGTATGGTTCCTAGTCTCTGCTCTAAGACAGGGAAGGGCCTATATTTGGGTTCCATTTTGGGGGCTTGTCCTGGGATAGCAGGAGAGCTGGCCCAGGTCTGAGGGCAGTGCGGTGGGGGGAAGAGAGTAGCTGTGGGGTGCGGTGTCAGGCAGAGAAGTGTGGTTTCAAGTGGGAGAGAAGCATGGCATTGGGATCTGATTTCAGGCAGTGAGGGGGAAGTATGTAAGGTGTGGTTTTAGGCGGGGGGTATGTCAGCAGGAGATGTGGTTTCAGGTCGGGGGGAAGCATGGTGGATTTGTGGCCCCACGGCCCATGCCCCAAGGGGTCAGAAACACTCCACGTGTCCAACAAACTAAAACTTAATGAAAAAAGGGAGTGGGGGAAGCAATCTGCCTTACAAGACCAGTGTCTTAAAATTTGTTCAAGCACCACTCAGAAGATTGCTGCAAAACAGGATGAATAAGAGCATCATGTTCTTTTGAAAGGTTGCTTTAAAGGGTTTTGAACTGACTCTAGCATATATATCCCTCAGGGGCATCTTTGATTTCTACATTGTTCTCCTGATCACACTGTGTGTTGCCAGGACAAGATTTGTTCACTGTCTTCTTTTTCTTATTGGGCACAGTGTTTAGGCAGAAAATCTGTCAGAGAGGAATGGCTGCATATAAATGTTATTGTTATGATGGTTCTTTATATTATATCCCCACATGTTAAGAATATTGATCATGAAGCTGGAATTAGCAATTAAAAGCATAATTCCTTTTTCCACAGATTTTTGACTAATTTTATGCAAAAGACAGAGCAGGAATGACATAAGGGCAATACAAATTGTACATAAGCTGCACCAATGTAATTGTTAAACATATGGCCACATGACATGAAGGTGGGAGAGCTGAGCTATTAAGTAGGGAGGGAACAGGAATATGGAGCAGTTCTGATAATGAGAAAAGCTTGCTTCTCAATGCTTTCGTTTTCCTTCTCTGTCATTATACTTGACTTCCATGCATTGTGTGTTTGTTACTTAGCTACCATGAGTCAAATTTGCTCCCCCGTTAGACCTATAACGATCATGAAAAATGTTGATCAAAAGACAAAGATGAGGGAATGTTACATTTTCTCTCTTTACAAAGGTACTTAAACCTTCAATTTATGGCATGGTTGTAAAGAAGACTACCACAGCCAGGCAGTGGATTAATTGTAGAGTAAGGGGGTTGGGTGAAATTTCTGTCTTAGAGGGGTGGCTATTTGTCCTACCTTTCCCTGTGGGATTGTGGTGGCTTGGTTCAAATCTAAAGCATGTAAAACATTAACAATATTTTTAAAAAATAAGCACTTTTTTGCATCCTATTATAAAGTAGAAACTGGTCACTTTATTATTTCTTTTATGGTAAAACCTACAGACTCCAACTGCAATCAGGGCCTCATTCTGCTAGGTGCCGCATACAGAAGGAAAAAGTCATTGCCTCAAGGAGCTTTTTTTCCTAATTGCATGAGACTGGCAAAGAGAAACAAAGGACACGTAGATACTATGGACTACTTGTATGCTTAAAGATAATCCATATAGAAATGAAGTGACTTCCCTAGCTAACAAGCACCAGAACCAGGAATACGGTCCTACCAAGAATGTAGTGGATTCTCAAACATTTGAAGTTCTTAAATCAAACGTATTGATCTAAAATAAAAGGTCTAGTTATGGGCTTGATATAAGAAGCACTTGGGGAAATTTTCTTGTATGATTGAAGCTATGAATCCACTTGTCTTATGTCCCAATCCCATGAGTGAGATAGGCAGATAGATTTCCAAAATGGCTGGCAGCATTGTCAGGTCACTATGAATTCATTGGGCCAAATCCTCATTTGGTATAAACTGGTGTCACTCCATTTACATTACTCAAACTGTGATGTTGTAACCAAGGCTTCCTGGGATTACCAACTGAATATGTAAAAATCAGGGCAAGCTGCAAAACTGGAAGCCAAGATCCCCAAAATAATGATGGGTGGTACTTAAACCAGTCTCCCAGTCAGTAACAAACAATGTTTCTGAGTCCCCACACTGGTTATGAAGAAACATATCAAATCATAAACAGCCCTCTCTATTGAACGTCAGCTCCTCTGGTCCTCAACTAGCCACTGAGCCTCTTAAAGAAATAGGTTCTCCTGACCCCAAAAGGCCAGTCACATTATACAGAACAATATGGGCTTTGATCTTACTGAAAATACCACACCGCCAACCAAGCCTTCAGTAACTAAAACTAAAGGTTTAATATAAAAGAAAAGAAACAAAATATGAGAGATGTTAAAGGGTCAAAATGAACCACATACATGCAAATGATTTAGAGTCCATGTAAAGAAAAAACATGGAAAAATTTGGAGTTTGCAGGTGTGACAGGATGCACTTCTGTGCATCCCTAGAGTATGATCTGCTTAAACTTTCTGGGTGTTTTATGCACTCTTATTTTATGACTGTATGCCTATTAGGCCATGCAAGGTTCCTTTATGAATACTCATAACTAGAGCCCTGCAAATCTGCAGATATCCACAGATATCCACCTTATATCCACATCCGTGGATAGAACACGGATATCCGCGGCCATTTCTTGTGGATGCAGATCGGATACAGATCCACATATTTTTATCTGCACAGAGCTAGAGTCCTGCAAATATGTGGCTATCCGCAGATATCTGCATTATATCTGCATCCGCAGATACAACACGGATATCCGTGGACCATTTCTTGCAGATGCAGGTCAGATATGGATCCACGTATTTGTATCCATGCAGGGCTCTACTCGTAACGTTTTCTACATAACTAAGGTATCACGTTTCCTACAGCATCATGTATATGCACAAATATGTAGCATGTTTTGCATGGCACAGAGGGGTTGGAGACAGACCTAATTCACTTCCAGCACCACGTAAACAACTAAAGCTGTGAGCAAGCAAGTAACTGGAGGAGGCAACAAAGACTCTGCTAATTGAGGCCCCTGGGTCAGGCCAGACAAAGAGATCACCTCAACCCAGAAAGGGAGGGATCGAGAGAGAGTTTGGAAACAAAGAGAGACACTTGGAAGGATTTGGGCTTTTTGCCTGGGAAACTCCATCTTGAAACAACTTCAAGCAAGATCTGGGCCCTGCCTGGTCTCAGGCAGAGACAGGCTGTACAGACATCTGACATCTGAACATCTTAAGCATAAACTTGCACTATGAGGTCAGTTTAGGTAGCAATATTAGGTTAGCATCAATGCTCTCTGTAGGTTGTGCAGCAGTGCAAGCATGCAGCCCCCGTCACTCCTCGGCATCGGGAACACTACTGGCCTTGCACAGCTGGCAGCTGCGGCCAGAAGAAAGAGTCTTCTGGCCGGTGGAGAATTGCCCCAGACTGGGCCTGGGAATTTTCAAAACTCCTGAGCTGACACTGTGAAGGCTCAGAGTAGGAGCAGCAGCCAGGTAAGGAGGCCCCATGTGTGGGGGAGGAGTTGTGGACAGTCAGCCACAGAGGAAAGGAAGAGGGGCAAACCAGTGGCAGGGCAGGCAGGTTTGGGAGGGATTCAGGAGAGGCTGGGCCAGCTGGGGTGGGGGACTGGGTGAGCCAGCAGGCTGGTGGTGAAAGGTGCCCTGGGGACTCAGCAGGAAGCCAACAGGTGGCTGGGAAAGGCACCTGTCAGGGCCAAAGCGGGGAGCAGGAGAAGTGCCCTCAGACTGTGCCCCAACCTGGTGGAGTCAGCCCTGCTGCCCACCACATGGTTTTATAGGGAGCCCAGGAATGGTAAGACCCCCCAAAGCTCTCCTTCAATCACATAACAGTTGCTTGAGGACTCATGCAAAAGTGGCCAACAGCTGCTCCTCACTAGCCCCTTGTACTTGAGGAGCTTCAGCCTGGACAAGATGGGATTGGCTTTAAAGCACCCTCTGAGTTCTGACTCCACTCTCAGCACGGCATGGGGAGGAATCTTGAGGAAGAAGTTTTCCATCTCCTCCCCTTTTCCAACCCCCAGACAGCCGTTTTCACGGCATTTTGTCCATCACTTGTAGCCAAAATTCAAGCCTCAGAGCTCAGCAGCCCCTGTGGTCCCTCTTCCCAACATAATCCAACTGGTGGAGCTGGCAGAGCAAGCTGAGCACTCAACAGAAATTCAGTCACATTTGGCGTGACTTAAACTAAACCTTCTGCTCCTGGACATAGAGTAGAGGAAACTTTGGATGGCTGTTAAAGGTCAATGCTTTATTTATTTATTTACTTATTTCTCTTAAGTACCATTTACCTTTGACCAGAAACAACTGACAGTCTGGATTTATCAGAATCAAAGGGGTAACCGTGAAAGCCTAGTTCAGAATAACAAACAAAGAGTCCTATGGCACTTAAAGACTAACAAATTTATTTATTACATGAGTTTTCATGGAGGAAAATCCCACTTCATCAGACACTTTGAAGATGGGACAACTTACAGTAAGAGGAAATAAAGGAAAGGAAGTGTAAATTATGGGAACAGATCACATTGTTACAGTGTGACCTGTTCCCAGGGCTTACACTCCCCTGCATTTATTTCTTCCCATTCTGTAAATTCCCCCATCTTCAAAGCAACTGACAAAGTGGGATTTTCTCTCACAAAACCTCATGCAATAAATATATTTATCAGTCTTTAAGTGCCACAGGACTCCTTGTTTGTTTGGAAGATTGTGGAATCCAAAGGGTCATAACTGAAGTTTTCAGCTGACTTTGTTAGGTCATTATTTGAAACATGGAAGCAGAAGATAACATCTTATACTTGCTTTTCAGATGATTGGTCATTTCATCCACATTTTCTAACATGTAAGGAGGAAAGGAATGACATCAACTTTCAAAAATAATAAACAGCATAAAAAGCTGATTGAAAAACAAAATCAAATTTAGTATATATTTCAGGAACAACATATCTATCCCTTTTTTCATCAAAATTTAAAATGTGAAAGTTTTGACTTTCAACTTTTTTTGTACTAGCTAGTACCAAATCTCACATAATTTTTCATTGAAAATATTGTGTCCATACCACCCTAATTTGTCAAAATTGAAAAGCTTGACAAAAATTTTGTCCAAATTACAAATTTTAAGATTTGTTTACCAGCTTGAATGTGTAATTACAACATACTGAATTTAATATACCCTTTTGATTTCTAAAATGTTACCTGTAATCAGTGACCCCTTTAAGCTGATAATGCCACTGAGCAAATTCTGGATGCACTTGGGGAGCTGATAGGCAGTGGCCTGGCCCCAGGTTGGGGAATCTGGAGGAAACTTGTTCAGCTGCATCCACAAGTTGCTCAGCTGCATTATCAGCTTAGAGGGAACATTAGTTAGCATGTGTTTTACCTTTTATTTCCTTGTGGTCACTCCTGACTAATTTATATTGTGATTCTGTGTTGATTGGCCATTTTCTCATTTAAAATTATTATCTGATCAATAAACTAGTAGTTGTTTTATCTAAAGTTGTGTGATCTTTAGATGGTGTGAGTGAAGAAGGCATGGCACAATCCATTTCTTTTGTTAAAATGACAGATTTGAGCGTATGATGATTGAGAGTGGGTCCCAATCCCTGTAAACCAGTGGCTCCTGGTGAGGTAACTGGGGCTGGGATGCTTGCTGGGGGACCATTCTCTATGTGACAGAAGACAGCATGCTCGCTGCCTGGAACTGATTATGCACAAGAGGCTGGTGTGGACTGACTCTGGAGTGAGTAGTCACCTGGCAAAGTGAGGTGAATAGGGGTTAAGGAAAGAGAAGCAGGGGGTCACAGCAGGATACTGGACTGGACGTAGGGAGCAGCCTGTCACAGCTCATTAGTCCGATTCCTCTGATAGAAACCCAAAACCTGGGTGAGTCTCAGTCCTTTGTCCAGTCGTGGAAGAATAGTTTCAGAGATAGGTGTTGTTTATAGACTGGAGACTGAACACAAAATGGAGATAGGGCTGCTGCTTTTTATCACCTCTGTCCTTCCCCAGGCTGTGTGGAGTTTTTGTAAATCAAAAGGGAGTTGAGTCACACGGGCAAGTTCTAGTGGTGCCCTGGGCCCACTGTACCTGGGAGCTTCCTTAATAAGTCATTAAGGAAACAGTGGTTTGTAGACATCCAGTCTTGGGAGTCTCCCAGAGTCAAATAAATTCAAACACAAAGGCTATGTCTAGAGTTACACTATGAATCAAATTCATGGTTATTAATTCGATTTAAAGTATTGCATGGCTACACTAGCTTTGCTGAGTTCAAAATAAGGACCTCCCTCAATCTGAAATGAGGAAAGGTCATTTTGAAATTATAAAACCTCCCTTAAATTCAAAACAAAAGTTAAAGTGAACTTATTAAATCGATTTAACCCAGTGTACCCATGTTAATTCAAACTAACCATCAATTTGAATTAACACTTTTTGCCCTTCTTCCTCCCAGGGTGCCTTCCAGCTGGCAACCAGTAATGAGTGGTGTGCCCCAGGGGTCGGTCCTGTGGCTGGTTCTGTTCAACATTTTCATCAGTGATCTGGATGATGGAATAGACTGCACACTCAGTAAGTTTGCAGATGACACCAAGCTGGGGGGAATGGTAAACACGTTGGAGGGCAAGGACAGGATTCAGGGAGATCTAGATAAATTGGAACAGTGGGCCAATAGAAATCTTATGAGGTTCAATAAGGACAAGTGTAAAATCCTGCACGTGGGATGAAAAAACCCCATGCACCGCTATAGGCTGGGAAACATTCAGCTAAGTATCAGCAGTGTAGAAAAGGACCTGGGGGTCCTGGTGGATGGGAAACTGGATATGAGTCAGCAGTGTGCTCTTGCTGCCAAAAAGGCCAATGGCATACTGGGCTGCATCAAAAGAAGTGTTACCAGCAGATCAAGGGATGTGATCATTCCTCTCTATTCTGCACTGGTGAGGCCACATCTAGAATACTGTGTTCAGTTTTGGGCTCCCCACTACAAAAAGGACAGGGACATGCTAGAGAGAGTTCAGCGGAGGGCAACCAAAATGATTAAAGGGCTGTAGCACAATCCCTATGAGGAAAGACAGAAAGCATTAGGCTTATGTAGTCTGCAGAAGAGAAGATTGAGAGGGGATTTGATAGCAACCTTCAACTACTTGAAGGGATGCTCTAAGGAGGACGGTGTTCGACTATTCTCGGTAATAACAGAGGACAGAACGAGGAGCAATGGTCTCAAGTTGCAGTTAGGGAGGTTGAGGCTGGATATTAGGAAAAACAGTTTTACTAGGCAAGTGGTAAAGCATTGGAATGAGCTGCCTAGGGAGGTGGTGGAATCTCCATCTTTGGAGGTGTTTAAGGCCCAGTTGGACAAAAGCATTACAGGGATGGTTTAGCAGGAATGGTCCTGCCTCTGGCAGGGGGTTGGACTAGATGACCTTATGAGGTCCCTTCCAACCCTATGATTCTATGATTCTATATTTTGGGTGGCAGTATGGCCCTCCTTGGGGGCCATGTTGCCACACCTCCCACGGTGCCCCTTTCCTAAATTGAACTAGCTAGTCCTGTCCATGGACATGCTAGTTGAATTTGGGTTTCTAGTGGAGCCATGTTAATTCAATTTAACTTAATTCAATTTCATGATTATTAATTTGATTTAAGTTAATTCAGTTTTACAGTATAAGTGTAGACATAATTGTGATGCTGTCTGGGTCTAGGGGACTGTTTATGATTATCTTTCATATTAATATTTCATGGTTGCAATAATCCATATGTGATATGCCAAGTTTGGTATCAATAGAAAGGCTGTAATCTGCTAGGAATTATTATATGGTTTATATGTAGGTATCATATCTATATTAGAAATTAGGAATCTATTTGTTTTATGTGTATTCCAAGTTATTTGATTCTTAGGCAATCTGAGACTGGGTGTCTGCAAAACCATTATCCTCTTAATGGCCCATCAAGGGAATTCCCAGGTACAGTGGGCCTAGGAAAAAACCTGTTTAACCAGTCACCCAGACTGACGATGTGACACAACTCCATTTTGATACAGCAAGGACTCTGAGAGCATGGCAAAAGCCAAAGGTGATAAAGGGCAGTGACCCCCTCCCCAGTTTGTCGTCAGTCTTCAGTCTTCAGTCTGTCTGCAACCAACACACTCCTCTGGAACTATTGTTCTGGAGCTGAACAAAAACTGACACCTATCCAGATGCTGGGTGCATATCAGAGGAGTTGGACTAACCTGCAGATTACAGATTCTTCAAGCACTTGCTCTCTATGGACTCTAAATCATTTGTATGTATGTGATTCACTTTGACCCTTTAAAATTGCTCATATTTTGTTTGTTGTCCTTTTACATTAAACCTTTAGTTGTAGTTATGAAAAGATTGGCTGGCAGTGTTGTTATTTTGGGTAAGATTCAAGCCTATATTGTTCTGGGTGGTGTGGCTGGCCCTTTGGGGTCTAGAGAACCTATTTCTTTAAAAGACCCAGTGGCTAGGTGGGGACCAGAGAAGCTGAGGTGCAATATAGGTGGCTGTTTCTGTTTTGTTATGCTTGGAGATGACCGGAGTGGGGAATCAGAAGCATGTTTTGTTGCTGACTCGGAGAGTGGTCTAAGTACCACACATCAGTGGTTTGGGGGTGGTGGTTTGGCCCCTGGGTTTGCAGCTTGCCCTGATTTTGGCACATTCAGGTGGTTACACCAGGATGCCCTGGTCTCAATAGCCAAATAGAAAAAACATATTCCCAACTTCTAATACTGATGTGACACCTCCATATTAAGCGTTGAATCATTCCTAGAAGATTACAACCTTTCTACTGGTACCAAACATGGCATATCACAGATGTATTATTGCCATTATGCAATATTGTTAATATGAAAAACAATCAGAAATGATCCCCTAAATCCAGACAGTGTCACAGATGCTGTACGCCAGCTGCAGATTTGCCCAGTCATTTGAAGGAACAAGTTTATAAGGGCTTGACTTGTCTGTGTCAGTCATTAGGTGGAAGAGTTGTTCTTTTTCTATCCTGGAAGGAAGCCACATTCTTGTTGGCAGTTTACTAGTCAGGGTGTGTTGTTATCTTTATCTTGTAGTTCATTGTTCAAAATTTTTATGTGTTTCTATCAAGAAAGCAGTACACTGCCATATTTTAGAAAGGAGAACTGAAAAGGCAGGCTGAATGGAAGAGTGAAACACGTCATTGCTTGTTCAAAACACACAGTCCTTTTTAGTGACAACTAGATGTCTGTGTATATCTAAAACATTTATGAAGATGCAAGGTAGCCTAGTAATAGGTCTCTGGCTTAAGACTTAACACTCCTAGTTTTAGTTCCTTGCTCCAATACAGACTCTTTGTGGGATCATAAGCAAGATAGTCTATCTCTGCTTCAGTCCCCTCTCTGTGAAATGCAGATAATAGTCCTTCTCTTCTTCACCTGGGTGCTGGGTGGGACAGATTGAAGAATACAAGATGTGTGGCTATTATACAACAAAACACATATAGTTACATCAGGTAGACACCTTTTCTTTTTCAATTCCAATATGTGACATTAGCAGCCAAAATCGCACCCATATGTATTAGACTTCCTCTGTCAGTAACAGTGTAGACTTTAGATAGCTCTAGTATCTACTTGAGACAGGAGAGCAGCCTTTATTGAGTACATCCCATGTACTTTAGCACACATTTAGGGCTTGATGCTACAAGGCAGTGAATACCCTGTCTCTGATCCAGTGTAGCATTTATGCACCTGCTTAACTGTAAATAAGTAAGGGCAAGGGAACTACTTGTGTGCTTAAAAATAAGCATTGCCTAAGGGCTGTGTTGGATCCTGGTCAGAGTGCTCAACACTCGGCACAACTGAGTTGTTACAATGATGTATTAGTAACAGACATTGTCTCCAATATTATACACAGACACATAGATAAGGGCAGAATTTTTACTCTTTGGCCTTTGTTTTATAAACACTAATACGTTTATTTGGTACGTTTATTTGGCCCAGCTGTTTAGGTCATTCATAGAACATGATGTACACGAATACATCAATATGCATAAGTGCATGTGTTTGGGTTAAGGATAATTTTGAGGTCCCTTTGAACAGTGAGTTATCCAAATCATCAAACAGACTCCACTGTGGAAGACAATAAAAGTCCAGACTAACATACATGTTTGCCACATTTAGGCACACCTTAGGCTGAATCTTTACCCTGAGCATTCACTTTGGTTTAATAAGTGACCTGAACTGCAGTATAGTCACGTCCCTTGGCTTTACCACAAGATTCTTGATATTTAGGATTTTTCCTTCAAGAACCAACTCATGCAGTAATACAGTTAAGCAAGAATAAGCTTTCATTTTAAATGTTTCTAGTATACATGATTGTGGGAAACTCTTTAAAATGTGAACTTGAAGGAAACCTGGAAGGCAAATAAAAAGGAAGAACTGGGTTGTTGTTGTTGTTGTTGTTTTGTTTTAACTTCATGATTTTAAAGCTCAGCTCTTAATTATAGGAAGCCTAACTCATAATTTTTTGATAGTTGGGACTGGCAATTCCATAAAATGACTTCATCTAGTATGAGTAACAAGCAGACTTGGTTGGAAGTGTACCATCAGAAAATGTAAAACATTTATGGAAATGTCGTCAAGGTACATGAAGTGTTGTTTAAAAAAATGGAATGAAGCTTTCAGATAAGGTCAAAATGTTACTTTTCAACTGTCTTTGAATAAAATATTTTTATATTTTTAAAATAACTTTATGTTTCTATGTTCTTAAATTTATATTATAAAAAGTTGAAACTGGAATGAAACAATATTGAAATGAAATTTTTAATTTGACCCCAATTTTTTTTCAGAAAACTTTGAAATTCCTGGTTTTTGTTCCAATCTCTAATGTAAACAAATGAAAATTCAGAAATTTCTATGAAACAGAAACTCATATCTAAGAGTAAGTATTAACAGGCAGATAAAAAGTTGTTTTATTGAATCAGCTGTTCCTTTAAATCTTTGTACTGCTAGAAATAAATTGGGCTAAAAGTGTATGTTCCATGTTGCCATGGGCTCATATATAACAACCATGTTCAATTTCTCAGGTAATGACACCTCACATGGTGTGAGGAGCATTAGTGCCTTTTTGCGCAATCTTCCTGAAATAATAATACAAAAGGATCAAGTACGAGATATTTCATTTATTCGTAATGAAGAAAGGAAGAAAGAAAACAGCACTGCAGTGCCCTGTGATCTTTTTTAATGCATTTCCTATGTATAGATATTTAAGAGTAATTAACAGGACACAGCAAATAGATGAAAATGGCTTGAAATCACTCAATTTTATGATGATGAGGTGTCTAATATTTTCCAATAGTTGCTATTAACAGAGGGCCTCACTGTAATATTTAGAATAGTATAGTGTGTTATAGCATATTTGTTCATTACTGATGGTCCACTCAAATTTGTCAAATGCCTGGGATTTCATTACTTCCTTCCTTTTCCCTAAACTCCTTAATCCGTTGCTCAGCTGAATTATTTCCTAGGGTGAAATCACTCTGGGAAACATTAAGGCACGTGAGAACAAATAAAAAAAGGCTGCCTACAGTTTTTTATTGACCCAATGTCTTGCTGATACCAGGGCTTCCGTGACCAGTAAAGCCAATAATCATTAATCATGCACTGTATGAGGCTTAGAGAAGTTTTTCAGGAACATGAATGTGATTTTTCAACATGGGGGAAAAAAGGTACCAACAACATGAGTAACCGTATGAACTTACAACATTCCCTGTTGACCGAGTTTTTGCCTTGGTTTGAAATGGAGAGATGGAAACCAACTTGTAGCTGCCAATTCTGTAGAGACAATAATAGGGAATACGGTGCAATCATTTTCATGATTTAAATTTAGCTCAATGAAGTCAAAACCATCTGCTGTAAAGGACACTTTGGCAGACTGAGTTAAGTGAGAATGTTGTTCTTGTTGCTGTTATGGTCCGATAACAAAGGGATAATACACATCCAAGTCCATTAAAAAATCATTTGCAATCTATCTTGCAAGCAAAGTTAGAACAATAATAAGGGGCAGAGACACCGATTATAATTGCACAGCCTTTCCCAACAGACATCATAAACCAATTGCCACTTGTCTGTTTGCAAACATTTTTGCTACACGAATCATTTGAAATGCATTCACTTGTGGCATGCTTTCATTTATGTGATAATATCATTGTCCGTCTATTTTCCTTGGCAATTGCCTAATTCCGACCTCTGTGAAGCAATTCAGACCAAATTGCAATATCAGTAAATCTTTTCTCATTTTTAGCCTTGAACATGAACTGTCTCTTTTTTGAAGGCGTATATTTGAGGAGAAAAGTGGGTTTAGAGTTTCAGTTCCCAACTGGGACTGGAATCCAAATGGGGCAAATACCTAGAGAAAAACTTTTCTTGTTATATTCCTGATTACAAACAGGAATGAGGCATATTGCAAACAGAGTCTGCTCCCCTGTGATTTCCCATTGAATTTGCTGCTATAAATAGTTCAGGGAGGGCCATATGTTTTAAGATCTGGGGCCAGATTCAGGACCTGTCATAGTGGCATGTTTGCTCAAAGTTAAACTTTAATGTTGAAATATAGGCTCGTCAAATAAGGAATAATGAAACTGAGGAAACCAGGGAGGTGTATTTTGGGCTGATGATGCTAAAACACTGCAGAAGTTTAATCATGGGAGAAAAAAATCCTGTTCTGAGCAAAAAAAGCAGCTTGGTTTGAGAAGGATTGCATAGTTAATTCAGTGGTTCCCAACCTCTGGTCTGTGAAGTGGTCCATGGGAGTGGAAAGAATAATCAACTCTCCTAATTTGCTGTGTACATGCATGATGTGAAGTGTACCATGTGACAGGCCATTGAGTGACCTCTGACATCACAGTGGCCTAGGAGTCTTGGCATGGCACAGATGTTTACATTATTGTAGCTGCATACCTCATTGTAATTCCTAACGGCAAAATAATGGATGAGGATTTAAAAATTGGACAGTAACAGCCAGTGAGTCCCGGGGATGGTTCATTCTGGTGACATGGCTGCCCCTTTGGAACATGCCAGAATTATAAAGTTCTCAGCTATGGTTTCAGCTGTTTCCAATATTTCATGCTGACTCTTCAGACAATTGTATGTTGTGCTCATTTGGGGAAGAAATCATGAAAATTTGAAAGTTTAAGTGAAGGATCCGAACTACCAAGGACAAGATTTAGCTGACCACAGAACTTATGTTAAAAATGTTGTAAATAAAAGGCTATTAATTGATTTAAATAAATAAGTATTTCATAAACTCCCTTTTGATTTCCCCTTGTCATTTTGATGGGTTACAGCTATAATAATAATAATAATAATAATAATAATAATAATAATAATAATAAT
>ML682065.1:10402485-10429104 GCA_007922195.1 Podocnemis expansa
ATAATAATAATAATAATAATAATAATAATAATAATAATAATAATAATAATAATAAATCCATTTGCTTCTTATGTATCGTATTCAATGTTACATCATTATTCATAATGAAATTTGCTTCACAAACACTGTTTTGTAATAGCTGTGTTTTTAATACCCCTTCATCTACAAGTTTGACTCCCATCAGGCATATGTTATGTTAAATTTTTTAAAAAGGGGTTGCTTACAAGGTGCTACACAAAAGCTTTTGATGACAATGTTGTAGTCGACCTAAAGGAGAAGATTGAGAACCATGGGACTCTAATTCATATGAAACTAGACTGAGAAGCTTCAGATTTTGAATCTATTCTAGGCCCTGCCACTAAAACCCTGTGCAACACTACAAAAGTGAGATTATTTCTCTTCCCATCCTTAATCTGTCTATTTCTAAAGTAAGCTCTTTAAGACAGGGACTACCACTTCACAATGATTGTACAGTGTAGGCACCAGTGTGCAGTAGTCTTGGTTGAGTCCTCCAGGTGTTCTCATATTGCACATAAATAATAAGAAAAACACAGTTCAATTAAAGACCTGATCCATAGCTCACTGAAGTCAATGATAACAGGTGGCTAACAGCCCTGGTAACAAATCAATAGAAAAAAAGATTTTCATGCAACAAGCGTGGTCAGCCCTCACAGTCACAGTGCAAGTTGGGAATCATTCACTGATGCAGAATCACAGAGCTTTAGCGCCAAAAGAAACCATTTACCAGGATTAGAATTCAAAATGACCTCGATATGCTGTAGAATTGGTCTGAAATAAAGAAAATTAAATGTAGTAATAAATACAGTTGCAAAGTACTACATTTAGGAAGGAAAAATCAAATACAAAATGAGAAATAAGTGGCTGGTTGGTTGTGTTGCTGAAAATTATTTGAGGGTTATAGTGGATCACAAATTTGAAGATGAGCCAACAATGTGATGCAGTTGCACAAATGGGTAATATTTTGGAGTATATTAATAGAAATATCATATGTAAGGGATGGGGGGTAACTGAGACCTTAACTGGAGTAGTCCAGTCAAGTAGTAGTTCATGAAATTGGAGTGTGTCCAGTTCTGTGTACCATATTTTAAGAAAGATATGGACAAATTGAAGAAAGTCTAGTGGACAGCTATAAAAATGATCAGAGGTTTGGAAAACCTGATCTAGATATGTTCCAGAAAAGTAATCATGTTAGTCAAGTTCAGCAAAACACATGGGGGCCATGTCTACACTTACAAAATTAATTCAAAGCAGTTAATTCAAAATAATCACTTTGAATATAAATTGAAGTTATTATTTCAAATTAGCACTATTTCAAAGTTATTATTTCAAATTTGGAGTCCAGGGAAGACTCTCTAATTCAAAATAAAGTGGACTTCACTAATTCCAAGTAGAGAATCTTCACTAGACCCTCTATTTTGAAATAGTGGAAGGCAGGCAAAAATATAGGCAAATTGGTTTGAATTAAGCCTATCCCATGGCTTAATTTGAATGAATAACTTCAAAGTAAGTGATACTTCAAACTAAAAGGACTTTTTATTATATCAAATTAACGGTTCCTTACTTCAAATTAAGGAACCACTTAATTCAATACAATAAAATACCTGCTTGGTCAGGGAACAAGTTATTTCAAATTAAGCCTTCTTAATTCAAAATAACTTGTAAGTGTAGACATAGCCAAAGAATCATCTTTGAAAGACTAACAAATGTATTTACTGAATGAGTTTTCATTGGGGAAATCCCATTTGCCAGTTGCTTGAAAATGGAAAACTTAAAGTATGGGAGGGAAGCTTAACTGGATTTATTTTTCCCTCCCTTACAGTAATTTTTCCATTGTCTAGCATTTGATGACATGGCTTTCTTCCCACAAGAGCTCTTGTGATAAATAAATATGTTAGTCTTTAAAAGTGCCACAGGACTCCTTTGTTTTGCTACTCCAGGTACATATGGTCTTGAGAAAAGAAGACTGAAGAGGTACTTGATAACAGTTTTCAAATATGTTAGGTCTCATAGAAAGTTGGGTGAACAGTTGCTTCGCATGTCCACTGAAGTTAGGGTAAGAAGTAATCGGTTGGGTAAGTAATCAGTAGAGTAAGAATTAATCAGTAATATGCAGTGAGGGAGATTTGCATTAGATATTTGGAGAATCTTTCAAATTGTAAGGATAGTTAAGCACTAGAACGGGCTTCCAAGGGAGGATTTAATAACAGGTTAGGCAAACACCTGTCAGGAATATTTTAGGTTTGCTTAGTCCTGGCTTGGTGCTGGAGAGTGGTCTAGATGATCTCTCAAGGTCATGTTCTATGATTCTATAGGTCATTAAATTTTATTCAGTAATCCCTTTACAGACCCCAAACACCTCTGTGTGATTTGGCTATAACTCATGTTTGGATAAATACATCTTCTACAAAGGCATTCAGTCTTTGTTGAAAGCCATCAGGAGATGGAGAATCCATCACTTCCCATGGTAATTTGTTCCAATGGGTAATCAACATCCAACTTGAGCTTCCAGCCATTCCTTCTGGTTAGGTTTTTCTCTACCAGACTAAAAAGTCATATGGTATTTAGTAATTTCGAACTATTAGGTACAGCTCATCAAAAAAAAAAATGGTAGAACAACTTCCCATTAAAAATGCAACTTTCCTGAAATTGAAACAAAATGTTTATTGTTATCATTTTGATTCATTCTATTTAAACTTTTATATAAGTTGAAATAAAATGAACTGAAACTAAATGGAAAAGGAACATTCTGATCATTGTAAATCTTGTTTGAAAAATAATCATTTTATAGGAAATTTTAAAATGTCAGCTTTTTGGTCCAGTTACTTTCTTTTCTTTTCTTTCTTTCTTGTACCTCCCCCCACCCCCCAGCAAATTTTGACTTTTTCTCACAGAACAGATATTTCAGTTCCAGATCCTTTCCTAGAAAAGGTATTTATACACTGTAAACAAGCCACTTCCTTATTTTCTTTTTGATAATCACAGAGATTAGGTTCTTTACATCTCTTACAGTAAGTCATTTTCTCCCATACCTTGAATCAATCTTGAGGCTCTTTTACACATCCTTTCTAATTTTTCAACATTGTTTTTGTACACCAGAACTGGACATAGCATTCTTGTATGTGTGGCTATGTCCACAGATAGATCGTTATTTTGAAATAAGTTATTTTGAAATGAGTTATTTTGAAATAAAGTCCTTATTTCAAAATAAGTTAATTTGAATTAAGAAAATGTTAATTCAAATTAAGGGAAAAGCTCAAAGTGAAATAGCGTTTCCAAACACAGAACTTGCTATTTCATTTTAGGAGAGGCGCATCATGTCAGGGGTGACAACATGGCCCCCTCCTTGGGCCATGCCCCCACCCAATATAGCCTAAAAGAAAGGCACCCTGGCAAGGAGAAGGGCAAAAGTGTTATTTCAAAATAATGGTTATTTTGAAATAACACATCCGAACAGCGTTATTTTGAAATAACCATTTCGTAATAACAGCTGTTTTGATTTAATGTAGGTTTAAGCTATTTTGAAATGATGGCTCTTATTTTGAAATGAAAGAGCCTGTCATTTTGAAATAAGAATACATTGTGTGGACCTAATCTCTTTTATTTCAAAATAACCAGTGTTATTTCAAAATAAAAGAGACGTGTGGGCATAGCGCGTATGTCCACATACAGCTTTTAGATCAAAATAACTGTGATTATTTCGATCTAAAAGAGTTTATGTCCGCACGATGTTTTCTTTGAATCAAAATAAGGAGCTCCTTTATTTCAATTCAGGGAAAGTTAGAGCGATTCCTTAAAACCTGGTTTTAAATTGAAATGTTGCTTAAATCAAAACAGTTGTTTCAAAATAACACCGTTATGACATGTAATTTTGAAATAACTGTTTAAATCAATTCCAGCACCAGTTCCCTTCCTCCTCCCAGGGTGCTTCTCCCCAGAATAGAACTAGCAAGTCCTGTGTCCGTACATGCCAGTTCAATTTGGTTTCTTTTGGTGTGGACCTATTAAACCGATTTAGCTTAAATCAATTTAATGATTTTATATTGACTTAGCTTATATCAATTTAACTTAAATCAATTTAACCAGCTAGGTGTGGACATAGCACCCTGTTTACTAACACTGTATACAGAAGTAAAATCACTTCTTTTTTCCTGTTTTCTAACCTCCCCTCTTTATACATGCAAGGACCCCATTAGTCTTTTTTGGATATGATATTGCATGTGATATTGCATGGGGGCTCAGTTTGAGTGTGACCCCAAAATCCTTTTCAGAGTCACTGCTATCCAGAATGTAGTTCCATGTTTAGTTGTATGATTTGCATTCCTTACTCCAAGCGGGTTAAATTTGCATCTGTTTGTATTAAAACACACTTTGTTTGAATTGGGCCAGCTTACCAAATAAGCCAGATTGCATTGACGCATCCCTAGCCTCTGATTGCCAGAACCTGGGAATGGGTGAAGGGATAGATTGCTTCAAGATTACCTGTTCTATTCTTTACATCCAAACTCCATAGCATTGGTCACTGTTAGAACACAGGATACTAGCTATATAAACTTTTGATCTGACCAAGTATGGCTGTTTTTACATTCTTATGTTCATTTTATGACCACCCTGTCCTCACAATTATTTACAACTCCACCAGTCTGTCATTAACATATTTTATTGGCAGTGATTCTGTATTTATATTCTCTTTATTGATATAAATGCTGAATAGCATAGGGCCCGGTACTGATTACTGTAAAATTCCAGTAGAAATGCCCCCATTTGATGATTCTGAGCTGCTTGTTACTTTTTGAGGTTCGTCTTTTAGCTAGTTCTTACTCTTAACTGTATGCTCGATAGACATTGCCTACTAGTGTTCATTTTTAATTAGATTGCCATGCAGTACTAGCTTAAATGCCTTAAAAACATTTAAGTATATTATATCCATGCAATTTTGTTCCATCTTTAGCAAACCCATCATACCCAAAGTGTGAAGGGCATCTGAAGTGGAATATATATTATCTATACTGAAGGTTATGAATTTATTAACATTCCCATTTTCAAACAACTGTCATGAATCCCCTCACATTCTGCTTAATGCAAGAACTTTCGGCTCTTACCCTTGTTTAAATACATGTTAAACACATTGCTTTCTTCCTCCCCAACATTATTTTGACTGTTTTACCTCACTTGCACAAGCAGTATAGTAATTTGCTGCCACTTGCAAAGCTCAAAGTCTGACATCAGAGGGAGTGTTCAGGTGAACGGCAGAATACACTGAAGGAGAAATGGAGAAAGAGAAAAGATATAATGGGTAAAGCCAATGGGAGGGAAAAGATGGAAAAAAGAAAAGTGGAATAAGGTTTATGATTGTTGGTTTAGCTGATTAGTCAGTCTTTAACAGGGCTCCTCACACTTTCCCTATTGCAGTCAGTCACAATGCTACATATCCAGTTAAGAGAGTTTAGGAAACATTAAATCCTTTGCTACTGACTAAGGGCTATCCTTGTTTACAAATACATTAAGCCCAGATCCTGAAAACATTTACTCATTTAAGTCCCTTTACACAGTTAACTAGTCCCAATGAATTCATCTGGAAAGTTTCATGGTTCTTGTTCACAAGTGTTTTTGCAGGATCAGATAGAGTATCTTCTATGCCAATGGCTCTCAACCACTGTGTTGGGACACATTACTGTGTCACCACACAGCGGTAAGTGTGTCACGAAGAGCCAGGGAGACAGCTGGATTTGGCTTGTAGGCATGGATCTGATGTGCCCCATAGGGATGTGATATGGCACCAAGCGTGCCACGACCCACAAAAGGTTGAGAACCACTGTTCTACAGTGTTGAATAACTCAACCCCTTTCATCACCAAGCCACATAAGAACATTTTAGCATCTCCAGCAGTGATTAAAAAGAAGTTGCTAACTTCATTTGGTTAGTGATTTCTTTTTTGATGTATATCTCAAAATAATTAAAGAACAAGACTGCAAGGTAATGTCAGAGTGATTAGTACGCAGAGAATAGTAATAGGGCAAGCTAAGTAAAATAAATTGAACAATAATGAAGCCAAAAGGTCACCTTCATCTCACTAAAGTTCATGCAGCCTATTATCAATCAGTAAAACTTTTAAATATGTAAGATGAAATTAATCAGGCAAATAAAAGACTCTTTGTCTTTTTCTATCAAGGAAAAAATGTATCTCTGAATATTGTCAAAAAACAACAACGTGCATAAAACTATCATGAAACATATGGTTTGCAGATAAGGTTTTCTTTTAGAATTATAATAAAAATATGTGATTTTATGGCATAATTCTAGCAGCAGATGCATGATTCCCCTTTACAAATTCTGACAACAAGAGTTAACTTTGTTGCACTTCTTACCTTGTGCAAAGAAGGAAATTGCTTAATTTCCAGGCATGAATAAACAAACAACTTTCATATATTTGCAAGTAGTTAAAAAAAAGAATTAATTAGATCCTCCAATTATAGCATTGCAAACATCTTCTGAATTTGACAAATTTACAAGGATGTAAAATACTTATGTGAACAAATAAAACACTTGTCTTTTTTCAATTAAACCACCCTTCCTTCCCCACTCCTGGTCCAATTATGTATATAAAGTAATAAATTAAACTGTCTCTCATTGAAGCATACAGTAAAAGTTTGGAGTTTATAGGAGTGCATACTGCTATTTATGCATAAAAACTGATTTTGATCATGGAATTATAAGGATGGGTTTGTTGAGTATGGTTTACCTTAGAAGTTTTAGAACGATACTGCATGAATTAGAATTAATTTTAAATTGCAGTATTCTCAAAGGTTATTGTGTTTGGAAATTTCCAACTGATTAATTCACCATGCTAAGCAATTTGCACCCATTCAAGTAGTGGTGGCCTAACCTCCCAAAGAACCTGAGGTTATGCCTACCATATAATGGTACAGGCACATCCTTGCATCACTGTAGTGTAGCCATTTGTTAAAGTGACAGAATAGTTTTGGTTTTTGTTGTTGTTTTTTTCCCAAGAACTATACTCGAGTCACCTTTCTCAAGAGATGGTGACTAGGTTCTTACAACATTTCTACTGTCAATCTAATGGTGTCTGTGTGACAATTGAGACCAACTTAACTACTTCTTTTAGATTTTTCCACACCCCTGTGTGACATGGCTACGTTGACCTAAGTTTTTCAGATAGACAAGGCCTAAGGACAAAGGGTAATCCTGATTCTGATTACACTAGTTAGTAACAACTTGCTTCACAAGTGATCCCATTGAAGCCAAGGGGACTATTACCAGAATGAAGTGAGTCAGGCTATCACAATCTGCTCAAAGGGACCTATTACAGGACACTTACTCAAGTGGGAAAATTCTTACTCACAAGAATAGCTGATCCCATTGTCTTCCATACCTATGCTGAGTAGTACTTTAATTTGGGATAAATAGTGGCTTTGCCATCAACCTTTAACAAGCAGCAGCAATGAGCTCAGCTTCTTCAGAACAACTGGACCCAGACTGTGACTCAGAGACAGAACAGAGTAAATAATGGGTGTTTTGAGTCAGTGGTTGACCCAACAAATGTAAACAACAAGAATAATTTTCAAATGAAAGTGACTTTTTTTGTAAGACTCCTTAATTCAACCTAATTTCCTAGTATAGACATAGCCTAAGGGAAAACATTAACCTTTTGTTAGCAAATACATGGTCAGAACTCATTTTTGTTTTCCTAATAGAGGCACGGCCTCAGAGGTATGAATAGAGAGGAAGGAATCAGAGAAGATACTGAGTCAGGGAAGGAATGTAAATGTAAATATTGTCATTCGAGTAAGTGGATTGGAATAAATGGCAGAAGAGTCAATTAGGTGTTGATGAAGGAGTCCAACATGCTGACTTGCATGCTGATGCAGCAGTGCTCATATGGATGGATGGACACAAGCAATGGCTTCTGGATGACTGAAGTGGACAGAGCAGCTACAAAAAAGCAAGGAGTCCTGTGGCACGTAAAGATTAACAGATTTATTTATTGCATGAGCTTTCATGGGAGAAAATCCCACTTCATCAGATGCTTTGAAGATGGGGTAATTTGCAGAATGGGATGAAAATAAATGCAAGGGAGTGTAAACTATGGGATCAGGCCATACAGTAACAGCAAATCAGAGCAGTTGTTAAGATTGAAACACTGCGAAACAGCACATGGAGGAAGGTGAAGTCAAATTGCCTGTTGTAATGGGAAAAGAAGCCATAGTCATGATACAATCCTGCATTCAAACAATCTAATCTGCATATCAATTCTAATGAAGTTATTTTTTTTGAAGTCTTGACATCCCACTAATTTTCTTGAGCACACTAGTTAACAAATCATCCATAGAGTGATTAGAAAGAAGTGCTCAGCAACTGGTTTTTGTGTGTAGTGATTTCTGATGTCAGTTTTGTGTTCATTTACTCTTTTGTGCAGGGATTGTCCTGTCTGTCCAATGTATAATATCTGGGAGCATTTCTGGCACATGATGGCATAAATTACATTAGTGGATGAGCAGGTGAATGAGCCCTTGATGGAGTATCTGGCTTGATTACGTCCTATTATGGTGTCCTTTGTGCAGATAAGTGGGCAAAGCTGCCAACATGGTTTGTTGCAGGGGTGTGTTCCTGCTTTAATGTTCCTGTTGTTAGGTCCGTAGGTGCTGGTGAGTATCTGTTTAAGGTTCAGGGGTTCTCTGTAGGTGAGGAGAGGTCTGTCTCCCAAGGCTAGAGAGAGATAAGGGATCATCTTTTAAAATAGGCTGTAGGTCCTTAATGAACTGTTGTAGAGGTTCGACTTGGGGGTTGTATGTGGTGACTAGTGGTGTTCTATTGTTTTCGTTTTTGGGCTTCTTCTGTAGTAGTGGACTGTGGGGGACCCGTCTGGCTCTGTCAGTCTGTTTTCTTACTTCCCCAGGTGGGTACTGTAGTTTTAAGAAAGCTTGATAGAGATCCTAAAGATGTCTGTTTCTGTCTGAGGGATCGGAACAAATGCAGTTATATCTTAGGGCGTGGCTGTAGACAATAGATCGTGTGGTGTGTTTTGGTTGGAAGCTTGAGGGATATAGGTAACTATACTGATCAGTAATTAAGACTCTGTAAGTTTCCCCATCTTCAAAGTGTCTGATGAAGTGGGATTTTCTCCCAGTGAAAGCTCATGCAATAAATATATCTGTTAGTCTTTAAGTGCCACAGAACTCCTTGCTTTTTTTGATGAACTAGACTAACATGACTGCCCCTTTGGAACAGAGTTGCTACAGCTGATGAACGTGTGTAAAAGGGTCACATAGATCGAGTTTAAGGCTGGAAAGGATCTCCAGATCATTCAGTCTGACCTCTTGTACATCACAAGCCGTCATCGCCATCCAGCATCTGCATAGAAGACCCAACAAATAAAACAAACTTTTTACAGCCTACGGGAAATTAAATGATTATGGGCCACAGGCAGGCAATCAGACTGACCAAGGTGCACCAATGCATGAGACTCGCAGTGGCAGGGAAATGATTAAGTGAAATACTGTATACCTACATAATACTGGCAAGGACTGCACCCACACGCTGTAGAGGAAAATGAAGAAAACACTGAAGTCATTACCAATCCAACCTGGTGGAAAATTCCTTCCCTGCCCCACATACAGCAATCGGACCCTGCACAAGTGAGTGGAAACCAACCAGCCAAGTATCTGTGAGAGAAAATGTTTAATGTCACCTTTTTCCATCTCAACCTGTTGCCATCACTGTTCCTGCAGAAGAAGATTTAAAAAAATGAATGAGGGGTGGGATGGATAAGAAAAAGAATCTTTTTTGACCTCAGCTGTGGTTGGCTGAAACCTTGAAGCATGAGCTTTTAGAAACATGACAGTGAATCACAGGGCTACTGCTCCTGGCTTTCATAACCAATACAGGGATATGATGCAGCACAGCCTAACTCATTTCTGCCTCTTCATGTTATCATCAGTTTTCTTACATTTGGATAAACAAGATGCTTAATGTAGCGGTAGTGAGGGGCATGGCCTACCTCAGGGATTGATCGGAAGGGATGGTCCACCCCAAGTGGGTGGAGCCAGAACCATCCTATCTGTCTCACGAGAATTGGGTGGAGGATAGGAGAGAGACAGGAAGTATGAAAGAAGAGCCCAGATACTGACAGGGAAGAAGAAAGATTGGAGTAGTGGCTGGACCATTATCCTGTTGAGGAGCACCCCGGGGCCCTGAGGACCCACTGGGGCAGCCTGCTGTTGGTAACCTGCGGACACTGCCAGCAGCCTGGGAGCCAGTGACCTATGATAAGCAGGAGTCCCCAAATGGCTGTGACTTAGAGGAGCTGCTGTTTGGCAATGACCACGAGGAGTTACCCAACCTTCTGCCAGTTGACAACATCAAAGTGTTGTGCAACCTGCCCCTGGCAGAAGAACCCAAGGAGGCGGAAGAAGACCCAGCCAATCAGGTCCTTTGGGAAAAAGGGGGAGAAATTAGACCAGTCTGGAGGCCTTCCAGCCTGCAACTGCATCAGCATATTATGGCTGGAGCCTTGCTGCCACTGACAGGGACCTGGGCTGGGATGCAGTGGAGTAGAGAGGTCCCCCCTTCCCATGCCATCCCAACCTTATCCTAGCCTGTAAAGCTTCCAAGGTTCATGTTTGTTATGCTCAAAGCTATAGACTGTTTGCCCTGCAATCCCTGTCCTGCCTAAAAGGCTAGGCTATAAACTGTTGAAACACCCACTGAGCACTAGAGACAGAGGGTATATCCATACTGATGGTGCCAAATTCTCTTCTGTCAGTTTGCCCTTCCAGGAGCAGACCTCAGTGAGAATGAATTTGCCACGTCGTTCCCAGAAGCCAACCCCAGAGGTCCTGTGGGTCAGGGGACAGAGGGGAAAGCTGACTGCAAGCAATTTGCAGTTGGCTTTCCCCTACTGTGTAACGCTGGCTTTGAAAGTCATCATGGCATATGCAAGGAATTTTGTGTTCCTTGCATGTCAGCCACTGAATTTCCCCTCAGTGTAGACTAGGGCTGAGACTGTTCATTCATCCTATCCCCCTAGGCGTGCTGAGCACTGACCCACCTGGGCTTGCAGAACGGGCGAGGACTCCTGTGCCTGCACTAATTCACTTGTGTTGAAACTGTACCCACAGGACCATGGTGGCTAGGGACCATAGCATCCCTCTCAGATGGACAGGGAGGGATAATTCAATTCCCTAGAGTAAAATATTAATTTTCCACCAGGCTTCTCTTCCTTCCTGACATTATGAGTAATACCTATTCATTTTGCTTACTGGAATCCCCAGAAGGAAATTCCATCCCAGATGTTCATTACAGACTCACTAGATATTTCACTATTTCAGGCTATAATTGAAAATGGAATAATTCATACAGATGCTGAGCAACACACATAGTAATATCCATGGTGTGTGATTTGGTATCTTGTTGTCTTGTCTCCCTCCCTCTCTCCTCTGCTTGGTATGGAAGGAAATAGTAACAAAATGAATGTTGTTTCTGCTAGCATTATGGGAGCTATATTAAGTCTGAGTTGGAAAAGGTGCATTGAAGTTAAAAAAGAAATCATTGTAAAGTTCTAAATGGCTTTACTGTGAGTTTGAGTAAATCACTATAATGTGTATTAAAGGCAGAATATTGTCTCGATGCAGCCCTTTACTGCAAAAGCAGAGGTAACATTTCAACAATCTAAAATGCATATAAATGCATTTACAGGATGAAAGAGAGGAGCAGTGAGGAAAGCTGTCCCAGTAAAAGTACAAAGATAATGTAAGGCATTTTAAGGTGCTGTGTATTTTACTGCTGCTGTCTCTTTAGTGGTAAAGAAAATTCAGGGGTAGAAATCTGGGGGAAGATCCCTGGATGGTTATAAATTGTCATCACTCCCTTAACTTCAGTAGAGCTATGGTGACAATTGAAACCAGTCAATGATCTACCCTGGAGCCTTGATTTAGTTAAGAGACAGCTATCTGTGACTTGCCACTGTGATGTAAAAATTATGTTAAGCTTCATGAAAAAAAGAAGCAGGTTATACCTAAGCATGTCTTCTGCACACTTTGATGGCACACTTTACAGTACCTGGTCTGAGGAGAATACTGTTTAGATTTTGACTCTGAAAACCAAGGGCTTAATTTATTTATTTATTGCAGTTTAATAAATAAATTGTTTAAAGTATCCCACATTCCAGGGCCCTGATCCCACCCTCGTTTAAGGAGCAGCTCCTTTAATGAAAACATACCGAATGTATACCAAAACAGTCTGGGTTTTCCAAAGGAGCCCAAGGGAATTTGTAAGTCAGAATAAATAGTGTTTTGGGTACTTAACTCCTGTGGAACCCTTTGGAAATCTCACCTTCATTGTCTAACTCTCTCCTGGCCTGCTCTTACACACTACACACAAACTCTGAAACACACCATTGGGTGTCAGTTGTAAACCGCAAGCTTTTGATTCTTTACAGTCATGGGAAGGGCACGGGATTTTCCCCACAGCACACATTAGGAGGATTTTCATTAGCTACTGTAAAAAAACTGATTTCAGCACAACAATTACCAGAATGGTGTTGCAGTTTCATATTTAAAAACATGGGGTGTATTCAGCATCTTCCGTGGTCTTTGGATCAGGCCCAGGAGTACCAGGATTTCCATTCCAGCTATATGTTGTATCATTTTCAAGGGTATTTACAAGGAAAGGAAATTCCTTATGCCAATGCAGTGTCCTTGCCAGCGGGGCACAGGATCAAGTTCCATCCCTTTTTCAAAATGTCATAGTCAAGTCTCCTCTCACAGGCTTGTTAGCCAGAGAAGCCTGGCTTGACAAATGCAGAAGAGGTGTCTGACTGATTCAAGTTCCTGTTGGCAGAGATGACACACCATGCCTTTTAATGTTCCTTCTTCAGTAGTTTGGGATTCGGAGGCAATTGTTGCTCTCTGCTCATCTGTCTGTTCGCCAATATGTTGAAAACTGTTGTTTGGTGGCTAAACAAAAGCCTTATTAGTAGATTATTGCTTTGTAACTTTTTCTTTCCTTTTTTTTTTCCAGAAAAAGATTTTTTCCCCTTTAGTCAGAGGGCAGTTCATTGTCAAATGTCCTTAGGGTTCTAAGATTTTTTCCTTCCACAAAACATAATCCAATGTTTGGCTCACTTATCTGAATTTTGTCTCTTACTCCTGATACCTAAACTAAGATAGGCTATTTGGAAAGCCCTTCAATAGTAGAATCTCCTTAAATAACTACCAGCTAGGTTGCCAAAATGATTAAGTTATCTAAATGCCACTTTAGGCACCTAAATTGGAGAATAAAGTCTTGCGGAGTTTCACAATGCTCCTGCTCAGCTGTCTCAGAACATCAGGGATGTCTAAAGTTACGGTGCCAACATTTTTGCAGTAGAAGTTCCCAAGAAGCCCTGTGCTAATCGGGCACAAGTGGAGGAAGTGCCTCCCCCACAGAGTAGAGAAAATGCTTCTTTATATGGTTATGGTATTTATGTGGGATGTGGGAGATACACATTCAATTCCCCTCATACATACTCCCTGAGGAGGTGATGGTATTTCAGCTAGACTCTGCCACCTCCCAGGTGAGAGCTCTGGTCACTGAACTACCAGATTTTCTACCAAAGGACTTTTCTAGGCTCTGTTCTTGAAGCTGTTCCACTCTGGTGAAATGAGTTTCAAAATTTGGAGCACGGAGAATGGACCCTATGTCTCCCACTGGGGAAGTACTCTAACCATTTCCCCCAATTCCCAAATGGAAACATTTCATTTTCATTCGCTGAACTGAATGAAAACATTTTGTTGGCTGTGTTTGGCTTTACTCCTTGTCCTATGAACTGTGGCAGTGCCTCATGGAAGCCATAGTTCAGATTCCTCATGTCCCCCTTTCCTTCTATGGCTTAGGTGCTCTGTCCTGCTTAGATTATCCACAGTGGACTGTTCTCATGTGACATCAATACTTCACAATGTCGTGTCAACCATAAAGCAGCCATGTTGAATCATGAGAGGTGTAGTCCACCCAGGTACTCCAGCTGCTGAGGGACAATTAGAGCATGAGGCTCCCAAATTACGACTCCTATGAAGGACAACAGCAGCAAACTAACCTGATACACAAATGCTTTGATTTGGTTCAACAAAGTGGAACATTTCAATCTGGGTTAACCCAGCCCAAATATTCTTTTCATTTTTCTGACAGAAGATTGAAACAAATTCCGAAAATTAGTATTTTTTCCCCATAAAAGAATTTGAGGTTTCAGAAATTATATTTTCCATTGGGGGAAGATTAAGGAACTTTCTTACCCAGTTTTAGGAACTAGGAGTAGGTCAATGTAGTAAGAACATATTGATCGATCACCTTCATACACCCTGAAGTTAATGGAAGATACATGGTTAAATCTGCTGCCCTACTTTGGATCTCTGAGTGAAGGACTTTATCCTCACAACCCCTATGAAGTCAGAAGTTTCTTTTACAGACAGATAAATGAAGATACAGAGAAACAGTGAGTTGTTCAAGGTCACAGAGGATGTTCATGGTGGAGCCAGTGCCTAATTTGTAAAGAAAGAGGTGTGGAGCTCAAGAAAGGATAATAACACTCCTAGAACAAAGTGGCATCCTCCACACAATGTGCCCTTGCACATCTTGTATATGTGAGATCATTCAACATGGAATACGCCATTTTGTCTTCCCAAAAGTCATTCTCCATGTAGCGTGACCTTATGTACCTGCTACATGTAAGGTCACACCTTACCTGCATGTGGAGAATTGCATGCTTTACTTACTAAATGCCACTGACAGAAGAGGCAAGTCCTGGAACAAATTAAGCTATGAGTAGAGTGAATAAATAAGCAAACATCTTCCAAGTCCTAGGCCAGCACTTTAGCCACAAGACCATGCAAAGCCCTCTCATATCTGTTCTGAAGGTAGATCATCTAGTTTGGAGATAGAGAACCCTTTGTATGCTGTGCTGGTTTCTTCTTTATGTCACTCATTCATATTCCACAGCTAATTTAGCATAATAATAAACCAGCCTCAGAGATTCTCCTCACTTATTTAGTGGCTTCCTTGAGCATAGTCTGCACATCAGAGAAAATCAGAGGTTCTCACTCCAAGTTCTTTTTCCACAAAATGCTGTGGTTTTGATTTTATAATCAAAAATATTTCTTTTATTTCCTTTCCATTAAGCAATCAGTAGGCAAGAAGCAGTTTTGCAAAGACCAGGAGATACCTGCAATCCTGTCTTTTACCAGTTTGCCATTTTGCTGGTAGGTCTTTCATGCACTAAGGTATTTGTAAGAATCACTGCAGGTTTCATACCAAACTAAGTTTTGCCGGGCTTCCCCTGATAGAGGGGGTATTGTTGTTATTGTCTATGCTCCTAGAAGTCAAACTGTGAATATCTTTTGTGATATTAGCTGTTTGTTCTAGGTGTATAGAACCAGAGGTAACTTTAGGAATGATGTAATAACCATAAGCTTGGTTGCCACCAGGGACTGAAGGCCAAATATCCAGAACTAAAGAAGGAAGCATTATAGCTGGACCTAAGAGCTGAGTTTTCAAAAGAGCTCAGCACCCACCATTAGAAGCCAGGAAAGAAATATGTCACCACATACATGAAATCCTCAGTCTTGCTCTGCCTCTGTTTTCTGGGGTGTATATACAGGAATATTTTTAAAGAGTTTTAAGAACACACATTATAAAGGGCTACTCTGGTAACTTTGCAGTCCAGCCAAAGTCAGGGACGGCATATAATTATGCTACCACTGGAGTAAATTGGCTGCTTCCCTTCTGATCTGTTGTGGAAGCTATCTGCATGATTAGCCTTTTTCAGGGAATGACCCTGGAGGGCTGAGCTGCAATGGCTGGTGTTTAAGAGATGGTGGAATTGAAGTCCTGCTCACTTCCTGTCCGTATCTTCTAGGAAGGAGTGTAATGGCTCTTTCATGCCAGTCCTTCTACCCATGTTGCAATCTGCAACACAGACAGCCCATAAAGAGATATAAAGGGGCTTTTTGTGTGGCTATACTCACCTGCTTAGGCGTGTAGTCCACCTTACTACTGAGCTCAAAGTGGTACATAAATACAAAATCATTATTCTTACTTAATTATTTATAGCTCACAGAAGCCACCTGCTTTATCTTTCCAAGAGATACCTTGCTAGGCATATGAGTGGCAAATCTTTGATTTGGTCTTTTCACAGGTTATCCTATCAGATGTTCTGCAACTTGTTTATAGTGCTGCAAAGCTATGAATCAAGGGATTTATGTCTCTGCTGGAATTTTACCAGTTTAGAAGTCATTTCAGTGGTAAGCCCATGCATTTAAATTATAAACCACTTGGGACAAATTCTATAAAATATAGGTGACATAACAGATTTTGCGCTTTAGAGCAGTCATTGCTGTACACAAAGTTATAGCCCATATGTGGGAGACAGCAGTATCTACATCCAATGTCTACTCAGTGCCCTGTTACATGTTACTCTATAGATGCTACAGGAAATGTTCTGCAAATGCAAGCTGACTGGTGACCTGTCAATGCATAATGCCACTCTTCCCACAATGCCCATTTTAAGCTTGACAAGAACCTGATGCATTAGGAAATATTTCAGTATGAGGTCTTCATTAAATCCATTTGCAAAACACAGTTTTCAGACAATATCAGCAATGCATTTTGGGAAAATAAAACTACCCAGAACAGGGACCATCTTTTAAAAATGATGGAAAACCACTGAGCATAGAGTTGGCGCTACTGAAAATAAATAATAAAAAAGTCATGTTCCCCTCATCTACATCATTCTACCCCCACCATAAACACCCAATCCAATCTACCTACTTGTCAAATGAAGTGTGAAATAATATCATTGCATTTTACTGAAAAATAAATTAGTCACATGCTGAATTGGGAATACTGGTGAATATTGATGGGATTGGTGCTGGATGTGAGATGAAATATAATGTGTGTAGCATTTTTTTTCCTCCCCCCATCTCTTTGTCTTCTTAGCTGTTCAGATTATATATTATTCAGGACAGGAACAGTCTATTGTTATGTGTCTGTACATCACCCAAACAATAGGGCCCTCATTCTAGATAGCACTATGAGGTAGAAGGTACTAAAGCTGGAGATATAGAGAATATTATCCTGCCCTGTTGCACTCAGTGGGAGCTTTGCTATTGATTTCAGCCAGCCAGGATTTCCTCCTATATGGCTTTTTGAAGATAACATTCCATTACATGTCCCCTTCCTAGACTTTGTCAAGGACTCTTTCACTTATTGATACATTATGGGAATTACTCTGGCTTCTCGATCAACTGGATTAAGTCAGCAGTGGCCTTTGTTAATATAAAAAATATGTTTAGAAGCCCCCTGGAAAATTGATACCTAAGAATTTCAAGCACTTACAGAGCTGGGAGTCCTGAAAGGAATGAGAATTGATTGTATTTAACATTAGCTTCATCTAATTCCTAGACAGAGAAATTCCAATTTCTCTATTTTTTCCACATCTACCTCTAGTCTGACTGGATGCTTTCATGTCACTAAGATGATTTCTTCCTGTGTTCTTTTTTTCCCCAAAGCATTCCCATTAATATCTTTGATTAGGTCTCTTTGTATCGACAACTCTTATAATCTATTTCTGTGAAATGAAGCCCCATGTTCATGTCTGAAACTCAGGTATTGTTTTATATGACAGCAGATATTTTCCTTAGAGATGTAATTTCGGACAATTTTTACTGCCCTGAAATTTCCTTCTCTATTACATGAGAACGCAATCACTCCAACTTCAGACGAGTTGGTTTGGCAGCAGTCTCTTACTCTGCTGATAGGGAATACTGTTATAAACATTAACCAGATTAGACAAATAACAGAATGTTATTTTATCTGACATAAGGTGCTATAGTTTTACAAAGAACACCCACAAATATCTTCCCTTTGACCTTCTAAATTTATTTATAGATAATGATGTAAAATATTTATCACATGGCATTCTGAATCTAGGCTGCTTCAAAACTTGAGTCTTTGCTGCTAAAATGTATTTAAAAAAGAAAGATGCCATCCATCCTATATTTTTCCAAATTTATTAATATCTACAGACATAAAATATGCAGTTAGAAATGATGAATGGAGAATTTTAATACATGCAGATCTATTTTATCTGTATTGTTAGAGACATTCTACTGCAGAGAACAATTCACTGGTTGTATAATCGTAGGCAATTCAACCGTGCTTCTAATATTGGTAAACTGCATTGCAGTTCCCTTAAGAGTGTTAAACACTGATCATTTTAATATTATAAAGCCAGATAAGCAAGTTAGCATTATAAAATAAAAGAAATGTAGGGCTGGAAAGGAGCCCTTAAAAAAGGCAGCAAGTCCAGGCCTTGCTCTGAGCAAGAACCAAGTAACTCTAAACCATTCCTGAAATATTTATCCAACTGATTCTTTAAAAGTTTCATAACCTCCCTTGGAAGTCTAATTCAGAGCTAAACTATTCTTTGAAAGTTTTTGTAATACTTAACTTGTCTCTCTTTGTGGCAGATTAAGTCAGTTACTTCTTCTCCTACCTTCATTGGACATGGAAACAATTGATCACAGTCCTCTTTGTAACAGACCTTAATAAATCTCAGGACTTATTGGGTTTCCCCTCAGTCTTCTTTCCTTAAGAATAAACATGCCTAATTTAATTTAATTTTATTTTTTAATTTAGTCTTCCAAAGAAATGTCAATGGAACTAAAAGCTCTGCTGTTACGGAAATATGATGATGCTCTAATACACCAATGGGTGGAGTCCATTAATCACTGACAAATTACAATGCATCAAAGGCATAACCATAAATAATTAATGCAATGTACTAATTTATAAAAGAAATTATGGTGACACTTTAATATGGTTATTACCAAAGATGCATTTACTTTAAATTAGAAAATGCATATTGGGAAAATAAGTACAAAGGAATTATTACAAGAATAGCTCTGCCAGCTGTTGTCATATATGATTTGTATTACATTAGTAACCAGAGCCAGGATTCCTTTATAGTGGGTGCTGGACAAACACAAACAAGGAATTCCCTTCTGTAGAGTTTACCATCTATATTATAGGCCCTTAAATACCGCTCTAGTCAATGATCAATTTCAAGAATTAACTTGTTTGTTTGCTGCATTGCTGTAGGTGCATTGATCCCAGAACATGAGAAAGACAAGGGAGATGAAGTGATATATTTTATTGGACCAGCTTCTCTTGGTGAAAGAAACCTGAAGAAGAGCTCATTAGAGCTCAAAAGCTTGCTTCTTCCAGCATAGAAGTTGATCTAATAAAAGATATTACCTCACCCACCTTGTGTCTCTCAAGATTTTTTTCTTTTTGACATACAACAGATCTTGTAGTTAAAGTCTCATTTCAGTAGAAAGGTATTACATATATCACTCAAATTGTTTTCTTTTTTCACCCAGTAATAATACTACTATATAAGTGCATGTCATCAAAGTGCTATACAAGCATTAGTTAATTAAGCTTCAACATCTCTGAAAATTCCTGGAAGGCAGGGAAATATTTATTTTCTCACTGTATAGAGAAAGAACAGGCTTTAATCTATCATTTAAGCAGAGGAAAATAATATATAAAAGAGGTTTTTGTTTTGTTTTGTTCTGTTTTAGAACACAGGACCTTAAAACCAATGCTCTAAAATGGAAAAAAAAACAAGTACAAAAGCAATTCAGAGTAGTCAAACTTCTTGTCTGAGGCATTTCAACCACTGTGAATGTATTTGCTTGCAAAAGGCTGGCTGGCCACTGTAAATGCTACATAGGTCAGCCAACCTTTTGCAAAGAAATGCATTCACAGTGATTAAAATGCCTAGGACAAGAAGTGTGAACACTCTGAATTACTTTTGTACTTCTTTTCTCCATTTTAGTTCATTTGTTTTAATGTTGTCTGTTCTAAAAAAAAAAAAAAAAAACCCTTTGTTCTGTATTATTTTTCAATCAAAACTAAAAGTAGATCAAAACCTATCAAATCAAAACCTATAAACACCACTTGCCCAAAACTAACCTATGACCATTGTTCCATCTGCTGGAGAAAGGTGAAAAAGCACAGAGAATACAGTCGGATAGGTAGACATAGATAGAACAAAGTCAATGATGATAAGAAGAACTTTTTGTTATAAGGCTTCTTAGCTAATTATCAGTGTATGTCTATATCTCTGCTATGAAAATGGGGCTGCTAAAGCAATAATTCTTCTTTGTTGAGTCATGTCTTGGTCTGATCATTGGCTGCAATCACATGGTTCATGCTTCAGCATTTAAATCAGCCTTTAACATATAGGGCTCATGGTTAGATCTATGTGGAGCCTATAATGATTATCCCAATTCCATTATCATTAACTTGTCTATCATGAGATTCTCACACCTTTCTCTGAAAATCAGACATTGGCCCCTAACAGATGCAAGATGTGGTATCAGAATAACCTTTGGTGCGATCCTATTTGGCAGTTCGTATGATTCCCAGGTTGATAACACAAAACGATGGACCTTGGGGGGTGGGAGAAAAAAAAGCTTGAGACAGAAAGTCAGGGAGCACCAGTCATCATTCTCAGCTGATACTTAACCCAGGGTCATAAAACTAATGGCAATCTGCAGCCCACCCAGAAGGGAGATCCATTTTAAATTGTGGAAGTCTCTCTTTAATTGGCCTGCTTATAATCCTCCTTAATCTGAGGAACAGGAGGTGGCCTGTTTAAGGTATAAAAGAGGATAAATGAAGGATAAATTGGGAATATTAGAGACAGCTTTACATTAGAATTTAAGTCTGCGGGAAACCTCAGGGCGATTGTAATGGTGGAAGGTAAGAAACAGCAAGGCAGAATTATGTAACAGTAGTCATCGGACTGAACTTCCCAAAACCCAAAGAGTTCTGGCACAGTCCAGAAAAAAAGAAAAAAGATTTGAGAACGAGAACAAAGAACTCACAACTAAATGAATAGTCTATTAGACGTGAACTGCATGACTCAGATGGAACGTCTGATGTTTTTCATTCCTTTTTAATGATCTTCTCCAAGGTCTTGTCCTTTATTCTGTGGATGAACCTTAACTGCATGAAAATGCTGTAATTTTAAATTTAGTTTCAACTCTTTTACTGTTCTAATAGTTACTAATTCAGAATTTGCCTTTTGATTTGGGTAGAGGGTTGTGGTTTGGGATTTTACATAAAGGTCAGGTTTGACCAACTATGGTTTTTAAAAGTTACTCTCTATGGGCCAGATCTTCAGCTGGTGTGACTTGGTGATTTTGCTAACTTTAATGGAGCTTCAAAATTTACACCAGCTGCAAATCAAAGCTAACATTTTTTAGCACTTTTCCATTGAAGAGCTTGACATACTTTACAAACTTTCATCAAATATCACCACTGAAGAATCAGTATTGCCACCACCACCACTGTGATCATTAGGCCACAAACTAACAAAACTGAGGCACAGAAAGCCTTAATGCTTCAGTCAAGGTTAAGCACAAAGCCTGCAACAAAATTAGGGACAAAAAACTGATTTTCTGATTCCCAAAATTGTTTGATTATCTGCACTCAAAAATCGTAGCAGAAGCCAAAAGTGCATTTCCTCATTTTTAGGGCAGTTGGAAGTCTAGGGCTTTTTTAGATTCAATCCTGTTTCAAGCAGATATAAATTCTGATGAGGTAGGATTGCCAGAATTATACAGCAGGTTGCACTAGCAATTGATAACACATAAAAGGCCTAATCTTTTGCTCATCTATGTTCTGATAAACTGATGGTCTTACACACACATGAACTGGTGTAAGTGAAAGGAGAATCAAGCCACAAATATTCAGAGATTTGATTTGCTTAGGTAAACCAACCAAAAATGAGACATCTACAGGGAAAAATATAGGTGTAATCTTTAACAATCAGTAAAACTGCAGCTGGCTCTGTCATCCATGTGCTCTCTGTACTTTAAAATGAAATAGATATTTCAGTGTAGGGTGCTCTTTAGGTTGCAGAACATACCCATAAGGAAAGAGTCTTTTTTCACTAGCCACCTAACAGCTTACACTTAAGGTTTGCTAAGGGACGATGCCACAGCGAGAAAATCCAGCCTGAAGAGCATGCAAGTTCCATGTCTCTACATATGTGATGTTGCAGTAAACATGCTACCATAAGAGTAATGTTCAGTCTGTCATGAACATTCCCCAAACCTTACATGACGTACTTTACAGTAGACAATACACAATTACACTATGAAGGTGAACATGAATAATCACACTATAAGGGTGCAAATGGGGTGTAGTGTGTCACAGTGGGTTTGACTGGAAAAAAATGATTGACAGCCTCAGACTGATAGGAGGATCTGAGCTTGTTAGGAGGATGTGATTTGTGTCTGTTCTGTTCTTGGCATATAAGAGGAAAACCTGTCTAATATAGGGGGTGTGTCTATATTGATGGCAGTGAGTTTGTCCTTCTGGGAGCAGACTGTGATGAGTATGAACTCACCGTGCTGCTCCCAGAAGCCAACCCAGGAAGGCCTGGGGGTCAGGGAGCATAGGGGAAAGCCAACTGCAAGCAATTTGTGGTTGACTTTTCCCTAATGTGTAATGGCAACTTAGAAAGTTGCCACTGATTATGCAAGGAATTTTACGTTCCTTGTGTAACTGGTAATCAATTGCTGTCGAATTTCCGCAAATGTAGACTAGAGCTTAGCTTATGATAAAGTGAAAAATTAGAGAACATTAAACATGCATGAAGTCAGCTTGTTTTTAACATTCTCTTTTTGCTGATGCTTTGTTTCATCTGCAAAATATAGTTTGTTGCAAGAAGATTGTTGGTCACTGTAGCAAGGAAGCATGGCCTCTCTTGGAGACAGACAGAGGGACGGGACCACTCCTAGATGGGCAGAGCCAGAGCCTTCCTGTCTGTCATTGGAAATGAGGGGATGGGGTAGGAAGTATAAAGGTAAATCCATGGAGCTCAGTCTGGGCTGAGCCCCTGGAGGGAAAGGACATATCTTTTCTCACTCCAGAGCCCCAGCTGTACAACTGCGCAGCTGAGGAGCTATCTCCAGCATGGGACCCTAAAGCCCTGCCAGAGCTACCTGCCTCCTGGGGATCTGAGGCTCTGCCGGAGCCGTCCACTGCCAGAGACCCAGAAACATTGTCAGGTGCCTGGAATCTGGAGGAGCTTCCTGCCATGGATGATCTGGGGAAGCCACCCACACCCTGAGGCCCCAAGCAATTACCAGAGCAGCCCCCCTACCAGAGGTCTGAGGAATTTCTCTCTGCCAACAACTTAGATAAGCTGCCAGCAGCTAGTGACGAAGACCAGACCCTGACTGGCCGCAGCCTGGAGGAGTTGCTGTCCGCTGATGACCCTGATGACCTACTGGCCCTTCTGTCCCCTAGCAATGTTGAGGGGCTGTGCATTCTGCCCATGGATGACTATCCTGAAGAAGCAAACTGGGTGCTGTCAGATCAAGTATCACCAGGAAAATGGACAGGAAGTAGCTCAGAGGAGCTGGGTGACACTCCCATGGTCATTTGGTCAGAGGCCAAATTAGCACATTGTGACTGGAGCCCAACTGACCCCATGATGGACCCCTCTGCCATGCATATGGGCCTGGGCTGGAAGTCAGTGGAGTTGGCTGGGCCTGCATTCCCCTCCACCTTTCCCATACCACCCCTGGGGTGATTATTTGATCATGGCCTGTACACCTGCCTGAGGCTATAGTCTGTTTGAGTGCCCCACCTGGACTTTAAACTGTGTGTTTGCCCCACTGGGAGCAACTGAGAAAGTTGGCCAGCCCTACCAGGGTCTTAGACACAATTTTGCTTGCCTAAGGGCTGGGAACTAACCACTGAACTCACCCATTGAAGGTTAGAGATTCCTTGTTCACCTGCCCTACTCAGGGCTTGGTCACAGACTGCTGCCCCTCCTCGCTCTGCAGAAAAGACCTGGACTCCTGCAGGCCTCCTAATTTCCTTGGTTACTTGCTGATACCTGCTGGGGAGAGGTGGCTAACGGCTGTAGCCTCCCTCTGACAGATAAGGAAGGAGAGGCTGATGCCTTACAGTTACTTTCACTGATCACAGGTTCCCTAACAGAGGAAACACATTTGCCCCAAACCCTATGATGCCAGGAGGGGTGATAAGGAGTTGTGTGCACAGAACAGTGAACCTGCCCCCTGGCTGGAGAGAAAAATGATTGTGAGGTTCCACTTTGAGCTCAGCTCCTGAAGAGGCAGGACTCAGAGACCAGAAGGGGTGGGCGGAGAAGTGCATCTAGTCCCAGAACGCTGACTTTTACCCAAAGACTCTCAAACTCTAGAATCTCTACAAATGAAATTTTCCAAGAACAAATCTCTGCAGATATCCTGTTGGAGCCACCTGTTCTGTGATATTTTGACAATTCTAGGGGTTTCGAGCATAAATCAGACAGGGGAAAAAGGAATCTGAATACTACAGAATCTGAAAGGCTATGTCTACACTCACAGTTTTATTTTGAAACCAGTCCTTTCAAAATGGCGTATTTCAAAATAAAACCCTTATTTCGAAAGGGCTCGTTTCGAAATAAGGAAAACTGTGCAATCAAAACAGCTGTTATTTCGAAAGGGATATTTCAAAATAACGCCAATTGGACCGCTGTTTCGAACAGTTGTTTTGAAACAATGATCTTCTTTCGAAACAACAGGTCTAATGGCATTATTTCGAAATATCCCTTTCAAAATAATGGCCGTTTCGAGGGGGGCCAGGTTTTACTTTTTCAAAATGACAATTCTTATTTCGAAAGGACGGGGTCCATCCTTTTGAAATAAGAAAACGTTGTGTAGACCTAATTTCTTTTATTTTGAAATAACGAGTGTTATTTCAAAATAAAAATGCCATGTAGACATAGCCAAAATGTTTGATTCAAGATCAGTTCTAGAAATGGGTGGGGTTTTAGAGAAAAGTTACTGCATGTTTTCCCCAAGTATATTTCTTCCTTAAATATACACAAGTGCAATTATTTCCATAAGTGCTAGAAGCTTAAGAAAACACTGTGCTTATTCAAAAATCAATGTGCCTTCTTAAGAAACAAGAAAGCCTTTTGCTTGCAAAATATCTCAATGAGAAATGTTCAATGCAAGTTATATTTATAAAAGAAAACTGAAATCAGTTAAAAATGCAAATTTAGTCATTCTTGATTTTGTTCCAATATATTCTGCAGGCTAATATAAAATGATGAAAGCAGTTTTTGGTGAAAGATTTCTGTGGAGGCACAAACATTTGCAAGATTTTTTTTAAATTTCATTTCATTTTATAAGGCTTATTGTTGAAATCCAGTAAACCAGATCTATGAAAGCAATTATTTTTAATTTGAGGCATAAAAAATATATTGTTTTAGGACTCTTGCTTCCTTAACTCTCATTTATGCAAATTGTATAACTTTGATAAATGTTTTTAAAAGAATATATTGATCATCTTGCAGTTTGGAAAGGAAGTTATCTGTAATAAGGGATGAGAGAGCAAACAGTTAGCAAAAGCAATTCTGGAACTTAATAAAATTCCATATGTCACAGGGGCAATGTTTAAAGAGGTTTGCTCTTTTACAGTTACCGTATCCGAATAGTGAAGGACCATGGAAAGCCTCTTAAAAGATGTGGAGACGTACATGCCACCAATAAAGGTTCATGTCTCCTGTACTTTGGTTCTGTGGAATAGTCAAGACTGTGACTAATGAGTGTGTGCTAGAGGTCCCCTTCTATGCCAAGCCATGCATGAAATACAGCATGCAGTTCTAGTAACCCATCCAAAAACAGAAACATTAAAATTAGAAAAGATACAGAGAAGGGCAGCAAAAGAGATTAGCTATATGGAACAGCTTCCATATGAGAGATTAAAAAGACTAAGTTCCAAAGGTGCAACCAGGTTAGTCTACCGTAGTTCAGCAAAAGAAGCAAGGGCTTCTGTGGTACGTAAAGACTGACAAATTAATTTACAGCATGAGCTTTTGTGGGAGAAAATCCCATTTCATCGGGTGCTTTGAAGATGGAGGAACTTACAGACTGACGAAGTGGGATTTTCTCCCACAACTGTTCATGTGATAAATAAATTTGTTAGTCTTTAAGTGCACAGGGCTCCTTGCTTCTTTAGTTAAAAAGACTGAGTTTGTTCATCTTGGAAAAGAGATGACAAGGCTTTTTATACACATCGGCGTTACCATTTATTTAATCTTTATCCAATTTGATTTTAACACAACATCCCTTTGGATTAGTACTCTGACTGAAGCAAAGCCCAGTCTATATTTAGAAATTATTAAGTTGACTTAAGCAATTGCTTAAGTTGACTTAAAAACTCCTGTCCTGTAAGTCAACTTAAGCATTTAAGGTCCCGATCCTGCCCCCAGGGCCCAATCCAGCTTCTGCCATGTGGCAAGGAGTTGGGGGCCTGATCCAGCTCCTAGCCCCTCTCCACAGGTGGCAGGGGCTGGAAGCCAGTTCCTGCCACCTACAGAGAGAGGCTGGGAGCCCGACCTGGCTCCTAGCCCCTCTCCATGAGTTGCAGGGGCTGGCAGCTGACTCCTGCCCTGGCTGCTTGCAAGCAGCTTGTGGTGCATGGGGTCAGCTCCTGCCCTGGCCACTTGCAAGC
>ML682065.1:10429114-10446009 GCA_007922195.1 Podocnemis expansa
CAGCTTGTGGTGCATGGGGTCAGCTCCTGCCCTGGCCACTTGCAAGCTGCCCAGGCCACATGGAGTTGGCTTCTACCCTGGCAGGAGCGGACTCTGTGTGCCCCTGGCCGCTTGCAAGTAGCCAAGGCAGGAGTCAGCTGCCAACTCCCATGGCAAGGGGCTGGAAGCCCAGTCAGGCTCCCAGCCTCTCTCTGCAGGCTGCAGAAACTGGCCGGCAGCTCCCACCACATGCAGAGAGGGGCACAAGCAGCTGGGAGCCAGGCTGGGCTTGGAGCCGGCTTCTAACCCCTGTGGCAAGGGTCTGGGGACCAGACTGGGCTCTCAGACCTCTCTGAAGGAGGCAGAGAAGGGCTAGGACCCACATTGGGCTCCCATCCCCTTGCCATGGGTGACAGGAGCCAGATTCCTTCTGCAAGGGGCTGGGAGCCAGATCTGACTTTCAGCCACTGCCAGTGGCGGCTGGGGACGGACTGGCCCCGGAGCTGGATCGGGCTCTGGGAGCCCAATCAGGACCAGAAGTGGGGTAGGAAGCAGGGTGTCCAGTGCAGACATACGCTGAAGTTGACTTCCAAGGGCCCCCCCACCATACAAATAACCATATAGTTTAAGTGTCCCAGCCACAGTTCCTTCATTCCTAATGTTTGGATACTATTAAACTGAATATGAGGATCCTAAAATTGAGATGCCCCTCAAAATGCACTCTCAGGAACATTTCTAATGACATTTCTTTGTTCTGATTTGCAAACAAAACTTGACTTTTTATGAAAAAAAAACATGTTTAAAGAAGATAAAACATATTGACATTAAAGAATTATTGTGTGTTCTCCAAATTCCTCCTTCCCAAAATGGATTAAGGGAATAATATATACTGAATTAAAACACAGAAATATAAACAAAGGCTTGTTAAATGGTAAAATTTCAGCCTTGTTAGTTATAACTTATTGATCTGTAAATACAGATTGCAAATGAATGCAAACATTTAGGGCCAGGCCTTGCTGACAAGTGTGGTTTGGCCAGTTCTTTTACACAGAACTGTTGAGCTTCTTAAAATTCATGTTGCTGACAGAACAATTGTGCTGGAAGTTTTGAGGTAAAAACACAAAAACCTGTAACAACAACAACAAAACCTGTTTTCTGGGAAGGTCCAGGGCAGAGTTACATAAAAATGACATGACCCAGAAACTTCCAAAACCTAAAGGAAAAATGCAAAAGCTAGGTAACTGAAGGTTGCATGAGTATAATCCCTGCCTATGACAGTCCTTTTTACCTTGATAAGAATCTACTTTCTTAATGATGGGTCAGGCAAGAAGTGTTGACTGCAGCACACTGTCTCTTTACTTCACGAGCAGGTTTACCATATAGTGCCTCAGATATGGTGGTGCAGCTGTGCCACTGTTGTGCTGTGTTGCAGACGCTTCCTACATTGACAGAAGGGTTTTTTCTAAATTCATTAGTTGTCCTAGCTGCATTGACAGTGGGAGTTAGGTTAATATAACCACGTTGAATAGGGCATGACATTTTTCACAGCCTTAATCAATCAGGTAGGCAAACCTATGTTTTAGGTGAAGGCCAAGAATGAGACAGACTAGAGTGACCTTGGTCTCCATAATTCTTTGTTGGCCTGAGGTAAATGACTAGCTCATTTGAAATTCCACAGAGACAAGATTAAGTTTATAAATTACATTTCAAATTGACTGGAGAGTATGTTTGATAGAAGTATACGTATAGGCTCTTAAAGGGAGCAGGTATGTTATATATTTACATTCTTATTCTTTGGTATTGCCCCATGGAACAGGGTCTCATTGTGCTAGGTGCAGAAGCAACGGAAGACAGTCCTTTCCTCTTAGATCTGAAGCCCAAGTCCTCAAACGAATTTAGGCACCTAGGTCCCAATGGAAGGGCACTACAACCCCTGTACCCAATGCTGTTTCTGTCTCAAAGAGGCTTACAGTCTAATGCTTCAGAAGCAGGCAAAGCAGAACACAGTGGGGAAACCTAGAAAAAGGAATAACGTGTTTTCATCCAAGCATCTGGAACACGCAGAGGGTTGGTGGCTTGGTTGTGCAGGGCACTACACAAAAAGGAAGGAGGGATGTGAATGTGTGCAAAGTCTTTTAAAGGAGGAAAGGTTTGCACTGGATGATAAATGATGTTGAGGCAGGTAAAGTGCCTGTCTAGAGAGCCATAAACTGACAGAAGTGATAGTGCTGGCTGCTTAAATTGTCAGTTTCCAAAGGGATACCCATGTTAGTCTAGTCTAACGAAAAAAAACGCAAGGAGTCATGTGGCACTTCAAGAGTAACCGATTTATTTTTCACATGAGCTTTCGTGGGAGAAAATCCCACTTTGAAGCATCTGACAAAGTGGGATTTTCTCCCACGAAAGCTCATGCGAAAAATAAATCAGTTAGTCTTTAAGTGCCACACGACTCCTTGTTTTTTTATTTTATTTTTTATTTTTTATTTTTTTTTATTTTTTGCTTAAATTGTGGCTGGCAACAGAGTAAACCTGGATCCCAAAACACAAGGATGTTATGTCTCCTGTTCTACAAACAGCTTTCCCAATACCACATTCTGTTGCTGGACTCCAGGTCTCTCAGTTGACAGAGATGATAGCCCAGGAATAAGTTACTTGAATTAGCACCTCAGTAGATGGTGTTTTTTCCTTATTAATCTGAAAACCTGCTTCCTACAGAGCAGATCCATGAATCTCTAAGTCAGTGCCCATTTTTATGGAGTATCAGCATGAGCTGTACAGAGCTTGCCCCTAATCGGAGGACTAACCAATGCTGCTCTGTGCTAAAGACAGATCAGTTTCAGGAGTACAAAATAAATTAGTACATCCCAAAAGGACATAGGATTCAAACTTCAGTTTTGATTCTCATCTCACTTGCACCACGTTTATATCAATGTGAGTGCACTGACTTCTGGTGTGACAGATGACTCTTGGCCACCACTTCTGTTTTAGTAACACATATTTAAGGCCCAGCTGTCCTCCCCAGTATTCATTTTCTGCTGATGCATTTTCATTTCCAGTGGCATTTCAGGGATGTAAGGTCAGTGCAAGGGTGCCATCATTTCACTCGGTGCTGTGCTGGATTTCCCATAAGGCACTGTAGGCACAGCGCCTAGGGCCTATGAAATTTTTAGGGCTTACGAAGGGGGGAAAAAATTTTAAAAAGCAGAAAAAATAAGGAAAATTACATGGTTTAGCATTAGAATAGCTAAAAGTGCATCATATCAATCAACATAATTCAACTGGAGTTTAGCCCTCTTTTTGCACATTTTGGAGTGAAAGTACCTAGGGCCTACGAACACCCAAATGCAGCCCTGACTCTGTGTGCGCTGCCCCAGACTTATACCAGTCTCCTGAAAGGACTCTTCTTTGTCTGGCAAGCCCTAAGGTGTGTCTTTCACACTCTGCAACTCTCCAGGTCTGAGAGTAAGCCTTGTGTCTTCAATGCTCCAGTTTCTGGGTGGTCTCAACAATGAAACCAGTTGAATTCAGAATCCTCTTTAGAGACTTTGGGGAGCAATGAAACTATTAACTATATGCTGCAACACAGCATAGCTGTTCCAAAACAAGGGAGAATTTATAATTCAACTGGAATACAGCATCTGAGAGGCCTTAGGTTAGGTTAATATGGAAACACCAAGCTTAAACATAGGGGGGAAAAAAATAACAAAGCCAATATCCCAGGTTCTCCTAGAATTCATCTTCTCTCTTGATCTCATTCTCCCCCTCTGTCATGAGATTCCCAACAGCAGCTTTGAAAAAACAAAACATTGTGGTCACACTTAATTTCTGTGTTTTCCTGCTCTGGGCATTTCAGTCTGCTTCCGTTGCTCTTGGCTGCAGGTCATTAAAAGCTGACTGTCCACTCATTTGGTCTTCCATTCAAATGGGTTAATTCATCCAGTTCTTGTTAATATCTTTGTTCCAGAGGGGTAGATGTGTTAGTCTACTTCAGCAAAACTAGCAAGGAATCCTGTGGCATTTTCCAAATGCAAACAATTGGACATTATACCTAATGGACTGAAGGTAAAAAATCCTTTACAGTCAATAAAGATTGTGCGATATACTTTCACAGAACTAAGAAACCACCTGCCCAGCATCCTTGGACTCCTTGTCTGTTTTAATGTCTCTGGTTTCCACCCAGAGAGACCCATTCTTTAAGCATCTGACGAAGTGGGATTTTCTCCCATGAAAACTCATGGGATAAAAAAAAATCTGTTAGTCTTTAAAAGTGCTACTGGGCTTCTCGTTCATTTTGCTGGACTAACAGGACTACCCCTTTGGGACTTGTCCCCATTTGCCTGTGTGACATTTATGTCTCACTCTTCCTGTCCCCAAAGTAAGTATCAACCCCCTTTACTCACAATGAGTAAACTGACTACCACATTAGGCATAAAACTGTAATCGAAAGATCCACACATTTTACACAGATGGGGAATAAGCCTTGATTTTTTTTTCCCTTTAATTCTGAAAGACTCGTAAGAAACGTTTTCCCCTGATTTTTGAGAAACACAACAGGAAAGAGCAATTTATACCAAAGCCTTCTTCCTTTTCAGCCTTTGTCATTAATAATCCAGGAAACTACAGTTTCAGCATGGAATGCTCTCCATATTGACTGAATGTATGAATCAAACTGAAACATTATGTGCTGGGACTTGGCTCTTTGGGCCATAGGTCTACATCAGAAATGATGCCATCTGCTCTGCTCACTGTAATGTAGGGCTTTCATAATTCAGGTTTCAAAAAAAAAAAAAAAAAAGACATGGCAGGGAGGAGGGCAGAAAGCTGGGACTGGTGAAGGGGAGTGGAGTGGGGCAATAGTGGCAGGAGCTGGAATGGGACCTGCAGTGGGTTTATTCCCCAGAGGCGGGGAGCAGTGTCACTACCTGTCAGGGTTGTGTGAATAGGCTGAAGACACAGCGATAGCCAACGCTCCTCACCTCTTTTCTTCCTCCCCTTTAGGGCTGTAGCTGCACAGTAATGGACAAATTGGCTACAGATGCAAAGGCAAAGCCAATTGGGAGAAGGATCAATCAGAGTTCTTGTCTGCTCTGAAAACTCCCCAGGCACTCCTGTTATTTGAAAAATCCCCCTGGACAGACACTGGAGCCACAAAAAGAGAGGCAATTAAAAAAAAAAAAAAAAAAGGTTTAGTGTAACATAAAGCTGCAAACAAGGGCTGAATTCTGATTTTGCATTCATGTAATGCTGTGGCCAGCTCATTGTCTGCAGGGCTTCAGTGCCTCAGAAATGTGCCTGAAGGCTGGACTGTGTTTTAACAAGTAGTCCAGTGTAAGGAGCAGCATGTCGCTGCACCTGCATAGGAACAACAGCCTGGAAAACTCCCTATTTCCTCCTCTGTTGTTCCTTGAATGTGGCTCATACCTGTTATGATTCATGTCCCCTCACTGCACGCTGCTTCTGCTTAATGCACCAGCTGTGTGATTTTTCATATCATGTTCTACTGGCAATTGGAAACAATGGCACCTGGAAGTTGGTGCTATACACTAAATGAATTTGCGTTGCTTTATCCAATTACAGTTCTGCTTTGTGCCTTTCAGCATGAGCCCTTCAAAAACATTCCAGGCAAGTTGAGTACATTCAGGTTTCTAACATGTTTATTTTGCTGATGCCAAGAAAATGTACCTGCAGTGGATTCATAGAAATCATATGTGACTGCAATTGTCCCTGTCTTTGCTTATTTTTTATTTCCTGATGCATATGAGACAGATTATGAAAGATCAAGGTTGTCACTGATGTACCATCACACATCTTACATGTTGTGAACAGGCTTTTGAATTTTGCTAAATAAATCGGTTATTCCTCTTTGCTAGATTAGTAATTATATCAATTTATGGAAACCAAACTGGTAGTTTATACTAGAGGTTTCCAGTGTAGTGGGTGATGTGCTACTTGAGCTCAATAAAAAGAAATTAGGATGGTGATGTGGTTAAAGCATAAGCCTGGAATTTCATGGACCTCTGTTCCAGTTCTGGCTCTACCCCAAGTTTCATGGATGATCTTTAAAAAGGTGTGTTGAATGTCTTTGACCATCTGTGAAATCAAGATACTAACCCCCTTTTCCCCCCCTTTCCTGTTTAGTTAGATGGTAAGGTTTGAATGTGGTACTGGCTCAGACTTTGTGTGTACAGCACCTAGCACACTAGGGGCCCAATCATTATTCTGCATTAAAAATAATATCTAGAACTAGTGAATAACCCCATGTCTGTTCCTTTGGCTTTCCTGCTTTCAGGTTCTCTGTTGCCCATCTGACTTGAAGAAAATCTTGTTGAATTAATGCCACATGAGTGCTCTGAAAAACTGTCTCCCAATTCTCTGTTGTTATTACACTGCAGACAAAGTTCATTCATCCCTTTTGTCCATAATATCCATATCAGATCATATGGCAAAATACCTCTGAGAGCTCTGACTTGTTATTCAAAGTGCACAGTACAGGCTGAGCAGATAATATATTCTGTCGATATGATGGATTCCCTTCTTTCATAAACTGAGTGTAGGTCCTCTGTCCATTCCTTATAAAGGTTGTTATATTTTGCTAGTTTAATTTCCTGTACTGATTTTTTTTTTAATAGCCTTTCATTTGACAAGGGAGGGATCAGCACATTAGTGGTAAAAAATTCAAACTGCCTGTTCCAGGAATTGGTGGGTACTAAACCATGTTGCATATGAGAAGTCATGGTCACGCTGTGTATGTGTATACACGTAAAAGCATGTTTGAAAAATAAGAAAAGCGGAAATTACTCGGCAGTGAGGTATAAGGAAGTGATCTTGCTTGCTACTGCAGCTGATCATTTGGGTTTTTCTAGAAGAGATTCATCTAATAAATTCAAGGTTGTTCCCACTTATGAGCTATTGATCAGATGATGTTATCAGTATGGATTAAGTATACAGATATTACACAAGTCAGAATTCATGTACAGTACACGTTTGTGCATTCTGGCGAGAACTGAAAGTAGTAAGTCCACTAACACTACCCTTCTACAAAATCTAATGGAAACACAAACAAAACTGCCAAGTTTTATCAGGATTCAGGGTCAACACATGTAAGGATACCAAATCCTAAAATCTCCCAAAGTTTGTTTAAAGTTGTGCCCAGTAACTCTTACCTGTGTTCAGAGAAAGTTTTGCAATACCCCAATGAAGCTGGCCTGAATTCTGAATTTGTAATGATATTTGAAATCTTAGCAGGGTTGATGACAATGGGAGTTTGAAATAAACTTCACTGTGGTCAGAATCAGGTCCATTACCTCTACATTAACCTCTGTGAATGAACCCCCTAACTCATTATTGGTTGGCTGGGAGTGAAATCATTAGAAATCAGGATAAAAGCAGTCATGCTGCAGGGTCTGCTGTATAATAGTGTTCCTGGGATTTGTCATTTTGCAAAACCACATGGCTAGGTATTTCCTTTACAAAGAGCATGTGATGTACTCTGTTACAGTATAAATGGAGAAGACATAGTAACAGACTCTCATAAATCTCTAGCTGTTAGAGGTGTCAAATTCATTCAATGTTGGGGGCAACGTTAGACGGCAGGACACCTGCTGCAGGCCATGTGGATGCATGGGCTCCCCAACCCTTTTCCCTGCCATGTTCAGAACAGCATGGGCTCCCCTTTCCCCCCCACTACCTTACAGGGTCTCAGACCCCTTCCCTGTGGACCCCCACTCCCAGCTGGGAGCTCCCGGACCCACCCTCCTTCCCCTTCCCTTTCCACTTCCCCTGCCGCATGGTGGCAGGCGATCAGTCTACCTCAGTCACAGTCAGAGGCCGGCGGGGCTCCTGCCTCCCCCCACCCACTCACTGTCAGTATTCAGCATGCTGGCCTTTGATCGACTCATTCCTATGCAGGCTCCAGCCTCTTTTTCCTTTCTTAGTTGTGATTAGTGCTACTTGCTGGCAATCAAATAAGCATGCTGACTGACTGACCTCTTCCCATGACTTACTCTGCCTTGAATTTATTCTCTCTCATTCTGTAAATTCCCACATCTTCAAAGCATCTGATGAAGTGGGATTTTCTTCCTTGACAGCTTATGAAATAAATGAAATTTGTTAGTCTTTAAGTGTCACACGACTCCTTCTTTGTTTTACTGACTGACAGTGAACATGTGGGGTGGCGGGGAGTGTGGTGACCCTCCAGGAGACCAGTCGAGCCTGTTGTGACTGAGATTCTGATTGGTTGGCACACTACAGCAAAGCTGAAGCAGGATTGGCTGTAGCACTTCTTTTGTTTCCCCTGTGCTGTGACTCAGCTCATGTGAGTGTGTCAGAAGCACGCTTGGCCCTCCTCTGCTGGCAGCCTGTCATTGATGTTGGCTGCTCCAGAGAGCTCCCAGGCACAGACCAGGCAGCAGCTCCACGGGCCAGATCAGCTCACTTGGTGGGGCAGATCTGGCCTGCAAGCCATGAGTTTGACACCCCAGCTCTAGCAACACAAGTTATGGTAGCTGTCACTAAACCTTCAGTTAAGAACATAAGAGTGGGGCCATACTCGGTCAGACCAGCGCATTAAATTTGCACCTGTCTCAGAGCATGCTGGGCAGTTTCCTTTTGCTTCAGGTTCTTAAGTCCAGCAACCAGAAGTTCCTTTAATGTGCTCCTCCCTTCTCAGCACCCCACTCACAGTTGCTATCCTTAGTCAATGTAGATGCAAAATCTAGAGGTGCAGATGCAGAATCTACCTTCAACATTGGCTGTGAGAGCAGTGAAAGAGGTCACCTTGCTTGCTTCACTGTCCTGGCACTTCACTTTTGCCACTCTGCTGGCAGCTCACTACTCTGCTAGCTGTCCTGCCAGTTGCTTGCCACTCCACTGACCACCCTGCCAACCTCTCTACTGGGCACTCTGCCAGTTGCTCTGCTCCACTAGCAGGCCTGCTGGTCACTTGTCACATTGAGGGTCATCTTACCATCCATCACCGATGCACGGCATTACGTTCTGCTGCCACCTGGTCTCTGCTGTGACCTCTGTGGGCAAGTCTCCTGGAGTTCCTCTATGCTCTTAATGAGCCTCAGCTCTTGGTAGGGGAACTTTATTGCTGAAGCAAGCTGGACAGAAAAGCTGTCCCACAGCAAGTGATTTTGGCTCTAGTAATCAATTAACGAAAGAGAAAGATTCCAAACAGAGTGTTAATTAGCTCTTTTTTGAACAATGGGGAGGCATAGTTCAAACCATATCTAGGAGTCTTCAGCAAAGACCACACTTCTGCCATTGAACTTTCATTGGCAGGGATGGGGCAGATGTGGCATCTGAGGCCCTTGCGTAGCAATTTGAGTTCAGTTAAGGGTGAACCCTTCAACCACGACAGGCTGAACATAGTTCTGCTCAGCAAATAAGGATAACTTTTAATTTCCCCTACTTCCAAGTGAAATGAATTTGTAAATAGGATCTTTAACCCAGCAAAGCCAAAGTGCATTGCTTTGGCAAGACAGCTCTGTCCATTGGATACCTGGACAGACTAGGTCTCTTAAACATTCTGGTCCTGATGCTTTTTCCACTCCCCATCCTAGCTCAGCAGAGGAGAGATCAGTCAGACCCATCTTACACAATTTTTAAAGGATTTATTTTTGTGTCTATCTGCTTGTTTTAGTCTGTTGTTTAACCATGTTGCCATTTTTCATCTTTTTTTTCTTTTTTGAATGGGAGAAGGAAGTACACATTTAGCTCGAGCCTCTGTTACAGCATTTTTAAATAGTTTGCAGGCATTTCACTCTGAGGACTCAGTATGGCTCAGCTGTACAACCAGACTGTTTATTTCACAACATAAATAATTATATTCTGCACAATACATGCATCTTCCATCAGAGAACTTTCAAGTACTAATGAATTCAGCCTCGCATGAGCCATATATGGGTTAGATAAGTAACATTGCTCCATTTGGCAGAAAAGGAAATCGAGACACAGATGAGGCAAGTACCAAGATCACGTAGCAGGTCAGTGGCAGAGGCAGAATCTGTGACCCAAATCCTGGACTATATGTGGCTATTTTGCTTTAGATCAATGGCACAAAGCAGCACTAAGCTGGAGTAACTAGCCACATGCATGGGGGAGAAGTAGCACAGAGTTGGTTTATCAGATTGTACGTCATCATTGCTCCTTGTGGTGAATGCAATTGACTGAAGGGGGCATAGTCAGGGATCCCTGAGAGACACTGATCCACAATTTTCTTATCAAATCCTTTGGACCTTTTGTAGAGATGTAAGTAAATGCATCCTTCTGGGAGTCCTAAAATTCTGGGAAACTGAGTTATTGGGAAGCCTGTCCAGAATTGAGGGGGTTCAACAGTACTGCAATGTTCTTTTTTTAAGGGCAACCCTTCCCTATCTTCCTATCAGGGACTCTTTTCAGAGTGGGAGTCCTGTGCTTGACCTAGACTAAGTTCCCTCCTTTGTATGCTGTTTTTTTTAACCTAAATATTATAAAACAAGAAAAACCCACTGGATTCTTTTTCTCTGAGTAATATAAAATATGGCTTTCTTTTATAGTCTGATCTTGCAGTCACTGAGCCATCTAGTTCAAAGTCTGATGATTTTTCCTTAAACAGATATGTTCAATGTAATAGAATATACTGTTCTATGATAGCCAGATGCTTTCTTATTCTTTCTCCCAACAGAAGCCATATCTAATACCAACAGGGGATTTTCCTTCAGGTTAATTATTTTATCATATTGTATTTTTGGAGAAAGACAGGGGAATGGGGCAGGAGAGAAGGTAGACTTATTTATTTTAATGGAGGAAGGAATAGTTTGAAGAACTAATCTCTCGAGAATTTCTAATTCATTTAATTTTCTGGCTGATAGGGTCTCTCTAATTGGACCATCTGTTTATTAGTGTTTGAGTATGGATGAAAATGGACAAGATATTACATTGTGGAACTAGAAAATGGATGCCTCCAAATTTCACATTATGTCCCTAAAATAAAATATTCAATCCAACCACAGGTTTGTACAGAAAAGCAAACAAGAGTCTTGTGGCACTTTTAAAGCCTAATGAATTATTTATCACATGAGCTTTTTTTAGAGAAATCCCACTTCATCAGATGCTTGAAGATAGAGAATTTACAGAATAGGAGGAAAAATAAATGCAAGGAAGTGTGAGTCATAGGATCAGGTTAGACTGTTACTGCAAATCAAATCAGCTGTTTAAATTTAAATTTTGTGTTGAACATCATATTAGGAGGGGAGTTACAGAGAAGGCACAAAAATAACTTTTTTGTAATAAGAAGGCCAAGTGATATCTGTGTTCAATCCTAAAGTAATGGTATCAAATTTGTATATGAATTTTAATTCTGTCATTTCTCTTTTGCTTGAACACAGATATCTGTGAGCTTTCTCAGTTTTCTCCTATATTTAAAGATTGAGTTATACCAAGTATGAGAATTTATTTCCCTTTGAAAACTCTTCTGTCAAACCTCATCAATGGCTTAATCAGGCCAGAGAGAGGGGGAAGAAACCAAGATAAACACTAAAATAGGTGGATTTATTCAGGTTCTGATGCATCCCTAAATATATGATCAAGGGAAGTTCAAATTTGTTAAATATAGTTTTCTAGAACCAACTATATTATTTCCAGTCAAAACTAAAAAGTTATGTTGCTGCTTTGTTTTCATTTCAAAGATACATCCTATGAAGATTGTCACAGGCATGATGTCCCATATTTGATGTGGTTTCATGCTTGTGAATGACAGCTTGATGATTTGAAGGCTGTGGTTATTATTAGAAAGACAGTGGGGAAGATGACATCTTGATCTGATGGGGGGGGGGAGTATCACATTGTGTACTTCAACAGAAGGGAGACAAAATTATATCTCTTTCATCAAAGGCAATCCCCTGAAGCTTGCAGAACTGTGCACAATGTTTTACATACAAAGCAGAACCTGTTTCAGTGAATTGAAGAAAAGGATGCAAATCATTTTGCACTTTGACAATTTTGCCTGTTATTTGGCTGTTCAGAGCCCCCCCCCCTTTTTTTAACACCACAAAATGGATCTTCATCCAACAGGCAATCCATGCATGCAAGCTGTAATTGGCTAATGAGGATGGAGACAGAGGTCAAAAAGCAAACTCAGTATGTTTCATCCTTCCTTCCTGGGCTTGGGTTCTCCCCAGTGGAACAGTATCATTTATATTAACACAAAGGAACTGAGCTAAATGCAAGAGGGACTAGCAAAACAGCACTGCATTGACTGCACATTGGATAAGTACCATTGTTTTGAATCAATAACGCCATAGGTATCAGAGATCAAGAGTTCAAGGGTGGAGGACAGACCATAAGTCTGGCTAAAAGGAGATTACAGGAGATTTTGTTGAGAGCAGTATCATTTGAATGACTGGGCAGAAAATACAGCTGAATAAGTTAGAGATGAAGTCAATGCAATAGATTCAAATAGCCTCCTCCATGACTTTGCAGGTGGAGAAGAAATGGAAGAATCATGAAGGCAGTTGAGTGCACAGGTGCAGTTAAGAATAGGTTTGCTGAAAGATGGAAGAAACAAAACCATGAAAGGAAAGGAGCTGGAGGACAAGGAAAAGTTGAAAGATAGGATCAAGCGTCGAATGAGAGCTGGGAAAGGGGAATTGAATAATTGCAAAGGAATTGACTGAAGGGCTTGAAAGAGGAAAGCAAGCAAGTAACCACAGGGACAGGGACTGGAGAGAAGATGAGGTTAGAAGGGGAAGGTCCTGCCAAGTCATCCCAGTTTTCTCCTTGATGGAGTGAGGAAACTCTTGGGCAAAGAGAAGCTGGAGCAGAGTGATGGCCTTGAGTAGAGAGTGACAAAGAAACAACAGAGATCACTGTACAATAAAATGAGTCCCTTGAAATTGTGACTCTCTCAAAAGTATGATATGGAGGTAGAATCTGCTCCATCCCTTCTTCCTTAGACTAAGTAGTAGAACTGGTTGGTAAATGGAATTTACATTCAATGGGAAATTTGGGCATTTAGAAATATGTTTTTCATTCTAAATTGGAATGATAAGTTAACATTTCAAGAATGCTTATGGAATGGAAACTCTAAAATTGATCTGTAGACATCAAAACATATCATAATGTTATATCGAATATGATACATTAGAACATTCAAAATAAAAAAAAAATAAACAAAACTATAAAATCAAAACACTTATCTGATCTAAATAGAACTTGTCAACATTATCAAACTGAAACTAGAAAGCCAAAACTATTCTTTTGAATATTTCCACATTAAAAATTCTGGGGAAGTTGACACATTCCTGCAAAATGTTTTGATTTCTGCAACAGTGTCAGTTTTTTTCAGTCAACTCTACTAAGTATATCCCCTATTCTCCAAGAAACCCAGCCAAAATTAATGTTTAACTCCATGTGATGGAGTGGCAGGATCTTAATGAGAATCATAATACTCATAAAAGAGCAATGTATTTGTTTTGTTTATAGGCAAATCCTAAACTCTCTTTTTGGTAAAATACTTTTGTCATTATTTTTCATAGTATCATTTCAGCCAGATTCTTCCCCAACGTAAGTGTTTCAGGGTCCATGAAAATCATGACGTTCTGATGATTTACAACACCAGCCGATGTGAGCTGGCATTATAATTAAAATGGCATGTGCATGGCCAACTAACATTTGCCCATAAGATAGATAGATAGATAGATAGAGTTGCTTAAGTTCATTTAAGCCTGCTTAAGTCAACTTAGGCCTCCAGTGTAGACATGGCCATAGTTGATCTTCCTTGTGATTTTGTATTTTTCCATAGGCTTTTAGCAGTGGCTGCTAGTCAATTACAAAAATTCATATCTGTGGTTTGGGGGCAATCAGTTGTTTCGACCATGAAAGCAGGTTTGTCCAGTATTAGCCATCTGCTCCAGATTAAAAAAAAAAAAAAAGCAAGCTTAGCCTGTTAATATGCAGCAGGAAATATCTGAATTTGCTGGAAAAGGATCCATGTGATTTATTAGTAAAACCAAACAAGGTAGTAATTATGTTTGGTTTCACAGGTCTCATCAGCAAAGTGATTGGGAAACCCAAATTCTGTGCACTTGGTACTAGAACTGTCACATTGTTTTACCTGGAAATAGCTGAATGATTTTATTTTTCATTCCATTTAACTTAATAGAAGCCTTTAACACAGGTACACACAAACTCAGGCAGATTCTATTTGTGAAGTGCCCAACCAATGAAAAAGGAGAAAGCATTACAAACACCAGTGACATTTCCAATGACTATCCTAGGAAAGGTATGTAAATAGAATTCAGAGATGGCTTGATCTTAAATACATTGAAGAAAAGAGGAAATTTTCTTTTACATTTAGCAGACTTTGGATAACACCAAGAGACAACAAAAAGAGAATCAGTGATAAAAGTACAAAGAATTTTTGCCGATCTTAGTGTGTTCTAGATAATAGTAAAGTGCCTACCCAAGATTTTGTCAACAATTGCTAAACTTTCATTAAACAAAGACTCAGCAAGAAATGAAAGATGAATGTCACAGTACCCAGAAATATTCTTATTGAGAGAATTTCAGAATATCTCAATGTCTCTAAGCTAAAGAAGCAGGTGCTAGATAGAATATAAGCTGCAACAATGTCTAATTTTTTTCTCTGATCCTAACATCACTCAATAGGTCATTGTGAGAATCAGGATTAAAAACCACTGTGACACCCAGTGCTCGCTCATGCCAACTCCTTACTAAGCACTCACAAATTCATAGCTGGAAAACAGTCTGCTTCACCTGTGTATCAGAGTGAAGCATGCATGAATTGGACTCACTTATAACATCTCTATTGCATGATATAAAGTTATATTGAACATTTACATTGTCAACCTCTGTAGCTGCAAGCTCTATAACTGTGTAACTCTCCAAACAGGAAAAGAACATTTTAATTAACTGGAAAGCCAAGACCTGCACTTAGGAAGGCCTAGTTTAACCAAATAAACCATTGTGAAATGTCAAAGGACAATGACATCGTTGACTGACCACCTCCTACACACATCCCTGAAGAAAAGATGGGTGTAAGGATTTCTCCCATCCAGGCCTGGCTTAAGGGGTGAGTCAGTGTGGCACTGGCTCAGGGAGCCAAAGCTTAAGGGTGCCGGCACCAAAAACAAAAAGCTTGGCCGGGCCAGGCCAGGCCTTCCTCCACATGGTCATGTGACTTTTCCTGCCACCACGTGGCTGTCCCTCTTCTGTTCCCAAAAGCGTGTTCCAGGTGCAGAGTCAGCAATGGAGGCACTAAAGGTCAAGTTGGCTCAGGGCACCACAACCCCTTGAGCTAGCCCTGCTCCCATCAGTTTGATCTCTGTGGGAAGAGAATAAAAAATCCCTGGATAGAAAAAACAGTATCACTGTGGTACTTGGAATTTGGAGAGGGCAATATTGCTAAGGATAAGCAAAAGATTCCCAAGCTGTTTAAGTTGGGGTTAGCTCTAAAGGACATAGTTAACATGCATATCAGAACAATCTATTACCTTATGGTACCTAAGACTGTAATACTTTACTAAAGATGAACTAAGCCAACAGGAAAGAGGGAAATCTAATGAAAGCTGCCCTGTATAAACATAATGCTCCTACCAGAAGTGAAGCACTTCCTAGCCCTTCAGTCTACCAAAGGAGTGAAGTTCTGGAACAGCCTTCCAAGTGGAGCAATGAAAGCAAAAAACCTGGTTGCTGTCAAAAGTGAACTTGATAAAGTTTATGGAGTGGATGGCAGGATGGGTTAGCCTAGTTTGGCAATTAATTGATCTTTGACTATAGTGGTAAATATGCTGATAGATTATGATGGCATGTTACATGGGGTAGGTTCTGAGTTACTATGGAGAATGCTTTCTAGGGTGTCTGGCTGGTAAATCTTGCCCACATGCTCACAGTTTATCTGATTTCCATATATAGAGTCAGGAAGAATTTTTTTCCCCAAGTTAGATTGGCAAAGGCCCTAATGGTTTTCCACCTTCCTCTGCAGCATGGGGTATGGGTCACTTGCTGGTGAATTATCTGTGCCTTGAAGTTTTTAAATCATGATTTGAGAACTTCAATAACTCAGTCACAGGTTGTGGGTCTGTTACAGGAGTGCATGGGTGAGGCTCTGTGGTCTGCATTGTGTAAGAAGTCAGACTGAATAACCATACTGGTCTCTTCTGACCATAGAGTCTATGGCTAGAGCCCTGCAAATCTGTGGGTATCCGCTGCAGATCTGTGGGTATCCATGTCTGCGGGTGCGGGTGCGGATAACCGCAGACCCATTGCTGCGGATCAACTCACGGATGCAGCTTCTGTTGTTACCTTATCACAGTGTGATCCATTGCTGATACTGCTGCACTGATCTGTGTTGGCAGCATGCAGGGGAACCAGGAATCACTCTGGCCAATCCTAGATTGTGATCTGCCAGCCAATCGGAGTCTCAAGATGGGACTTGGAGACTCACTGCTGGCCTTTGATTGGCTCATTTCCCTGCCCACTTCTTCCTTTTCTTGCTTCCAGTTGGCAAGCCATTGCTGTCAAAGATTTCATAGGTCGGCAAAGAAATCTGATTGATAGCACAGCATGCAAACCAGTCGGTGGGACCCCTATGGGGAACGAACCAATCAAAGTTTGAATAGTCGTATGTGAGCCCAAGCTCAGCTGCAGCTGTGGTTACAGATGCAGCTAAATCCTGGCATGCGGATTTTGGATCGGATTAATGTTATCACTGAGCAGATGCGGATCAGATGCGGTTCCACATTTTTGTATCCACGCAGGGCTCTATCTATGGCTATGTCTACACTAGCAAATTAAAAGACATATAAAAATTGCTTATTTTAGAAGCTTCTACCGTCTTTTGGAACCTACGACTGACCTCTGTGGTGTGTGTGTGTGTGTGTGTGTGTGTGTGTGTGTGTGTGTGTGTGTGT
>ML682065.1:10446019-10535997 GCA_007922195.1 Podocnemis expansa
GTGTGTGTGTGTGTGTGTGTGTGTGTGTGTGTGTGTGTGTGTGTGTGAGAGAGATAGAGAGAGAGAGAAAGAGAGAGGGAGACTTGATTTAACCCTGTAAATAACTCTTATTTTCTTTTTACTAATTAATATTTTAATTACTTTAATATAAGATTTGCTACAGGCATTGTCTTTGAGGAAAGATCTAAGGCAGGGGTCTCAAACATGTAGCCCGTGGGCCGCATGCGGCCCCAATGCTATTTTCTGCAGTCTGCAACAACACTGTTACCAATATTGTTGTATGAAAAGGTTTCAGTAGTGTGGCACTCTGGCTAATGATCTAGTCCTCATGCGGCCCTCATGGTGATTTGAGTTTGAGACCCCTGATCTAAGGTGTAGTTGCCCTCCAATAAGTAACTCTCTTTGGGGGCTGGAAATAACTTTGAATATTATTGTAACTTCTGGAGTAAGGGACCATCATGCACAAAGTCAAGCTTGCAAAGTGGCAAGATGGATATGTGTGGCCAAGGGGTCTGTCTGTACCTTCATGTTAAGGATGTTATAGTGCTTGAGGAATTCACACCTAATGCTATAACTAAGTGACCCCATTCTCTGCTTTATGAAGGTGGAGGTGATTATGTAGAAGGAAAGGTTAATGCAGGAGGAGAGAAGAACTAGGGGGGAAGATGGTTGATGTCTGGGGGTGGGAGTGCAGTTTTAGGAGAGAGGGTCAAGGGGGTAACAGACCTTTCCATTTAAGCATCCATGAAAGGTGTAAAAAGGCATTAACGGCTGTCTTTTGAACCAGAAATTATCATAGACAAGTTTTCCAGAAAAGTTGAAGGCAAGTGAAATATCAAAAGACAAACTTAAAATAATTTTTATTATCTTTTTAAATACTATGATTTATGAGGCTGATTGTCTCTGTTTTGGTGACCTGACACCTAATTTTTGGTCTCTTTAGGTTGGCAGTGCTGCAGTAAAGATAGAGAAATCCAATTTAATGTGTTGTTGAACTGATTTAAGAAGAAATCCTTTGTGTCAGTTAGAGACAAAATATAAGGTCCAACTGACTTGAAATGAAATATTTCTTATAGATCTTCCTAACAGGAAATCAAAATATTTTTGTCAAATTTAGATTTTTCAGAAACTAACCTTCCCATCACAAAATAATTCAGGTCGAAAATTCCTCAGAAAATTTTAACACAGGTGAGCCAGCACTCTTTTCCCAGCCAGATACACCCATTTGATTTGAAAACTTTGACATAAATCTCTTGTTCATAGTCTGCCAGCAAAAGAAAAACCTAATACTTGATTCTTTCATCAAATCGCTGAGACATGTTCCCTCTTCTCAGCAGCCTGCTCAGTAGCAAAAGCACAAGCCAGAGTAGGTGCAATATAGAATGTACCTGACTCTGAACTAATTTACTTCTATGTCAATCAAGAATAACTCTATTGACTTCATTGGGTATCCTCTGAATTTACACTGCTGCAGCTGAGAATGTGAACCCAAAAATTGCCATAAAACACTTTATTAATATAGTTTGTTCATAAGCAGCATATATTATGCATGAAAGAAATATTAAAAAGTATGTCAATATTTTACAGGATGCCTGAGGGGATAAAGGAGAGATGGAATGTGTGTGTGCCAGGAGCAAAGCGAGCACGTAGCATGTTTCTGTAGGTTGATATAATTAGCTAGATCTTCCATTGATATAAATTAATTCAGCAAGGGAGACTTCAGTGGAGATATGCTGTTTTATAGCAAGGGATGATCTAGTCATGTATGTGATACTCTTTTGTGTTCTGTCCTTGAGCTACTTAGGTTTCCAACTCCTGTTGAACTAAACACATATTTACCTACCTTATTATTAATGTTATTACAATAGGAATTAAGAGCCCTAGGCAGGGCCCAGGACCCTATTGTGCTAGACACTGCACAAGTAAACATCTTGGTTCCTTAAAATTTCTTAGATTGTTGTAGATATAAGGAACCAGATCCTCATCTGGTGAAAATAGGTTGGAGTCCTTTAAAGTTAATGGATCTATGCAGATTCACAGTAGCTGTAAGGACAGAGAATCCATTACATCTCTAGATAAACTATTCCAGTGCTTCACCATCCTCCTAGTGAAAAAGGTTTTACTAATATCCAACCTAGACCTGTCCCCACTGTGATTTGAGATCACTGCTTCCAAATCTGTTATTTATTACTACTGAGAATAACCTAGAATAACTTAGCTCCATCCTCCCTGTACTCTCTTTCAGTTATTGAAAGGCTGCTATCAAATCCACCCTCATTCTTCTCTTCTGCAGATAAAAGAAACCCAGGTCCCTAAGCGTCCCTTATAAGTCCTCTGCCCCAGCCCCCTTATCAGTTTTGTTGCTCTCTCCTGGATTCTCTCCAATATGTCCATTTGCCTGTCCATTGCACACTGCTGACTCATATCCAATTTCTTGTCCTTTTGTCCACTGTAACCCCCAGGTCCTTTTCTGCAGATCATTAACTGTGCCTTCTTTACAGTTTATACCTGGCACTTTGCCCCATTTTATGTGCTACCAGAAACAATTAAAAGAGTGCAAAATGCACCCATGGCACAAACAACTACAGATAGGCTTTTCACATTACTGAAGCCTTATGTTGGGTATACACAGAGGAAGCTGAGGACTGACCCATTGTGGATGGGTGTTTTATCCACCATGGGAACAGCTCCTGTTCTAACGCCTCAGGCCTCCATGGAGAAGGGGCAAGTGATTTACATTGACCCTACTGGGAGTTTTTGGGGATTCATCCTCCTCAAATGGAGTGGACAAAATGCTGCTGCAAGTGCAGGCTACAAGGACAGCAACCTTGGATCTGACACACACCACTAATTTTCACCTGGTCATGATGTGTGGGAGATTATTTAATCTCCACAACCCCTATGTATCCCAGTGTGATAATAGATGGGGAAGTCTATTTTACCAGATGTGATTAAGAGACTAATTCCTGACAGATGGCAGCTTCACCTGGTTTATGGACTGGAGGTTTAGCCACTATGCCACCTCAGCTACATACATCTGAATGGATCTGTCTGCCATGGGCAGCAAGAGAAGAATTGCAGGAAGTGCAGATACACCAAAGAGACTCTACCCCATGTCTTCTGTGGCTGCAAGCCGCACTTCAGGGCCTGACAGCTGAGACACAATGCAATCCAGACCTGACTGGTGAAAGCTATTCCACCTAACCTGGGGCAGGTCACAGTAGACTCCACTAACCCTTGAAATGACAGTTTGCTGAGACCAGACGTCATGATTACAAATGAGGACCGGAAGAAGATCGCCATGATCAACATGACAGTCTCATCTGAAAACCAGACTCTGGACTTCTGCAGAGCCTGGGCTGAAAAAGAGGAGAAATTCACTTCCCTAGCCAGCACCTTAAGAGCCGAGAGCTATGAGGTGCAGACCCATGCCCTGATCGTCCCTGCCTTAAGTGCCTAGGACCCAGCTGATGAGTGCATGCTGTATGCCTGGAGATGTCATATGGTGCCATAGCTGGTTGATGCACCACTTCATCGTGTTTAACACCATCATTGAATGCATCACCAGACACAGACAGTAACAAGAGCCATAAGGAGGACCACCTCTGTGAGCCTCTACCAAGATGATTCAAAGACCTTGTTCCTCACAGATGGGAATGTTGTTTACTAATGAACTCTTCACACCATACTAGTGACACAATCTGTGACAACCCACTTTTATTAACATAGGTACTTCCATTCAACCACACCTCGCATACCCTCCACAGCATCTGTTAATGGTGGTGTTCCCAAATTTCTTAACTGGCGCACTTCAAACCCTTGGTCTTTCTCTATCCAGGGTGTTGTAGATCATGTACTGGTTATATTTTTAATCTATGCTGTAAATCGCTCCCTCTCAATGACCTGTATTCTGAACTTGGATGCCCAGTCACTCCCTGTGTTTAGCACTATAATTTTGTCCCTTTATAACATTTGTTTTAAGACACAAAATAAGTTTGGCTTGAAGAGATAAGAGAATTTTAAGCAATTGTGATTTATACTGTGAGGGAAAGTTGTACATTGTTCATGGTCACCTCCTCTCTTTGTTCACAATAATACCCATCCCCATTCTCTGTCTGTAACTTTGAGCATAAGAATAAGTGGCTGATTTCTCCAGATAATAATGCCAACTTTGCATCTATCTCCCCTATAATTACTTCTGAACAACTTTGAAACCAGTTCTGGTTTATGTTTGTTAATGTACTGTTGTCTTTAAAACCACATTTGAAGCCTTAAAATTGGGATGGAAGGGTCTTTGTAATTCAGGTGTGGTAAAAGTTTTCTAGTTTTTTCTCTATTTATTATTTTTGCCTTTCATTTTTCCTATTGTTATAGTCTGATTGCCATGTCCTGTAATTAAAATGATGTCATATGCATGCAGCACAATAAAGCAAGAGCTGGCATAGGTTACATGTATGCAAGTTCTTAAAGGAGAACATCTGCCTGGGGAGAATGTGTTCCAGTGGTTTGAACATTGGACTAGGAGACAGGAGTAGATCTGGACAGATTTTTGTTTTGTCTTGACAGTTGTTTTATTCCCTCAAAAGAGCAGTTTTGTTTGGCCCAAAAATATTTGTGACCTTATTACAAATTCACCAAATAGTTCATCACATTTTTTTTAAGGAGTTTGATGCCATTCTTGAAATGGCTGGAGGTGGCGCTGACCTCTGTATATCATCTGAGGATCTGGCACACCACATTGCTTCTCTGTGTGTGGTTGTATGGCACTCTTCCTCTCAACATGCCTATGAGGAAGCCAAGCACTATTGTTCTCACTTTACAGATGGAGAACAGAAGGCTTAAATAACTTGGCCAAGGTCATGCAAGAAGTCTTGCTGTGTAGCCAGGAAGAAAACCCACATCCCCCAAGCTAGATTTCTAAGACCCTCTTTGACATTTTTAGGATTTGGACCATCTCTCTCTCTCTTCTCACTGTCCCCTTCACCCAAACAGAACTGGTTTCTTCTCCATCCCTTCAAGGCAGGGTCCTCTTTTGGTTGAGGGCTGTGAGGTGGACCACACAGAAAACTGAAGGAGTGGCTGAAACCTTCCTCAGCACAGGGTGTTGTCCTCTTCTATGGCCTGGCACCCTATTCACATTGGAGGCTGGAAGCCAGATCCCGGCAATGCATGGCACTGGTTGCTCACAGACAGTAAGAGCTGCCTGGGTGAGGGCAGCAGGCCCCAGAACGGGGAGAGACTTGGGGAGCTGTGACCATGGCCCAGTGGGTTCCCAAGCTGAGATGAAATGGGGAGCCCCAGAGTCACCAGCTGCAGGGGGTGGCATGCCCTTCTGGGCAAGATCATGGATCAGGGGCTGCTCTCGGGCTCCATGGATTCCTGCCAAGGCTAATTCATCTGATGCTGCTGGTACTGAATTCCTGGCCGACAGCCATCTCTCTCTCCACTGTGCCTTCTGATCTGGAAAGATGCAGCTGCCTCAAGGTGGCTACAGGGAGGCTAAGAGGACTTTGGGGTAGCAGTAGCCCCTGCAATGCTCCACTCCCCATCACTCCTGCTTCACACAGTTTCTCTCTTGATGAAAGAGTCTTTTCCTTCACAACCTTTATCATCTCAAACACCCATCACCTGTATATCTGTGCCTTACTGGTTTCCCATCATCTTTCATATCTTATCTGAAAATGAACTTTCTTCCTCTTTCCTTTACCTCTTGATTTCTACTATTATTGAACTATTATTGTTTAGCACCAGAGAAGAGTTAGTGATACACCTTGTGATACCAAACAAAACAGTTACATGAGAGAATGAAAGCAGTTCACACTCTCTGTATGACAAACCCCTCACTAAGCAATTTGAGAGCTGATAACTATTGTGAAGCATTAATAGATAGTAATTTAGATCACTTAAATGGCTAGAAAATTGCTCAGTGTCATAGAAATACAAACTGTGGGGAACAATAATATGTATCATTCTCCTCAAATGAAACTCTGCTTAATTTGCACTTACTAGAAATCTGCTTACATTTTCTTCACATGGATTCCAAGCTTTTCTTCCTACATCTCTGAGACTTTTCCACTTCCTTTGGCCAAATAGTCTCATATCCAGTCTTCTGGCTGGGAGAATGCTACTGCAAACCTACACTGACTGTAACAAATCTCTGATGCATTTTCAACAGTGAGGTGTGGATCATGGGTTTCCAACAATCTACAGTGAATGACCTTCCTTGACACAAGTTTAATTTGATGCATATCTAAATGAAGGGCAGGATCCATCCTCATCTTTCAATTTGCTGCATGCCGACTGAATCAAGTGGCTTCTGCCTCCCTGTGGTACCTTTAATCACTTTTGTCTTGACATCTTTTTATTTGGTATTAATAATGAAGTTCAGTTTTTTCTTTTATAACCTTAAGAGGCATTAATGATCAAAAGTTAATTGTTCATTCCTGTTGGGAATTTAGAAAACATTTCCAGCTATTTTCTGTGTGATTCATTTCTTTGCATTGTTTCTTGGAAACAATCTTTCAAAGAACCAATATAACAAGAAAAGGAGATATTTTTCAGAGAACACTGGTACTTTTTTTTAGTCTTATGTAATCATGCAGCTACAGTCTAATAATACATAGCACTTACTGATGTCAGTGGGGTTATGTTGATTTACACAAGATGAGGAGCTGGTTTATGCATTGTAATTAGTGGTATTTTCAACATGCGTTCTAAGCATCTTAACATTGAAGACCAATGAATGAAGCCAATTTCAGTTTCCAGAGAAATAAAGAGCCTACATCCCCTCTTTCTTATGAGAGTTGAGACTCCAAATCAGGTTCTGTATGTCTGCAAAATGTAGCCTTACATCATGTTATTCTCCAGAGGTGATGGTTTCCATTTTTTTTTTTTTTTGGACCACAAAAGAATTTCAAATGGAGGTGTGGATATCTTTGGAAACCCTAGATATTGTCTGCAGGTGCCCAGGAGGTTGAAAACTGCACTAGTCTACCAGAAGGAGAGGGGTCCCTGGCTCAATTTTGGTTTGATGGGGAACAAAAGCACATTTCGACACCATAACACTTTTCAAGGAACAAATATTCATTTTGGGGCCAGCCCATGTTAAAAGCCTCATAGATCAAGAAAGTCAAATTCTGAAGATGTTTTCTTGATGATGGACTTGATACCTAAGAAAACTGGAGGTGAGAAAGGCCTTTTAAGTCATCAAAGCCAATTTTCCTGAAAATAGGGTAGTTCCCTCAAGTGACTCTAGTGTTTTATCTGGTCTAGTTTTAATTATTTAAGTGGTGTGAGGTTATATCCCAGCAAAACTTTGTCCTCATGGCCTGGTTGGTGGCCATAGTAGGGCCACATCTACTTCACCCAAAACAGAGCAAGTGACAGATGCTGTCACCTTTTATCAGGGAGGTGTAGCCCTCAGAAGTGCCACATCTAGAACTGGATGGCCTCCATCAGACCAAGAGCAAATATCACTAGTTAGTCTGCAACCTTCTGCTTCTATAATCTTATACCAGGAATTTGACCAAGGACAGATCCTTAGCTGACCACATCCTAATAGGAAACTTTTCCTGTGCATTATATTAACCTTTCATTCTGAAACTAATTTTTATGCATGTTTTATTACATATATGCTCTGATAGGGTATATCTACATTGTGAGTTTAAGTTGACTTAAAGCTCCTTAAGTGAAATTAAACAAAGCCGTGGCCAAACTGAGAAGCTGTTAAGTTGACTTAAGCATTTGCTTAAGTCAAATTAATAACTCTCACTTGTAAAGTTGACTTAGCAGTTAAGTCAATTTTACTAAATCGACTTAAGCCAATGTGGCCCAGAAGTTGGCTTGTCAACTTAATTGGCTTCCTAGCTATTTGAAATATGGGGACGGGTGCTTGCTAGAAGGTACAACATAGTTGGGAGTGTTCCCAGCTATGTGCAAGGCATCCAAACTCCACATCTCTTAGCCCCAGCCCCGCAGCTCTGAATCCTAGGACTACAGTCCAAGTTGCTATTCCCCCCACCTGATCCAGAGTCTTTCTGCCTTCTCAGCCCGACTCCGACATCTCCCCTGTCTCAGCCCGACCTGATCTGGCATCTTTCCCCTTCTCAGCCCAATCTCCTGTATGTCTACCCTTGCCCATCTCCATCCCAACCCCATGGGTGTCCCTCCTTCTTAGTCTATCCCAGTGTGTCTTTCCCCTTCTCATCCTGACTCCACATCTCTTCCCATTCTCAGCCTGAACCTACATGCCCCCTCCTTCTCTGCCTGATGCCACATGTGTCTCCCTTCTCCAGTCTGACCTTGCATCTCTCTTGTTTTCAGCACAACCCCGTGTGTCTCCCCTTCTCAGCCCAACCCTGCCTGTCTTTCCCCTTCTCTGCCCAAACCCATCTGTGTCCTTCCTTGGCCTTCTCAGCCCAACCCTGTGTGTCTCCCCTTCTCAGATGGACCCCCTTTGATATTGTTGTAAAACAAACAAGGAGTCTGGAGGCACTGTTTAAAACTAAACAATTTATTTATTTGATGACCATTCATGGGAGAAAATCCCACTTTGTCAGATGGTTTGAATATGAGGGAATTTACAGAATGGTAGGAAACATACAGGGGTGTGTATGACATAGCAGCAGGTCACACTATAACAGCAAATCAAAGCAGTTGTTAAGATTTAAATACTGGGAAACAGCACATAGAAAGAAAAAGTTGCTATTTCTTTTAGATTAGATTGTGTGAAAGCAGGATTAAATCGTGACAATGGATTTTTTCCCCATTATAACAGGTGATTTGACGTCTCCTTCCTCTATGTACTTTGTCCCACTGTTTGAATCTTGACAACTGCTGCTCCCTCGCCCTGCACTGGCAGTTACCCTGCAGCATCTGGCCCAGAGCCAGAGGAGTCTGGGTAATGCAGGGAGGGTGTGGAGTGCTGCGCTGGCACATTGCTGGGCCACGTCAGGCTCCCTGGGCTCCCTGTCGCTACACACAATATGAAGGGTGATGTGGTCACTCACTTCCTGTAGCAAAGGAGTGGGCAGGAGAGAGGGGCACCTCTGCCGTGGTGCACTGTGGGCCTAGTACCTACAATGCACCACTCCTAGTGTGACTTAGCAGCTGCCAGTGTGAACGTGGGCAGTTTCTTGTCATTTTGAGTGCGGACGCTCTAAGCCAACTGAATAAGATCTACTTTAAGCCAGCCTAAAGTAGACTTTATTAAGCCGGCTTAACCAAACCCTGTAGTGTAGACATAGCTATACTGTGCTCCAAACATTTGTATCTAAGCCCCTTCCAGCCATGTATCAAGCATATGAGTAACACTATCATATGTTTACTCTCTCATCCTCTCCCCAGTAGGAGATACTTGTGCAGCAGACTCCTACCTTGTTCTAGATTTTTCTTTTAAGGAAGAATAGGTGGGGGTGTGGCTACAGATTTGTTGGGGAAGGCAAGATCAAGGAAGTGTTCTCTGCACTGCAGCGATGTCTACACTACACATCACTGGCCATGCCATGTGTATCTGTATGCTACAGTGAAATGCAAGCTATGTCCACACTGTTCCCAGGCACTGTGTCGGACCACATTACGGCGTCTCCACACACTGGTAAGTGTGTCATGAAGAACCAGGAAGATGGATGGATTCAGCAAGGTGGGAGTGGGCTGGTGTGCTGTATAGAGGTGCAATACACTGCCAAGTATGTTGTGAACCAGATGAAGTTCAGAAACAATTCTGTAAAGGGAAATGCATGTCAGTGAAAAGATCTGGCAGGGTAGCAGAGAAAGGATAAGTCTTTCCCCATTACTGGTGCTTTTCCCTATTGCTGGAGGTTGTTGCTTCCCACCCATTTTGGTGAGGCAAGACTCCAAAATCAGGGATCTGGAGAAGCATTTCCCCATTGCTCTCTGGATCCTCCCCCTGCAGGTGGGGAGGACTCCATAAATAGGAAGGCAGCAAGATGTTATCCTGATAAAAATACTGTGTAAGCAGGATGGCATTGCTTGGGCAAGGAGAGAACTGTGCAGGATCTCCCGTTGTGATTCAGAGAGAACAGATTCAGGTTCCCAACCTTTTCTCTGCCATGGCACACCTTGATACCTTCAAATTTTTCGAGGCACACCACCATTTAAAAAACTCATGAATATTCAAATTAACAAATTACTTATGAATATTCATGAACCATGGCACAGTGTTTCAAAAATACTGCTATGTGGGGTAGTAGGAGTAGCAGAGCAGGAGTGGCAAAACAGGGGAGGTCAGGAGTCATGTGCAGTGGCAGGAGTGAGTGTGGGGAGCGGAGCAGAGTGGGGCAGGGGTGGCAAAAGAGGACAAGGGCAGCCATGTGGGGAACAGCACAAGGGTGCCAAGAGAGGAAGGGAGAACAGGAGTGACTTTGTAGGGGAACAGGGGGAACCTGGGGAGAGGGAAGGTAGGGCAGGGGAGCATGGCGCAACACCCACGTCCCCCTTCTCCACAGTGGCTCCCTGCCACCCAGGACAAATCCTCACCCCACTGCTGCTCCTTCCCACTGCAGTGGGGTCCCATCCTCCTTTCTCCCAGCCCCCTTCTGCCTGCGATGGACCCTCCCATCACTGCAGGGGTCAGAACTAGGCCTCCAGCCCCCAGCTACACCCCACCCCCAGCCACCCCACCCCCAGCTACACCCCCCCAACCAAACAGCCACCCCACAACCCCAGCTACACACCCTCTGCTACACATCTACTCCCACCCACCTCCGCTACATACACACACCTGCCCCACACAACCCCCAGCAGCCCCAAAAAGCCCTTACCTGGGCTGTTTGCAGGCTGGCTGACAAAAGCTGCTCCCCCATCCAGGGGGAGATTCACACACTCCCTGCCTCCCCCAGCTCTCTGCTGGCTGGGCTTAAGATGGAGCCACCTGAATGGTGCATTGGGGCTGCTCCTGCTGTTTTTAGGGGGACCCATGGAACTCCCCATTCTAGTGCCTTCCTCTATTTTAGGAGGCCAGAAGGCTGTCTGCTTAAAAGTAGGGGACCCGAGAACTGTGTTCCAGTGCCTCCCCCCTTACTTTAACCCCTGCCTTTTCCCAGCCCTGCACAGCCCAGGTGGCTGGGCTGAACAGGGAGGGAACTTTAACTCTAGCTCTCAGGCATGCTTGCGGCACACTTTGGGTGTTCCTGTGGCACACCAGTGTGCCCTGGCACACTGGTTGGGAACCACTGGTCTAGACACACAATGCAGCAGTAGATCAAGGGCTGTCATTATTTCCCTCTATTCAGCACTGGCGAGGCTGTATGTGAAATATTTTTTTTCCAGTTTTGGGATCCCCACTACAGAAAGAGTGTGGACAAACTAGAACAAGTCCAGTGGTGGGCAACGACACTGACTGGGTGCTGGGGTACATGATATGTGAGGAGATTGAAGGAACTAGGCTTATTTAGTCTGCAGAAGAGAAGACTGAAGGGGGATCTGATAGCAACTTTCAACTACTTGAAGGGGTTCTCCAAAGAAGAGGGAGCTAGGCTGTTCTCAGTAGTGACAGAGGACAAAACAAAGAGCAGTGATTTTGAGTTGCAGCTGGGGAGATCGAGCTTGGATATTAGGAAAATGTTTCTAACTAGGAGGGTGGTGAAGCACTGGAATGGGTTGTCTAGGGAGATGGTGGCATCTTCATCTTTGGAAACTTTAAAGACCCAGTTGGATAAAACCTTGGCTGAGAGAGATCCCTTGCAGCTCAAATATTCTTTGATTCTGTGACACAGCTGTATAAGTCCAGTTGCACTGTTGGAACACTTAGGAAAGCACTTAGCTATGTTGTCAGGAGATCTAGCCACCCTGGGAGTTCAGTCAATATGACTGTGTCAACCTGAGCAATGTCGTTATACCAGGGTAAATCTACAGCGTAGACTAAGCCTCAGATTCAAAAGCATGGAGTCCTCCATTAACTGCTAGGAATCCAGGGCCTGTGACACACAGAGGGATTTTCTCATTCTATTCAGCAGAGGGCAGTGATGCAGATAAGCATCCAGTTGCTTTTATCAACAGCTCTTATTCCTCTTATTGAAACTGGAATATAATCAATGATGAGGAAAAAAGAATAACTGATAAATCTTTATTATTTAGGTCTTTTCACTCTAAAGAAAGGAGATTTATCTGACTAAATTTCATAATTGATATTGACGGTCATATAAATCATCCAAGTAGCTATGAAGAGACTGCCCTCAAACTATCTTTTCTGTCCACAAAGCTGATACAACATGGTTGTGAGAATAGCTCACTGTTAGTGTTAGCATCAGCACGATATATCTGTGTTGAACACCAATGTGGAATTAGTAGGGAAAATTACTATCAAAGGCAAAAACTAAACACCATTGACATACCCCAGAGGAGAATGAGCTGAGGATGTTAAATCATCATGTTGGTATTATAAATAGCCTGTAAGGAAACAGCAGGAAAGTTATTATTTGTACTGCCTTGTTTTGTTACTAAAATAGTAAGTTTGCCCCTTACATTTCACGCCTTTCTCTACTACTTCCATAATCCTACATTTCACTCAGAGCCAGTGATTAGGTTACATGGTTTTAAATGCCATGATTGAAGTTTGAACCAGTCATGCGGTTAATTTAAAAGCTGACGGATTGTACAAAGTTTATTAAACTTCCTCCCCCCCCAAAAAAAATGGTTTACAGCAACATAGAAGAATTCCTCAGTCTATAGGAGTCATTATGAGATTTTATGTTGTAGCAATCTGACATTTATTTCTGCAGGGATTTTCTTTTTTTTCCATGAATAAATAAAACATAAACAAAATCAGATTAATCAGTCGATTGAAAGAACACAGAAGTCTGGTGCCACAAAATTTACTGCAGAATTCCTGTGCTTTCTAACATCACTTACCAGATTCATGCTTGATATGTGAATGCGTTGTTTTAGCAGCTTGATAATTGAAGATAAAAACGGCTATTGTATTTTAGTTGCTGTTTAATTCAAATGTGAGCATCATGTGCTTGTGTGTAGAGCCCTGAGTTCTAATCCTGACGCTGCCACTAACCACTTGTGTGGCTGTGAGCAAGTCATGGTCACCGACTCTTTGGTTCTTCTCCCACACATTGTCTGTCTTTTTCACCTGAAAGCTGTTTGGGGCAGGGCCTGTCTCTCGCTATGTGTTTATACAGTGCCCAGCAAAACAGAGCTGTGTGTCACAAATCTGAGGACTGACCATGTCAAGCTGAGAACTCTGTTTTGTTTAGTGAACGGCATTCTGATTCAAGATGACAGCAGTGGCTACACTTTGTGTTGTAACATCCATCTTGGGTTAAGATATCCAGATAGTGTCAAAAAGCAATCTATTCTAGACAGCACATGCTCGTCTCACTGGTAGAACATCTCAAAGGCTATGTCAACACTACAGAAGTAAGCTTGAATTAACAAAGTCGAACTAATAAATTCAACCTTAACTGGAACTCAACCCAACCTTAGGAAGTCAAATTAACGAAGTGCACTTATTTGACTTAAACCTTAAGTCTAATTAGTGTACTTTGTTAGTTCAAACTAACTGCCCAAATTCAAATTTATTTAGTTTGAATTAAGGCTTAATACTGGCCTAAGCTGCCCTTAGTTCAAACTAAGAATTGAACTAAGTACTTAGTTTGAACTAAATACAGGTGTCACTAATTGGAATTAAGCTTTCATTAGATTGAATTAAGAAATTCCTTAATTCGAACTAGTGAAAGTCTAGGTGGATGGGGACTAATTTAGTCCGAATTAAGGCTCCGTAATTTGTACTAACTTGCCAGTGTAGATGCACCCATGGATGGCTAACAACAAGAAATTCACAAATGATGAATTTACAGAGGGGGTGGCCATCTTAGTCTGTTGTACAGTAAAAACAATGAGAGTCCTGTGGCACCTTAAAGATTAACAGGTTTCTTTGAGCATCAATGTTGTGGGCTCAATCTGACAAAGTGGGTTGCATCTGATGAAGTGGGTTGGAGCCCAAATAAGCTTATGGCAAAAGAAACCTCTTAATCTTCAAGGTGCCAGAGGACTCTTGCTGTTTTTATCAATGATGAACTTTTGGTTTTGTACCTACACAGTCTTTGATATTGAACTCTAGATCCCCAAATACATCTGGAAGGAGGTGGCTGGAATTTACCAGTCTAAAAATCAGGAGTGTTGCTAGTCCCAGAAAAGGGTCAGGCCTCCAGGGCTTCTTCTGGCCCCCAGAGGCTGCCAGCAAGAGGCAGGCGACCCAGAGCCAGCTCCAGCTACTCCACTGCCAGCTAGTACAGCAGGAGGCCCCAGCCCGGATCCAACTCCTGTCGCTTCTGGCCAGCAGCAGGCCACAAGAGCAGGGCAGGTCCAGGGCGATGCAGGGCCTGTGTCCTGTGGGCCCAGTGGCAGTGATGCCCATGATAAGAATTGTAGCAAAAGCTGCAGTAATTCTGACTGACCACCTAACTAATAAGTAGTGTCTTTTTTTCAGGAGGCTGCTTCTCTAATCAGGGCATATACTACTGCCACTTGTAACAGAACTTGCTGGGCAGGAGATAAATAAATTCAATAAATAAATTTGTTAGTCCTTAAAAGTGTAAAAGGAGTCCTTGTTTGTTTTGCTGAACTAGACTAATATGTCTACCATTTTGGAACTGGGCAGGAGAGGCTTTGTCAGATCTAAAGACGCTGACCAGACATCAAGATTCATGGAAAGGATAGATTAGACAAGGCAGCTGCATTCAGTACCGTTAAATGTTCTTCATAGATATATAAATCTCTTTTGCTTTCTTGAAGTGTTAAGAAATTCCGTTGTTAACCCTTTGTCCTTTCTTTACTGCCACATTTCTTTCAGAGGTGTAACTTGGAAACCAGAGCTCCCACAGCCATGTGGAATTCGGGGAAATGTGTTGAAGTGAATAAGGGCTCACTATGGTAATGATTCTGGTGACTAGGACAGTGGTTTCCATAACATGGCATGCTTCAATGAGACAAATAGGTCCACTGCACAACTGCTTTTTCCAGTTGAGTTGGTTGTTCATAAATGTCACATTTACTTACATTTACTATGGTTATAGTCTTTTTACACAGGTTTGCAACATAGTGCATACAATGAGCTAAAGAAGAATCAAATGTATTAATGTTTCAAATCCACATTATTGCAATTTTGTCCTTTGGCCACCTGTATTTAAAATGTTCACATTTTAGAATTGAAAAACCAATACCTTGCTTTTAATTTGACTATTAATTTCACAAGTTTTATGAGTTGTAATTTTGGTTGGATAGAATTGTTTTTAATATGAAACAATGTTTGTTTTACATTGATTTTTATTACCTTTGTACAACATTTCATGGCTTATTTGGACAGTTCTCAAGGCGTACCAGTGTGCCATGGAGCAGTGGTTGGAAATCTCCAGTCTATGCAAATAGACTTTAGGACTATTGAGGAGTGTCATTCATGAGGTTTGCACCTGGGTGCGCATCTGTGACCCCCAGAGCAAGGAAAAGTGACCAGTCACTGACCATGTATGACTGAATGGCCGGATCCATTCACAACAGACTGATTATCATCCAGAGAGTGTAACTGAGCGGGGTTGTAACACCTGAACTTAGTTATGGCCTTCAGCCCCTACTGCAAAAAACCCCAACAACATAAGAGCCAGATACTGCTTCCATTGAAACAAGGATCCCATTGATTTAGAAAGTGTAAAATCAGACCTTTACTGGAAAGTTCATGATCTATATGATGCCATCATCCTTTTGTTCAATCTAGGCTTAACATGTTCACTCTGACAGACTGCTCATGAATCCTCCTGCAGCCCAGGAACACAAAATAAAATTAGTAGATACCAAAATGAATATTTACCAGTTTTTAAAATAATGTTCAAGTTTTCTCTGATCCTTTTCACATCCTTTTTGCTCATTTAATTGAAGAAAGATGTTTCATCCTCTCGCCCACATCATTTTTTCTGTGCTTTGCACTATAATTCATTTTACACCATATGCATAATAAGGATTTTTTTCATCCAGGAAATTACACTAGTTCTGCTCACCCTCATTTTACAGTATAACAATAATGTCTAGAGAGTGATTGTTTGTTTTGACAGCCCCCATTTTGTGAATATTGACATTGTTTAAGTGTGACTGTTAAATGGCTTTATGATAGATTTGGCAATTTCCTTCAATATTTTTAGGGGTCTTTACTGGATTAAGTTTAAGTATGTTTGGTATCTATTATATTAAGTGAATGGTTTATGTATTGTGAGCCAGGATTATATGTAGTCTTTCTCTGGGGAAGATGGCATGTGAACCCAAGGAGGTGTTCAGAATGTCATAGAATCATGGAAGATTAGAGCTGGAAGGGACCTCAGGAGGTCATGTAGTCTAACCCTATGCTCAAAGCAGGACCAACCCTACTAAATCATCTCAGGAGGGGCTTTGTAAAGCTGGGCCTTAAAAATTCTTAAGGATTGAGATCCCACCACTTGCCTAGGCAACCCATTCCAGTGCTTCACCACTCTTCTAGTGATTTTTTTTTCCTAGTATCCAACCCAGTCATATAATTGTACAAAACAATGTTCCAAGCCAAGATGGATTTGGGGGCAAACCGTGCCAAATGGTTTGCCTGAGGAATTTCTAAGGGCAAGTGAATGTGAATTCTCCTTCCCCTTGGATTATGTATAAACCCAGCTCTTGGAAGCTATAGTTGATTATGCTGTTAACAAGGCCTCTAGATCAAAGCCCAACCTCTGCGTGGAAAGAGAATACTAGTCATGTGTTTGTTAGTTCTGAGCTGAGGCTGTAATGAACTTGTAACCACAGAAAATACCTTTGGCAATGTTTGACGGACTGACTTCTGAAAGAGCCCTTCCTGGGGTTGGAGTGGAGAAAAGGGGGCAGAATTTCTGGGAAGCTTATTAGTATTCATGTAGGTTCCTTTATTGTTTTAATAGTTTTGTTTGTTTATTTGTTTTTCCTATAATGGTTTCATTTTAGGACTAAATGTGCTTGTTTATAAAAAACTGCATAGTAACTGATGACTGCTGACAATTACAGATGTTCATAGCCTTCTGACAGAAACCAAATCACTGACACTGATCTCTTTTGCACTCTCTCTTGCTGGGGATTCTGCAGTGTAAGCTGTGAACTGTAAAGCCGGGAAAAACACCAGTCAGGAAGGAGAGCTATGTGAGGCCATAATCAACAGTCAATGGTAAATGAGACTTGAGCCTAGAGTGGATGCTCTTGAACGAATACAGCTGAATCTGCCCTGAACTGTAACCATATTGATCAGGCTACCATTTTGAAAGCAGTAGGAAGGGGACTAATGAATAGCTATTGTTGGTTAGTATATAGAGATATATATATAAAATAACTGAGTGATGCTGCAGAAGATATTAATTTACTTTAAACAATAATAATTTAGCTTTAAAGCCCACTAACGAGCTCTCATCAAGATCTTTGAATGCCCTTGACCTAAATTCAAAACCACAATAAAGCACAAACAATGGGTTTGTGTGCGCTGAAGTCTCTGTTAAGACAACTTAACAAGATCATTTTGAAGTTGACCTTGCTAAGTCAGCTTAGAACGTCCACATTCTAAACTCCTGTAGACAGCCCACATCCACAGTGGCAGCTGCTAGGTCGACTCAACATCTAGGTCAACCTCATTAAGCTGACTTAGTGAAGATGGAGCATAGCCCTTAAGTTGACTTAATAAGGTCAATTTAAAGGCTATGCCCTGTCTACACTGTCTTAAGTTGACTTCATAAGGTCAACCTAAGCATTAAGTTGACCTTAAGAGGTGGTGGGATTAAGTCGACTTAAGGAAGTGCTTAAGTCAACTTAATAAATTACACTATGTGGACAGAGCTTTCCTTAGGTCAACTTAAGGAAGGTTAAGTTGACCTAAGACTCCAGTGTAGACATAGCCAAGAAGTCCTGTGGCACTTAAAGACTAGTGCCACAGGACTCCTTTTATGTTTTGCTGAAATAAACTGACACAGCTACTCCTTTGGAACTTATCTACAATAAAGAACAAGATGCACACTAATCTAGGGCAACCAAATCTACCACTGATTAGGAGCCATCCATTATTGGTATTAAAATATCATCAAGAGGTCCTGAACAGGAGCCAGGTCCCCTTGCAATAGCATTGTCAAAACTCACAGGGATGCAATCCATGACATCTGCACAATATGGATTAGGACAAGAAATGACGAACAATTGGGTGGAGGTAAGTGATGATGGAAGACAAGTGTAATAGTTAGAGAACACAAACATATATAATCATTTGACTACAGCTCCAAGGACAGAAAACAATTCTTCCAAGATGCAGTTGCAAATACAATCTTATTCTTATTACATCTCATTTTTCTAAGTAATAATGCCACTAGACTATACCATGCCAATGGATGTTTTTACAATTCAAAGCCCTGGTGAATTCAATGTATGAGGTCTGATCTACACAAGCAAATTAGATTGTCCCAGTTATATCACTCACGGGTGCTGCTATCATGCTTTAAGTGTAGATGTAGCCTCAGGAGTCCCATTTGTTTCAGGGAGACTTTGGTATAGTGAAACAACTGCTCACTTTGATAACAGAACAATGCTTGTCATACCAGCAAGTCTTTTACTTCTACTGTGAGCATCCCTGTATGAATCATAAAGCAATATCACAACACAATTTTTTACTATGCAAAATCAATATTATAGTCCATTATTTCTATTGAAATCAATAGAGAAAGAACTATCCTGTAGACTATTAGGATTTTGGATGGTCAAGGTAACATGTAAGCATCTCTGTGTATATTACATAAAAAGCTACTGCCTGTTATGAAATATACACATGTATACATTGAGGTTTAAGATTCAGCAGAGGTGAAAATTGAGAAGACAAACTAACGTAAGGTTAGAGGTTAGAAGGGCCTTGAAGAAGAACAGGGTATGTTCCTATAGAATGTCCCCTGGATCTGGGAAAGCATGATTGACGGTGCCCCTGGAAGATGTGAACAAAGTGGCAGAGAATGACTTGCATGCACAGCAGAGTGGCCAGGAGGTGATCAGAAAACATATAAGAGCAGACAGAGAAGGAGTTGCTTAGGTGTGTGGGAGCTAATGCAGCTAATCAGGGCTGGTGCAACGTGGTAAGCAAGGTAAGTATTGCAGGGGGGGCGCCAAAATAGGGACTGCGCCGTTGCGCTGCACCGTGACATCACTCGTCTGCCCAGGCATCTGCTGAGCTGCGGGGTGGGGGGTGGGGGAGTGCCAGAAACTCTCACGCCATTCCCACAGCTAATCACTAAAGTTAATGGCTGAAGTGGTGGAAAAGGGGTAGGAAACAAAAAGAAGGGGATGATATAGTGAAAACTGCGTCAGAAGGACAGTCTGTAACAAAGGTTTTGAACAGAGCTGGGTGTATCAGGTGAGTGTCAGAAAGACCACAGAGGAAGAGGGAAAAAAGAACTTGAAAAAGGAAAAGTATCTGGACCAGGGTTTTAATGGTTGGGCCAGCTCTAGGAATGCTCAACAGGGAGAAGTGAGATGATATTTTGATAGGACTGTATGCCCTCATTTGAATGAAAAACCACAACCTATGTTTACTTATTTTTCTTGAACATGTAAACAAGTTGGATTTGTTTGCAAGAAAGTTCTTGTGAATATTTTCATGATTGTGAACTTACACAGGGAGCGTTTACACAGTTGTCTTGAAACTTCATTTCTCTCCTCCTTCCAGCAAGATGATCATAAACAATCCTATGTGGCTATGTTAACTTAGGCTGAAGTAACGACCTTAACTGAAATAATGAGCAGTCAAAGGAAGCCATTTATAGTGCACAGCAAGATTTATTCCTCTTACAAAGCCCAGGATCTGTACACCACATCCTTGAGCCCCACCTACTGGCACCTTATCTGTTGACCAACTATTGACGTATATACAGGTGGAGATCATTTCTATATAGGGCTGGCATTAGACCAAATTGCAACCCAGGTGAAGAGCGCCTTCCACACCCCAACCCATTTGTTAAACTTTTGAATACCTTTTTTATTGTGTTTCTGGCCCATTTCACAACTTTGATGCATGATTAGCAGGAAAAATTTATCCCCATCACATAAGATGATAAATTTGTAGGATTGTAAATCTGTATTTGTTCACACCACATATAAGCAAGTAAAATAATTAATTTCTTGTAAGCATACCAGTATTACAATAGACAGACCAGTATTAAAAAGTATTACAGTAGCTGACAGCATTACAATGTAAACTCCAGTCCTGGGATGATTGCTACTACCTAAAACTCATTCTGCATTGTGTTGTTTCAGATATTTTCCCATCAAATATACCCCTTGCTGCAAATTACCGCTACATTTGTGTGAAACTTTTTGCTTTCTGTATTGAGCTTCTCAAGGCTTCTTTAGGACATCTTTTCTTTTCTATGAGGGAAGAGAGAGAGTTGTAGAGAGAGCAGCTGTCTGTGTTCCATAGTCTTAGCATCAAACACTATGTATTAAGCCTGGCCAATAAGTAATAAAACTTCTTTTATATCACCGCATAGATAGATGTTTGACAGATTTCTCTGGTGTCTCATTAAATATGTCCTTTATTAGTCATTAGTTACACTCTTCAAGTCTTAAAACACAAATACATTTTCACAATTACATAATAAACAATGCTCATAATATCGCATCAGGGATCTCACTTCACTTCACTATGTTATTATACCTCACTCATCGATTGGTGGCCTCACACTCCCCATATACCTACAAGGGTATTGCTGACAACATTCTGGTTAAGAAAAATATAGTTCTTAGCAGGTCTGAAGAGTCCATGAGATTCTACAACAGTCTAGAATATTCTAAGAGGTTAGTGAAAAAAATGAATTCACATGCAAACTATTTGAAACATTTTACTTCAAACATTGTATTTGACCTTTTTTACTAAGAAGGAAAATCGTACACTAAGACCGTCATCGCAGACTTTTGCTTTCCCTTATGCTGTCTATTGGGTTTCATCTAAGCATTTCAAAATACTTTACAACCATTATTTAGTTAGGCCTTGCAAGCCATTTGCACTAATCCTAGTCTACAGGTTCCTAAGGTAAGGCTCATATAGCAGAGTGTAGAGAATGTTCTGAACCAAAAAACCCAGACCTAAACACTTTGGTGTGGGTCTAAATGATGTAGCTCAGACTCATCTCTTGCTGGCCAATGTCCAGATTCCATAAATTGTTCCACTAAGGTGGATGTGTGCTTCTATACAAAGGCCTACTGATTCAACAGGGCACCATGTCTAATATGACCCATGTACATGGAGTTCATTGTTGGACTGGGCCTAAGTTTGCATGTAAAAGTGATATCCGAGGTAGGAGTTGGTCCCATGTTGGCTTCAAATGCAACCATTCTCTAATTCCTAATGCCCTGATTTAGCATTTCAGCATACAAAAGACTTAAATAACCAGTTAAGGCTCTGTTGATTTCATGGACTTAGATACTTTCTGCTGGAGCCAGACTCTCAGAAAACTCCTCTTCCTGTGTCCTTTGTGTACTCGAAGATAAAAACCATCACAAGAGATATGAATGAAAAAGAGTTAAGTGTTGGATCCATTTCAGAAAGATGCTTTGTCACATTGATTCAGGAAATCTGCAAAAGAAACCAAGTATTTTTTTTAAAGATGCATTAGCAGGCAGAATACTCCTCACATTTCTCTGCACAATGCAAAGCAGCATGTAGAACAGTCTATGAATTTATTCCTCACTGATCAAAATTTTTCATGCTGCTTTTATGTGGTGCCAGTGACTTAAGTGTCTGTTACTACTCAAGCACTCAAAGAGCGAACATGCATTAGAAGCTTTAGTTCAAGCTTTGATACTTAAAACTGCTGCATGCCATTTCAGGGGATGAAAACAGACAGTCCTCACGGGATACCATACAATTTTTTATCTGAATCTTCCAATATTTTTTCCTATGTGTAAATAAATTCCTTGTGAACACTGTTGGGTCTTCTCCTACGTTCTGCCTGCCTCCTTGGAATGGATGATTAATTTAATGTTTCATTAGCATGACTTAGTCTGGTTGCATTCACTTCTAATAGCTTTGCCTCCAAAACACAACAGAGGGACACTGATGGAAGCTGAACTGACCCTCCCTTGCATAATAATGAATTCCCAGTGATAAGGTCTTTCTGTCAATAAGAGCCAGTGGAAGTGGCTACACATTTTACTCCTCTTTCAACTTCATAAGCCTGAAAATTCAATTAGAATTAGCTCGTATGCTATGTTGCTCTTAACTGTCATGGGTAAGATTTCAGTAAGATTTTTTTTTTAATTAAGTAGCAAATTAAACCAGTCCTAACCTTTGACTCTGCCATGTGAAACAAACAGCAGTGAGTTTGATTCTGTCATTGATAATGTGACTTGACTTCTTCCCCTTATCCATTGTATCCCCCTCCTACAATTGTATGTTCAAAGTGCATTAGGAGCTAAAAAAGCATTCTGGAGGCCACTGCTGAGGGCATCAAGTCTTCCCAGAAGATTCAGTATGTTAGTAGAATTTAATGACGCTGCAGAAACTCTATAATTCTCAGCCTAATAACCAGAGGAGACTAAAAGAGTTTGAAGGGATTGTTCCAGAGAGGAGGAAAAACCCATTAACCCTGGTTCTGGGACAGTGCTATAAAGAAGAACCCTGTAATAATCCAGTAGCCCCACCCATAATTTCCTATTACCCTACCTTCCAGTGGCCCAATGACCATTTCTCTACACTGCCCCATATTTGTCAGTACTTTGCATTCCACACAGTCCTCTGTATCCAGCTTTGTGAGAACGTTACAAAAAAATCCTTTTCTCATGGGGAAAGTGAGCCACAGGGCATTTAAGAGACTTGTTCGAGGTTGCTCAGCAAGTAAACAGAGGAGCAAGAAAAGACCTCAGGTCTCATGTTTCCAAGGTACTACATCCAATGCACTAAACTAGTGTTTCCCATACTGTGGGCCAGAGACCAAAAGTGTGCCACGGGGCCTTTAAATGGCTCACAGTTCCCATCCTGAAGAAGGGAGCTGCTGCCTAAGAACTCAAGGAGGCTGTGTTGCTGCTAGTCCAAAAGATTGATGCAGGCTCCTTGCTGCAGCCAACGGGACGGGAGATCAAAGCTCCACCCCCCCTCACTGTAGCAGGGAGCATGGCAAAGCAGTCTGCCTGGGTCCCTAGGCGCTTGGGTCTCTTCTGGAGACAGAAGGAGGGAACCAATGATCTTCCATCCCCCAGGCTGGAGAAGGGAGCCATTGCCTAGAGACCCAGGTGAAGCACGTGGGACTACAGCAGATCACTAGGAAGATCATCGAGAAGACAGCCTCCTTACTGAATTCCTTCCATCTGGCTGCAGTGAGGGGGGCAACCTGATGGTGGAAATTGGTGGCCATTGAGGGGTCTAATTATAGCAGTGGCCCTCAAACCAGAAGGTTGTGAACCACTGACCTTGACCAAATTACCAGCCTAACAGAGACAGGTACAAAGTGCTTAAAGTATAATTTGATGGGCCTGGAACCCTCCTAATCTCCAGGACCATTTTCTGTATTGTCCAGGCCCCCTTCAGGCACATGCAGCCCCCAGCCCAGGTAGGCATTTTTGTGCCTCATCAGCTCTGTCCTCACAAATGAAGTACAGCCTCAAATCTACAACATCAGCCCAATCTTGTCCACTAGTGCCCACATCAGACTCCTCTTTTCCCATGTCCTCCTCAGCCCCTATCCCCATTCCCTAAGCTCCCTGCCCCCAAGTCCCCACTCAGTCCTCCTACCCCAACCTCTCCATCTTCACTCCACCTCCCTTCAGCCCCCCAACCTCCTCCATACCTCCCCACCCTCCTTCAGTCCCCTTGTCTCCATTCCCCCACTCCACCTCCTATCAACCACTCAACCCCCTCCACACCTCCCCAGCCCCCTCTATCTCTAGACCCCACTCCAGCCCCCTAACTTCCTCCATCCCTCCCCAGCCCCTCACCAGCCCTTCATAGTCCCATCCACCACTACCCAGAAAACTTTAGCTTTGGTGCATTTATGTTTCTTTCCACCCTCACCCACCTACCAGCTCTCCTAGCCCCCTCCCCAAGCCAGCCTGACACCTTCTTCCCACCCTAACCCGCCCACCATTTCTCCCAGTCCCCCACCTTGAGCTGGCCCAACCCCTTTGTCCCAACCTGACCCATAAGCAAGTTCTCCAAGTTCCCCTCCCCTGAGCTGGCCTTACCCCGTCTTGCCACCCAACCTCCTGCATGCCCATTCCCTGCCAGATGCCCGACTGTCCCCAAACCCCTCCCCGCCCTTCCTCCAGAGGCCCCTTACCTGGCTGTTGAAGCAGTCATGCAACAGGCTGCTCTTACCACCCTGAGCATGCTCAGAGCATGCTCAGTGTGGAAGTTTTAAAAACTCCCAGCCTGGGAAAAGCTACCTGATGGCCAGAAGACTGTATCTTCTGGCCAGGTGGGTGCTGCAGCTGCTGGCCATGCATGGCCAGTGTCTGCACAGGGGTAGTAAAGGGGAATGCACTAGAACACTGCATTCTGCCCGATTATTCTATTTTCAAGGGTCCTGAAATGCTAGTCCCTAAAAATTGTTGGCCCCAGAACAGTGCTCTGGTGCATTACCCTTACTTTTCTGCCAGCAGGTAAGGTTGCCTACAGTTGGTTCTCTCTTCATGGTCTGCAAAGTCTGGGATGGGGTAGGACACTTAGCCCCTAAGATAAAATGAGCACATCCTTCTGTACTGCAGAATCCCACTGGCCAACAGAGGATAAATTCCAATGGCTCCAAAGAGAGTCCTGACCAGCCTTGCTTAGCGGGAATAAAAGACACCACAGCCATGGTGGGTAGCCCATCAAGCATGGATGAACTGGAGAATTCTTAAACTTCCCCTTTGAGCCCCAGGGGAGTCTCCATGGAAAAACAAAACAGCTCCTCTTTCATAATTTTCATAATTCCAGGTTCTTCCAGGAATCTGACTGTGTTGGGATAATTATATGATTATGTACCTTAAAAAAAAAATCTCATTCCCACTTCTGCTGTAGGACTCCTAAGGGCTGTAAGTGAAAAAGTATCAGATCACTGTATTTTCCACTCTCTCTCTCTCTCTGTCAAGAACATTAAGGGAAGCCATGCTGTAAATCAGGGGAGCTTTAGCAGTTAATTCAGGAGTGAGCTCAGTTGAAAATAGAAAAGATTATACATTTATTTAGAAAATGAAGAGGGCATTTGAAGAAACAATATGACATGGCAGATAGCTCTGAGGAGCATCTTTAAAACTAACAGGTGAAGCAAGAGCAAGCTTTTTTTAATGTTAAGGAGTCTAATTGGGTAATGACAATGCTGGAGCAAGTAATGTGGGTTACAGGCTTCAATACTGACTTAAGTTCCTCTTCACCAAGAGCAAAAGTCTAATTTTCCCAGCCTTTTTACCCACCTTCCAGTTTATTAAGCTTTTCTGCCATAACTGGGTTCGTCTATGAATAAATTTACCAGCAGAAATAAAGCCAAAACAAAATAACTGAGGCTTTCTCACATTCTCTGCCAATAAAGTTCTTTTAAAATAATGTTTTAGGAGTATTTTTTTTTTTACCTTACCGAGTGGATTTGCAGACTAGCCAAAGTGTGTGTGTTCTTTGGCTAGTCTGAAAAGTACATCTAAATCTATAGGTGTAGAACAGCCCTATGTTTAGGGCAGTATGGAGTCACACCTCCTTGGGGACATGCCATGACATGTCCTCTTGAGCATTGGGATGACAGCTGTTCTACCCTTTCAGTGCACAAAGTCATGCTATTCATTCACACCTGGGTGCTCTTGAAAGAGAAAGAAGATATTCTATGCTTGCATGAATCTGTCAGCAAGAAAAGGTGTTTTTACTTGTATGCATTGTCAGTCCAGTTAAGGGGGGGTGAGATTATTTATTTTATTTTAGTTAGACCAACTTCTTTTGGTGAGAGGGACAAACTTTTGAACTTACAGGTCTGAAGTTATCAGAGACCACTTTCCTGGGTCACACCAGCTAATGACAGGTCCTTAGTGAAAGAAAATCAGATTAGGAAATGGGTGTAGCAGATGTTGTAGTGGCACAAAGCAATAGTTATATGCTGTCTGCAAGGGGAGGATTTTCCAAAAAATGGAATTTGCCAACTTTGTAGCAAGGAGGTTGGGAGGGAGCAGACTGTAGGATGGGACCTGCCTATAGTCTGTTCAGCTGGTCCACCTGTATGGCTCAGATGCAGCTTAAACCTGTCTTCAACCTGGAATGACTCCTTTTGGGTAAACTGATGGACATACTTCCTGTCCTTCTACCACCACATGCCCCTAAGGTGCAGCCAGATACAGCATGTAACTTTTGATTGGGAGGCACAATTTAAAGACTTGGGTGGGCATGTGACTGCCCCACACATTGCCCCTGGGAAGCAGGGAGACATAGGGAAAGTTGAAACTTGTCTGCTGACATTGTCCGGACTTTGCTGGCAGCCACCCACAGATAAGAAACTGAGTCCCGCAGGATGCCTGGCCCGCAGCTGGCTGGGTAGGATGACAAGGCTGCAGTCAGGAGCTGTTTCACTTGTGGGTTTGAGTCTGGGAGAGGTGGAGAGGAGGTGGAAGAGAATCTGAACCTGGAAGTGATGGGTGGTGGAAGTGAGCTCAGCATGGACTGTGGTCCCATTAGAATGGCTGCTTCAGACCTGGGTGGACATCATGGGGAAAGGAGCTGAGTTGTTAGTAGTCAAATGAGATTGAGCCCACACAGTCCACAATGCCTAGAGATGGCAGGGGACTGAGTAGGCTTTGCCCTGCTATATCAGGACATCAAGGAGCAGGGCCAAATGGAAGGCAGAAATTGGGGGGGGGGCACATGACCCCGACTGATCCCCATCCATGTATTGCCTCTGGATACACAGCAAAGTCTGCTGTCATCATAGTGGGAGATTCTAACCCTATGGCTCATCTGGAGTCTCAAAGACCACTGCCTGTGGCTGTGTTCAAAGAGGAGGTGGGTTATGCCATGCAGAGTGAAAACCAAGTATTCTCCTAGCTTCACCATTTGCAGCCGCAGTGAAGTCAGTGGGGATACTCTGGGTGTAACTCAGATCAAAACCAGTCTGTTAGTATCAAAAGATATTAGGCTGAATCTGAATTAGAAGAAAAAACAGATCTGGATTCTATGCCGCTAAATGTAGGAATGATGCTTTCCCACAAAGTTGTTTGATATGTTTCCCTTTAAGAACTGAGGGGGGAGTGCAATATATATAGCTCTCAAAGAACACTCATTTTGAGCTACATCATTTGCTGTAGTTTCAAATTTGGGTATTTTTCCAAATAAAGGTACTTTCTCTTTTTTTTTTGTTGTTTTTTTTTTTTTGTTTTTGCAAATCAGTTGTACAAGAAATTAACAATCATGAGCTAGTTTAAGGGAAGAATTACTGGCTCTGAAGGAATCAACCCCAAAGCTTTTTAAGCTGGTGTAAATCATTCTTTGTGCTCCCCATTACACCACTCCTTCCCGCTGGCAGATTTGAGAAGCACAGTGCTATGGTACTGTGAGCAACGTAGAAGGTGCCAAGCTCCCAACACTCAGGTAGCAAAATTAACTCCTCTAGTCAATGGGGATGATAAGAAGACTATCTACCTAGACTCACAAAAAAAGGCTTTTAGTATGAAATAAATGAATGTTGAAAACAGGGTTTATTGATTTAAATCAAGGCAATTTAAATCAGCCATTTAAATCACAAGGTGGAAAGCCTCGATTTAAATCATCGATTTGAATAAGCTTTTCCATTTGTACTTGTTATTTTCTTATTGGTTGAAATAACCATTAAACATCTTGATCAATAACTAAATAGAGCTTTTACACCAGATTTGAAACTTTTTTTTTGCTACCAAGGAGAATGTACTATAACTATATACATTTAAATAATTGTATATCTTAATATTTTCAGATTCATATTAATTGTACTTTTTCAGTTTGTTAGAAAATGGTGAATGATACATTGCTTATTTACTAGCTAATTACCTTTTTGCACAAGATTTGTGCCAAGCTGCAAGAATAATACCTGGAATATAAATAAACACAAAAACCAGCATAAAAATTATCTTTATTAAACAAAACAGGCTCTTGGTATGGCATATTATCTGTTTAGCCATACTTATTAAGTTTAACATGGAAAGTTAGATGTTTTCCCCAATTCTTTCTTTTCATAGAAAAGCAGCCTTTAACAAAGTTCTTGACAGCTGGTCTCAGATTCAATATATATGTTTTTGTGTTTAAATGTTTCAAAAGATTATAGTAAGTTTAAGCTTTAAAACAAAATCTGAATTTAATACTAAATATATTATTTACAAAAAAAACCCTAAAATTTTAATTTTAAAATTCTCATTTAAATAAGATTTGATATTTTTTAAGATATTGTTTTTTTTTTTAATCCGCTCTGGTCAGGGAAAAAGGGGGGGGGTCTTTAAAAAGAAAAGCCACAAGTGACAAAGGAGTGAGAAATTAGCTTGAAAGTCAAAACAGAAGCCTCCATCATTACTTGGATTAAGGTAGCACCTATAGACCTCTGGGAAGATCAAGATTCAAATGTACAGGCAATATCCCTATTAAGACATGGTCCGTGCTACAAATACCTTTCAATCCCAATAAACAAGACAGTCTAAGAGGTAAACAGTCACAGAGAGGTCAGACATAAAGTGGGGAATGAAAACCTGTTGTCTTGGCAAAGCAATGCCCTGCACACCAGATCTCACTGCATTTCACATACCTTACACCCAGAAATCAATTCATGCCTTTATATATTACATTGACTTCTGTCTTACAGGGTGATAACCCCCTTCTGTGTTTACAGGCATTAGCCTTTGCTACCACATGGAAAATTTGGTTAGAATCCATTGTTTCTGTATTAAACAGTGACACCTGGAAGTAATAACTCACCACAACCTGCACCAATCTAACTGTATTACCTCCAGAGGATGGGGGGGAGCACACAAATAATGCGTGTTTTCTGCACTGTGGATGTCCATAATATCCTACAGATGGATACTAACTGCATTTGGTGAAAGTTCAGTGAAAGGTAAAGCAAGAAAATAGGCAGCCGTAGGAGATTAAAGGAAAATGCTTTTCACACAACAAAACCTTATTAGATGTTCTCATCTTTCAGTAGAGAATTTGTCCCACTGTCTCTTCCTCCATACCCAACTATCCTGGCAACAATAACAGATTTTGACAGATGTAAGAAAAAAACCTATCTGTCTGAGGAAAGGCAACTGAAAGTGCTTCTTCAAACTTCTTACTCTATGAAGATGCAGTCCTTTGTGATCAATAGTTTTTGCACCCACAGATGATTTACAGCAGGGTTCTCAAATCCAGGTTCGGGAACCCTCCCGAAGTTTCAAAGTAATTATCGGTGAGTCGAAAGCTGTCTGCTCCAGTGTACGCTGGGGTTCCTTTTCTCAGCCTGAGTACTTCAGCGTGAGTTGTTGGAGATCAACAGCTTCTGGTCAGATGCCAAGCTCTGAAGGCACCACCACACGACCAGGAGCAGCACAGAAGTAAAGGTAACGTTATGAGGGATGGTTGTCACTTTTTTTTGATCAAACAGTGAATATCTGTGGAACCTTTCTATATAGTTCCCAAAACAGCCACTGGGCATGCCTATTAACTGCCATACCCTACTTCTGGAGATTTTAGTGGCATTTCTAATTGAATTACCCTGACAATCCATTTGCACATGTTCTGAGACACAGAGTACTTCCATTAAAATCCAAGTTACCTGCACACTGCTTCTCTCTCTTTCTTTGGGTCAAGCAAAGTCAAATGTTATTGGGTAGATAAAGCCTAAAGCATATGGATTAGTTTACCAGAAGGAAAGATAGACTAAAGTTATGAGGTAGATGTCAAGACTTCTGGGTTCTAACCTAGGTTATGCCAGACTTTGTGTGTGTGTGTGGTATTGAGCAAGGCATATTGGTCAACTTCTTGAAACTGGGTTGCCTAAATTTAGCTGCCTGTGTCCACATCAAGTCCTTAAATCAAGAGACTTACAAGTCTGAAGAGGAATATTTTCACCTGCTGTCCAAACGTTGTTATACACTTTCCATCACTGGTAATTTTCTAATTGAGATTGTCTTCCTTCCCACCCCCTTTAATTAAATGGGTAGTTTAAACAGGAATTATTTTGGGGAAGTTCTTTGGTTTGCATTATGTAGGCAGTCAGACTACGTGATCCCAGTGGTCCCTTCTGACCTTAGAATCTCTAATAACATTTTGAAGTAGTTTGTCTTTTCCTGGCATGGCTTTACTAAATAGTCAGATGGCCAAATGAAGTAAAGATGTTTCTGTCTATGGTTGTTTGAAGAAGATTAAGAAATTGCAAAAAGTAAGCTGCTTTATGGTAAATTTCTCCTTTCACTTTAAGATCCATTTAGTTTCCTTGCTTTAAAAAAGCTATTGGTGTTGTTCTAGTCTCTTTCTCATGTCCCTTCCTTTCTCCCTTCACTCATGTAGCTCCAGCCCTCTTTCTATCTCATCACTCTTACACATCAACCGTGGAAACAATTGCACGCACACTTAGCTTTATGGCTACAACACTGCAAATTAATTGGCATAGGCCAGTAGGTCCATTGCACTCAAAGTGAAAATTTAAGGCTCTGTTTAAGTGTTTATATGATTGATCTTTGCTACCAAATGCTTTTCCTCTGCAGCTCTGGCCATCAACAACAGCCTTCCAAAACCCTTTGATTCTCTGCCTTGTTTTAAATCACATTTCTATGTATGTACTTCTCTGCCTTGGGTACATCTCTCACTCTCTCCTTTCATTGTTTGAAATGTTACTTGTAACTGTGTTTTTAATTTGGAAAACAGGTTGGGACACCTGGCCTGAGATTCCAACTTCCCACAACCATGCCCCCCTTCTACTTTCTGGAGCCCCAGTTTCATACCACAGTGGCCTGCCCCCAGGCTGGAACTGGAGGGGGAGGTTTGGGGCCAGAGGCCACTCTCCATGGCACTTCCATCCTGACCTGGTCCAGCTGGGCACAGGGCTGGCTGGCATGTGAGGCAGCCTCTGGCACAGTCCTGGGCACTTGAAGGCCATACGTGAGGTTATACCATTCACAAGCCAGGCCTGGCCCTGGAGCAGAGCAAACATGTGCCAGCCCACCCTTCCTCCAGAGGCAGACCAGCCAGCTGGGTGTGGGAGGGTGGCAAGAGTGCTGTGGAGCCCAGCCTCTAGCCGCAAGGTCTCAATCCCCTACCCCCTAGTACCAGCAGGGGCCGTCCCGGGGACCCCAAGATCCCTCCAACATTTGGGGGCCTAAACAAGACAGCAAAGGCTACCCAAATCATATAGGGGATTTAAGGGTTGGAGCCTGGGACTCGTGTTTAAGTGAGGGCTCAGGTTTTCATCCCTATAACCCCTGCATCGATCTGGCCTTAATCATAAGAGAGGAAGGGATGTTGAGAGGTCATCTAGTCCAGTCCCCTGCACTTATGGCAGAATTAAGTATTATCTAGAGCTGTGGTTCTCAACCTTTTGCAGGCTGTGACACACTTGGTGGCATGTCATGACCCCACAGGACGCACCAGCCCACGACTCCCAGGCCAAATCCAGCCATCCCTGGCTCTCTGTGACACACTTACCACTATGTGGCAACACAATAATGTTTCCTGATACAGTGGTTGAGAACCACTGGTTTAGACTACTCCTGTCAGATGTTTTTGTAAGCTGCTCTTAAAGATCTCCAATGGTGGAAATTCCACAGTCTGTCTGTGCAATTTATATCAGAGCTTAATCGCCCTGGCAATTAGGAAGTTTCTCGTAATGTCCAATCTAACTTGCATTTGCTGTAATTTAAGCCCATTGATTCTTGTCCTAGCCTCAAAGGTTAAGGAGAACAATTTTTCTCCCTTCTCTTTGTAACTATCTTTTATGTACTTGAAAACTATTATCATGATCCCACTCGGTCTTTTCTTCTTCAGACTAAACAAACCCAATTGTTTCAATCTTCCCTCAGAGGTCAGGTTTTCTAGATCTTTAATCATTGTGTTGCTCTTCTCAGACTTTCTTTGATTTCTCCAGAAATTTTCCAGAACTGGATACAATACTCCAGTTAAGGACTTATCAGCATGGAGCAGAGTGGAGGAATTCATTATCATGTCTTGCTTAAAACACTTCTCCTAACACATCCCAGAATGATTAGCTTTTTTGCAACAGTGTTACACTGTTAACTCATATTTAACTTGTGATCCATTATGACCCCAGCTCCCTTTCTGCAGTACTCCTTCCTAGGTAGTCATTGCCCACTTAGTAATTGTGCAACTGATCTTTCTTCCTAAGGAGAGAACTTTTTACTTTTCCGTATTGAATTTCATCCTATTAACTTCAGACCATTTCTCCAGTGTGTCCAGATCATTTCAAATTTTAATCCTATCCTCCAAAGCAGTTATAATCCCTCCCAGTTTGGTATCACGTGCAAAATTTACAAGTGTACATTCTACACCAGAGACATCACTAGCACCGGACACACGTGGCTTGTGTCCCGAGTCCCAGTGCCAGTGCCCTGGGTCTCCCGGAGACCTGAGGCCCGGCTGCCGTTGGTCCAATGTGGCATCCCTCTGGGGCCTGGCTACTGTGGGCCCAATGCAACTCCCACCGGGGCCCCAGGATCCAGGGTCTGGCTGCCAGCCCAATGCAGCCCTCACTGGGACCCCCCACACCTGTCTGGTGCGTTCCCTGCTGGGGCCCACAAGATCCAGAGCTTGGCTGCCGCAAGCCCGCCCAGGCCCATCCCTTGGTGGGGTGGGGCCCAGGGCCAATGGGCCTATGTGGGCATCCCCCTGTAGGGGCCTGTTGCCCCTCCAGCACAGCACAGGAGAAGGGGTCTCACCCCCCATGTACCCCATGGAGGGGGCCCTGCTGAGGGGTTGCAGAGAGCAACTGAGGGCCTCCAGCCCAGCCTACAATTTCAGGGAGACCCTGCCCCTGCCAATCCTCCGCATGGGCCAGAAGGCCTAGTGGCTGCAGCCCCAGGTGCTGGAGCAGGGCTGGGGTCATGGACCACCTTCTGCAGGAGTATTCTGCTGGTCCTGCCCTGCCCCTAACCGGTCTGTCACAGTTGCAGGGCAGGGTGGGTTGTTGTGCGGCCAGGGCTCTGTAGAGCTCCACCTATATACCGCCCCATCCGCTGTACCAGAACGCCACTTCAGAGCCCAGCAAACAGGGGGGCCTGGGGCGATAGCCCTGCCCCCAGGGATGCCCCTGGCCAGGCCCAGAACCCATTTTGGGGGCAGAGATGCCTCTGTTCTACACCATTATCAAATGCAGTTTTTCTAGACTCCTAGTCAGATGTCTTATGAGTATTCAACAAAGAATGCCATAAAACATTATGAAATTTACTGACTGGTTATAATGCTTTCACTGAAACACAGAGCTGCTTGTGCTCTTTTAAAAGTCGTGGCAATACATTGGATGAAACCACTCTTCTTTTATAGATGTTTTTTCACTCACAAGCTGATATCAGCCAGCTTCCACATGCCTTACTCCAACATATACCTCCCCATGATTAAATACACTTTTATGTGGCTGGGAGCAGTAACGTCAATATCAATGTCATTGCTATAATCATTAATCGACTGGTAGTAGTGAAGAATAATTTTTTTCCACCATAAAAATCACTGGATGAGATGGTCTGGCCAATTTTATGCAGGTGGTTGGAGCACATGATTGTAATAGTCCTTTCTGGCCTTAAAATCTATGCATTAACCTATTTATGGACATGGTCTTGTCTGAAATTTGATCAATGAAGCTGCTGTATTCATGTGACTTTAACTGTCAAAACATCTTGCCGACAGCAAGATGGATTCATGAGAAGAGAAAGCACAAGGCTCTCTATTCATCTGTGCAGCTGGAGCTACAGTGATCAGGGCCAGCCCAAGGGTTTTTGGTGCCCACGCGAACTATGATTTTGGTGCCTCCTCCCCCACAATTTACAAGAAATAAAATTAATATATATTTTTTTAAAATAGAGAAAAAAATTCCATCCATCTTATTTGGCACCCCTTAAAGTCTGCCACACTAAGTGACCACCTAATTCACCTATATGTTTGGGCTGGCCCTGATTCTGATTCATCCATGCTGACGTCTACTCACAGTCTCTGCAAATTGATATTCCCAGTACACATGCAGTTGGAATAATTTCATGTCCCCCTCTGCAGGTTTGAGGCCTGTCTTGAACACAAGTTTAGGTATGTGTCATTGTTCTTTCTCTTTTACCAGTCACTAAAATGTAGCTGTGAATTAGAATATTTTAAAGAAACTGAGGTGTCAGATTCAAAGGAGTTGGAGGAGGTAGGGAGGAAGGTGGGCATTATTTTCTCCTGAGTGGAGTGATGCAAATCTAATAAGTCAATGAAAAGGAGTTCCTGAAATTGGTATAATGTATATTGTGCCAGATTGAGGGAGGCATATGAATAACTGTGAATATTTGTGAAGCTGATGAGCCACCAGTCCCTCCCATTAAGTCAGTAGCAGCCACAGACTTCTCAGAACAACTGAAATAAGATTATTTGTTTAGGTGTTCTAGAAAGTTTTTAGGCACTCCTCTTAAGAAGTCTTGCCTCCATTATCTCCATGGCATTTTAAACTGCATCCATATTACTGTCAGTACCTAAGAAACAGCAGCAGAGACTTCACATTGAAGTGGAGAAGTGCCACAATTTGAAAAAGCAAATGTGAACTCTGAAGTTGAGTTGTCCCATTGACTTCACTTGGCCTTACTCACCTGGTCAAAGTCAAGAATGTGCTCATGTCAGTAGCACAATTCAAACACTAATACTACTACCAACGACCCAGGCTTCAGAGGATCACCCTGTAACACTTCCCATACATTATACCACATGGCAAGTGGGACATCATCAGTATAGATTGAACCAGATGCTTTGGGAGTGCAAAACCTAAGCTTCTATTATGTGAGTTAGAAGACCTCATTCTCTCGACCAAGCCTGCAGCACCTCCAACAGCCTCTGCCTCACCAGCCAGCCTTAGAAGGAGACAATGTGCCACACTGAGCTTGTTACCTCCACAGGGAAAAACTGAGATGAAAATGTACATTTCCATATGGAACAATGAAAGCTTTTGTCTGCTCTGCCACTTTAAGAACGGGAAGGCTTGCAACATTCTTTGGTGCATCCAGGTTGATTAAAACATATTGGTTTGTTTGTGTTTTCAGGGGTATTGCTCAAGTCAGCAAGTACATTCTTGCCAAAGGCTTCCCATTTGTTAGGCCTCCTGTGACCTTTATGTTTTCTAATTAACTAGCTCCTTGTGAAATTATAAGAGCATTCACCTTAAATAAAGAAAAACAGTTGGCAAAATACAATTCTTCAGCTCACAAGCCTCTGTGTCCTCCATAATGACAGGCTAACTGAACTGATGGGCTTCACTTCTCATAAAAGTGAGGAATTATTCCACTAATCTCCAGGATTTATAGCCCTGCAAGTTACTAACGGCCAATAGAAAAAGATATTTCCTGGGATGTAGCAAAATATATGCTTTGTTTTGGACCCCAGAGGAAGCTCTTTTCAAATGACAACAACAAATGGTGGATACAAGGTAGATGAGGTAACGTCTTTTCTTCGACCAACTTCTATTGGTGGAAGGTACAAGCTTTTGAGCTACACAGAGATCTTCTGCAGGTTTGGTGAAGGGAATAAAAGCATCTAAGCTAAGTAAAGGCTGTGAAAGATTACTAAACGTAAGGAGTCTCTGATGGTGTTTTCAACCCATCCTAGCCTTGAAAAGGTTTATGTAGACTAAAAAAAGGGATTGTTAATACCACAGGTCACGGATAAGGGGAATCAGGTGGCCATGTAAGCCTCTGTCTTACCAAGGGAGCCCAGCTAAGGGGGAGTAAGGTGCACTGGATTTGTAAAGACAGGAAAGTGGTAGTTGGCCAGTGTCAAATGCTGAACCTCCATGTGTGTCCCTACGGTATGACTGTGTATCATTCATATTCACTTTCATAATTTAACTGTGCATTATTTAAAGCAAGGTATGTCATGTATGATGGTTTTGATGTTTTCATGATATACTGAACATTATTGTGATAGTACTATGTCTGTTACAATGTCGTGTGTGGTTACAAGACTTTGTTATGAAATATTCTCAAATATGTATTTCTTGGCTTCAGACAGATCTAGGCAAAATTTTCCAAGAGCAGACAGGCAATTTGTGCCCCATTAAGGTTTGCATAGAACAAACCCAGCAACATTCCAGGGACAAAGGAATGGCCCAGATGTCAATAAATGGGTTGATGAGATGCCTTAGTGACTCAGGACATGGAGGGGGCCATACGTTGATATTGCTTGTCACCTGAGCCTAAAGGTGAGGATGAGGACCCAGAGGTGAAAGGAAACATTATATTAAGGAGGAACATTTTTGCAATTGCTCTCTCTTCCCCTGCCATTTACAAACATCATCAAGCAACTGATGCATTGTACAGAAGGGCGGGCTTGTATGGAAGCAGACCAGCCAGCCTATGGTGAAAATCATCTAAGACTGTAAATTTACTGAAAGTGTTAAGCCTAGTTCAAAATGCAATTTTCTTTTTATAAACTTCTGATCAAATCTGATCTGCTTTCCTATGACTTAGAATCACTTAAAATCTTTCTGTACTTAATAAATGTGTTTGTTTATGTTATCCAAGACAGTACTTTTGATTTAAGGTGTGTTAGAGACTCCATTTAAAATGACAAATTTGGTGCATATAAATTTCTTTGATAAATTGACTGATTATGAACATGCATATTTTAGTGGGCAGCACTGAGTGTTGTAAGATGGAAATTCCTATGGATGCATTTGGGACTGGAGGCACTTGCTAGGGTCATTCTTTTGTGTAAGTCCATGAGTGGCTGGCCAGAAGCACTCATTCACTGAGTTGAGAGCAGCTTGCTTGCAGGACGTTGTGCACAAACTGCCCTGAAGTAGGGGTTCACACAGCAAAGCAGAGAGAGATAGTTCCAAGACTGATGGATTGGGGTGACACAGCAATACACCAGTCCAGACTGCAGGAAGAAATGTCACAAGGGGGCTAATCCAAAAATCTGGAGTCACTCCCTGGAACAAGAAAGGTGCATTGGGGTTCTAGATCCAAAGAGTGGGAAAGCCAGAAGGGTAAGCTAGGAGCCAGGGAAAGGCACTAAGCTCTAGAAGGGGACAGAACTTGACTTCTGGTTAGAGGATCCCTGAGCCATAACACAGTGTAAAGGGGGCTTGAGTTCCCCTTCCAATCACTGCAGGAGTGGCACCACGAGGCACAGAACAGAAAGACTGTCCAGGATTATTTAAGGAAACTTTGAAACCTTGGAAGTGGAAAACACATAGAGTGACCTGACCAAGCTGGGGAAGGGAAATGAGTGATTCATGGAGAGGTGGCAGCAGCTTATGTAGCAAGAGAGGGTTTGCAGACCCACAGAGTGAGGTGGAGGATGGTATGCAACTACAGGAAGGGGTGCTGACTTCATGAGCTATTCCTCCAAGTCATCAGGAGGCAACACCATCCTAGGGATGAATGGAGCAACCCATCACTGGGTCACTCCTGTTGTGGGAAGCAATTTGACAAGAAATGGGCAATAAGGGTTAGATTGCTATGCAAACAGAGATTGAACTGGGTCACTAAGAATTAGCTGGCAAGTATCTGTGGAAAACATATCTGCGGCAAACTGTTGTAGTGAGCCATGAAAGCGGTTTATCTGTTGAGTTTATGATTTGCAGTATCTAGTGATATTATGAATAAGTTCCCAAGCTCAACTTTTGAAGATATTATGAAGATTTCTTATGATGATGAGTACTGAAAGATCAGATATGGAGTGATCACTGGGTGAAAAGTGTTCGCCCATAAGTGATATGATGTTTTGGTTTTCTACCTCTCCCCCCCCCTTTTTCTGTGAGAGTTCACTAGCGTGTGTAGCGATTATCTGTTTTCATGCACAAAATGGTTACTGGGTCATTGGATGTAACGTCCCACCCATCGTGATAGATTCTCTGTCTACCACCCCATACTGGAATTCATATAGAAACATAGAGCCATAGAAGATTAGTGTTAGCAAGGAACAGAAGCAGAACTCCCCAGCCTAGCCTGTCCCTGAAGAGGCTGTCCACCGGTGACACAGCTCTCAGAGGCAGCAGGAGCCGGATCCATCCCCAGCTGGGATCTGGCAACAGTCACTGCTGCTGATGGCAGGAGCCAGCCCTGGTCAGGATCCCAGAGCAGCTGCTGGTGGCAGGCTCTGGATTCAACCCCAGCTGGGGTCCCAGGTATGCAACCTGTGGCAGGAACTGAGGCCACCACCAGCAGCAGGATCCAGCCACAGCCAGGGCCATGGAGCTGCTGCTGGTGGCAGGAGCCAGCCCTGGCCTGGATGCATGAGCTGGACTGGGACCAGCTGCAGCAGCCAGATCAGACCCAGGGCCTCCGAAGGGGTGTGGCTGGGCAGGGGCAGGAAGCTCTCTTCCCTAGGGGCAGCTCCAAAAGAATCATCTCAACCAGTGCTTTGTCAAGCCAGGCCTTAAAGCCCTCTGAGGATGGAGATTTCACCACCCCCCTAGGCAGTCCATTCGAGTGCTTCACCATGCTTCTAGTGAAACAGTTTCATTTTGGGGTATCAACATTCACTAAACAATTACAACCCACAAATAATAGGGACAACATGCTGAGAGACAATTTTCCTTAACCACCTCTTCTGCCTTGACACAACCCCAACCTTGCCAAGTTCATCATAAGAAATAACCTCCTTTCAGACCAGCAAACACCAACTCAAAACAGCACCTTATCCTGCCAGAACAACAGACGCAAAACTTGAAAATATACCTGTGTCATTACAATGATGAATATTCTCCACAACATACCTTTCAAGGTCTGTGATTCCTGCATGTGCCAGTGGGACCAATCTGATCATCTAATCAAAGTTCCTGTATAACATTGGCCATAGAACTTCCCCAAATCAATCACTAAAGCAGCTCTGGAGTGGGCGGGGGGGGGGGATCCAATCCAGATTTTGAAATAGCTAGTGTTAGAGAAACCACCACCATCATTGGCAAAGATTTTCTGATTTTTTATTATTCTCATTGTTTAAGATGTACACAATATTTCCTGTCTGAATTTGTCTACCTTCAATTTTCAGTCACTTAATGGTGTAACACCTTTCTTCATTACGATGAAGAGACCAGTATTAAATATGTGTTCATCATATACTGTAGCTACTGACAGACAATAATCAAGATGTCCCTTATTCTTCTCTTTGTTATATCAAATAGAATGAGATCCTTAAACCTACACTCTGAGGGTATATCTACACTGGAGCCTTAGGTCGACTTAAGGAAATTTAAGTTGACCTACAGACCCACGCGGCCATACTAGGTGTGTACTAAGTTGACTTAATCACTTCCATAAGTTGACTAAATAACACCACCTCTTAAGGCTGAATTAATGCTTAAGTCAACCTTATTAATTCAACTTTATTCTGTGTAGACAGGGAATAGCCCTTAAGTCAACTTAATTGGCCTCCAGGCCACCTCATAGAGTTCCTAGCCACCAGGAAGGGTCAACTTAGCACCTGCTAGTGTGTAAGCAGGCAGCTCAGAGGAGTTTTCAATGTGGGCACTCTAAGTTAACTTATCAAAATCAACTTTATGTTGACTTAAAGTCAACCTTGTTAAGTCGACTTAACAGAGCCTCTAGTGTAGGCATACCCTACCAGCTGTCTTCTCAACTTTTAATCATGCTCATGGCTCTTCTGTGAACCCTCTGCAATTTTTCATCATCCTTCCTGGAATTTAATTGCTTGTGCCCAGTTTACCAAGCAATCCAAATTGTGTGACCTGCCCTCTTCCTTTTTACCACTCCCCCATGCTGGTGTCTTCTGTGAACTTTACAAGTGATTTTAAGTTATCGTCTAAGTCCCTGTTAAAATGTTAACTAACAGAGATCCAAGAACAGATCCCTGCAGGACCCTTCAGTACATCATAGAAAGCATCATAGAATCATAGGGTTGGAAGGGAGGTCATCTAGTTCAACCCCTGCTAAAGGCAGGACCACTCCCACTAAATCATTTCAGCCAGGGCTTTTTGTTTGCTTGTTTGTTTTGTTTTTTGACAATAGTTCATTATTTAGAAAGCTGTACTTGTTCACCACCCTGACAGTCAGAAAGAAAGGTAAAACCCACTAGTAAATCTGCACACAAGTTTTCACATTATTATTATTACTATTACTACTACTAATAATAGTAAATAATAATAAAATTACACAGAAATCTGGAAACAGACCAGCTAACTATGGGGACTTTCCTTTAATGATTACTGTTAGTTTAACTGAAAAGGATCAGAAACGGAGGCACTTCAAACCAAAATTCAAGTTATCTACAAATAACAAATGTAATTATTATAAATGAAATGGAGAGTATCATAAAAATCAGGACAATATCTAGAGACACATGATTAAAAAGAGGATATTCAATGGAATGTACTCTACAATGGAATCTCAAATACAAATATATGTTTATTGTAAAACAAGGTATTTTTAATGTTTGTTGTTCATAATTAAAACAAGACTTTTTATCTTAATTTCTTGTCTTCATCTGACTACCCACTTATATAACAATACAAGATGATCTCATATATAAGTCGACATTCTTTCAATCTCCTCCCCACCTCCACTGAATTCCTGCTATATCCCCAACACTATAGCTAAGGCTGTTGTGTGAATCCTTCTTTTGCATCTTCTTCTGAATTTTGATAGTATATTGGAGGATGATTTCTCATCAGTTGTAAAGAGCCAATGAAATCAAAGGGGATATGCCAGTTTACATTAGCCAATAATCTGGCCCTATAGCTCAGGGACTCAACCCATTACTCATTTAAAATAATGGGAGGACTCCATTGTCTGCAGTGAACTCTGGATCCAGGCCTTAAACTATATCTGCCTGTTCCAATCCCTATCTTCATGTGGAATGCCTTTAAAAGAGTAGAATTCTGGTAGTCAGAGGGGATCCAAAACCCAGTACTAAAGTAATTTACTCCTACTTTAATCCCTCTTTCCCCTGCCTGGAGCTGTATTGTAAATGAAGATCAGGTCCATTATGATTTTATAAACTGATAGGATCCATGCTGATTATATTGTATCTCTCAGCTGCCTTTGATATGAGTGATAACGAGATGTTATTGAAAAGGTTTTGGCAGATGAAAAAGCACATGGAACTGCTTTGAAGAAACCAGATGAGGATTGAAGGTAGATGTTTTTGCATCCCAAGGGAATTTTCCTGTGGAGAACTGCAGCATTCTGTTAAGTTCTCTTTCTCGTTCAATCTACAGATGAGACTGGTAGGAGAATGTGAGCTATAGGGTGATGGTGTGCAAAAGACTCCTAGATGAAGATCTCCATGACATCCTCTCCCACTGGTGCAGTGAAAGAGCATATAGAATAGACTGGATCTTGGAGGAGGGCTAGCTGTCTGAGGGTTAATTCAGACAAGACAGAAATTGGTACTTTGATGGAAGAACTGGAAGAATAAGATAGAGTTCTATCAGCACTTTATTCTGGGCAACTTTGTCAATAAGTGATCTTCCCATTGACTTCAGTGAAAGTTAGATCAGGCTCTTAGGCTTTGTATTATTGCTTGTTGCCTAGTTGGTATCTGTCCTTCTTTTCATTAGCATTTGGTCAAGCAAGTTCAGGCACCTGTTTTAGAAGCAGAGACCTTTACATCTGAAGATTAGACTCTAATTAGGGCTGAACCTTAATGCAATTCAGAAGATGATGTTTATCCAGGAGGCAGCAATCCAGTTGTTAAGCAGAGCTCTGGGGTTCAGGTGATGTCCTTCTGAACCATTTCCAAAGAGGTAGTCATGTTAATCTATTTCAGCACAATAAACATGGAGTCCTGTAGCACTTTTAAAGACTAACAAATGTAATCAAAGCAAATAGTGTAGTAGCTAACACCTCTGCTTAACATGCAGAAGGTCCTGGGTTCAATTCCCAGGGGGTTGGACTTGATGATCTCATGAGGTCCCTTCCAGCCCTATGATTTGATTTGATATTTAGAACATGAGCTTTCGTAGGACAAAATTCCAGTTTGTCAGATGCTTGAAGATGGGGAACTCATGGAACAGGAGCAAAATAAATGTAGACAAGTGTAAGTCATAGGATCAAGTCAGTCTTAAAGCATGTATCTCAGTATCTGGACTGACATACTGCATGGGAAAGCCCCCCCCCCCCCCGGAATGTTTGCCCATGAAAATTGGGACAAAAAGACAAAAATTGAAAAAAAATCACAAAATCAAGGCTCATAGAAAAAAGTGGTTCACATTAGTTGCATTTAAGTTTCAAAAGATTTAATTATTTATTTGTTAAACAAATATTTATTTTTAAATGTACAGGGGTTTCATAGAAATGAAATCTGTAATTAGATTTCACCAAGCCGGTAACAAATGTGAATTGTTGGATCACTATGCGTCTCCCCACAGAATCACAGGCAGTTCTCTTAGTCTCTCCTGTCTATCTTGCCACCCAGAAAAATTGAACTTGATGATAACTTAAAATCACACCACATCAAATTGCTCCCAATCCCAAGGAACCAGTCACTTCTCCAGATCTGTTAGTAATCCATACCTGACACCAAAGACAACGCTGGTAGTCAATTCTATAGTAAACTAACTAAAGATTTATTAGCTAAGAAAAAGAAATGAGAATTATCGGGAGGTTAAGCAGGTAAAATGTAATAACAGGTCAATCACTGTTTGTTACTCCAAATGGTGGCAGTCATATAATAAACTGCCAGCCTCCCAAAAGTCTTTTCAGGGTTACCCAGAATAACTTCTCCCTGTTCTCATTCTGCCCTGTAAGAATCCAAACAGTCCAGAGATGAAGGATCTTTCTTGGAATCGTTATTTATAGCCTCTTTGCATAGAAGATGAGCTGATACTGTCCTTACCTAGCAGACTTTTCCTTTGATGATGGTGTGGGAGGAATACATTAGTCTTTTGACCTCTGACCATCACGCTGCATAATGTCCAATTACTCTGGAATTACTGTTTTTGGTTAAAAGTTCTTAAGCCTTTCATTAGCATTCCATGAGGCTTTTTTTGATGTCTAACAAGTTATTTAGTCACAGAGGTATTTACCATATAAATGTTTTCTATTACAAGAACAGTCACAGATAATTGAAAACAATACAGGTGACATCTCCTCCTCACGCTGGTCTGCTGGTGAGCAGTAACTCACACAAGCAGACTTGTGGAACTCAGTGAGTTTATTCATGTGAGTTACTGAAGCATGGGAATTGCCCCCCAGAACACTGGCCCATGAAAATTGGGATAAAAAGACAAAAATTGAAAAAACAATTACAAAATCAAGGCTCAGAGAAAAAAAGGGGTTCACATCAGTTGTGTTTAAATTTCAAAATATTTTAATTATTTATTTGTTAAATAAATATTTCTTTTTAAATGTACAGGGGTTTCATAGAAATGAAAAGTCATTCTGAACTCGCTAACAGAAACTGTACAAGCAGGAAATTTGAATGATTCTGAAACTTTTATTTTTCCCAAAAGTTTTTTGTGTCAAGAAATTTGGTGAAACCGGTCCTTTCCAGCAAGTTTTCTTTCTTTCTTTCTTTCTTTCACCAAAAAAACATTCAGCTGAAAATTTTCCAGCCATCTTTACCATTGAGAAGTGTGAGGAAGAGATTCACAAGCTGGCTTTTAATAAATCATGTCCCTTTCTTCCATTGACATTTAAAGGATATCTTCTCCTACCATGCATCAGGAAAAGTCTATGATGAGGCATATAGTACAAAGCATGCTGATTTCCTGTGTCATTAGTGGCAAAGCAATACATCCTACCATACCTACTTGATAATACGTGATGCTAAGTGCATGGAGCTTTTTGTATGATGGTTTTGGTTTGTAGTCAGGGTAGTGATCTCTTACTCAAGGGCTGAACTGGACTCATATTGTGCTCTTTTGCAATCTTGCAGGCACAAATTTCTCATAGTAAACAAAAATGCATAGTATGCCACTACTCCCTATTACAGATTAAGATAAATTAACTGACACAGTTTTTGCCTTCTTATTTTCATCTAAATCAGTGTAATGTGTTCAGGAGATGATTATAGAGGACAGTGGTTCTCAACCTTTTGCGAGTTGTGACATCTTTGTGATTTATTGTGACCTAACAGGACGCATCAGCCCACCCCCTCCAGTTTGAACCTAGGCATCCCCCAGTTCGCCATAAGACACTTACTGCTATGTGATGAACACAGTAGTGTATCCCACCACTGTGCCTGAGAAACGGTGACCTAGGGAAAGAGTGTTCTAAAAAATTGCAGCACACTTAGCCCAAATAAAGTAATCAATTTTCAAAATTCTATAAAAAAGAAATTTTCCTAATTGGCATCTGTGCATTTCAGTTAATTAGCACTCATGAACATTCAGTGGGTTTTTGAGGTGCATGGACTATCCTTTCAAAACCTAGAATGCAGAAACGACTGATTTTAGGAATAGGAAAGAGACACTTTTTTTCTCTGCTGTCTTCTTGTTAATAGAAATTCTTGTTTAACTCATGCATAAGGGATTTGTGCTTTTCAAACAGTAAGAAACCTAAGTTCTAACTCCTATGTTGCTGTAAAATTCTGGGAGGTCCTAGAGTAGATCATAATGACATCCACAAAGTTCTTCTCTGTCCTATATATTCATTGCAATACATGAAGCATGTGCTATTTTTGAGATGATAGAAAGATGAAAGGATTATCTTTGGTCATATAGGCTATGTTCACACAGGGCAGGCTTGTTTCGAAACAAGACATTTCAAAACATGTTATTTCGAAACACCTTATTTCAAAGGACAAAAACCTTGTCCTCGAAATAAGGGAGTGAAATAGCAGGTCCACAGCAGGAGCGGCTGTGCCGGGGATGCCGGGCCGGCGCTCACTCCGGCCCCAGCAACAGCGGGCTCCAGCCACGTGCCGGGGCCCACGCCGCCAGGTTTGGGGGCAGCCGGGGCTTTAAAGCCCCTGGAGTGAGGCGCCCCGCTGCGCCTCTCCTGGCGGGTGCCTGCAGTCCCCTGCAGGCACCAGCAGGGTAAAGCGCCACCTGGGAGGAAGCGTCAAATGCTGTTTCGAAACAACTGTTGTTTTGAAACAGCATGTCCCGCTGGCATTGTTTCGAAAGGAGTTTCAAAACAAAAGCAGGTTTAAGCTGTTTCGACAGAATGGCTGCATTTCGAAACAAGCAGCTGGCTTGTTTCGAAATGGCCGTACGTCGTGTGGCCATGGCAGTTCTTATTTCGAAACAGCCCCTGTTGTTTCGAAATAAGAACTGTGTGTGAACATACCGCTATTCTTTCAAGGTTGAAAAGAGGTATATACAATTGAGAGAAGTGAAATCTGTTGAATAGCTCTGGTTATGTCTAGTTTTTGTATTTAATTTGTACAATTAATTTATTTTGCTTGCTGAAGATCAATATTTGAGAATGTGAACAGTGCTAGGATGAGATACTATAAATATAATAAATTAGTTACCAAGGAATCTGATCCACAACCTAGTACAAGTCTACATCAGTCTTTCTAATAACTCAGATGAGCTTCGATTCAGCCCCTTAATAAAAGACAAAGAATAACTCTTTTGAACTGTCTCTGTAGAAAGGCAGGTTGAATCTCACTTTGATAGATGATTTTGTTTTGCTGCAAATCATTCACCAAGTATTATGTATCATGTTAGTTGAAACCTTCAATTTCTTGCTACTACTGTGATATGAAGTTGTGGGGCCACTATTACAAATGTCACTTAGAAAATGTTACTAGGTAGCAGTGAGCTGTTCAACAGAGTTTGGGGCTGCTGAATAAGAAGAGGGAGCAATTTCTCAATTCATACAAATTGTCACACCTCTAATGGGAGTGCAACAATCTACACTAGCTGAAGATCTGTCCTGAGTGTAACAGCTCATCTCAACCCTAAGTGACTGAAAAATACTTTGTGAGTGAACATAGGTACAAACTATGCACACATATATACTTTCATTCACACCGTGCTTTGGGTACTTGTGTTTGGCATTAGCATTCAGGGGCATTATCACGCAGTTGTGTGTGTCATAGGAGATACTCTAGGAACCACTTTGCCAGGTGTCGTTGGAGCTATAGTCATGTTCATTTATTGGTCAATGGGAGCCTCCACTCTTCTCTGTCTTCTGCCCAGCTGAGGGGAAGACATTGAGCAAGTGACCACTGATGTCCTGCTCCTTTATACAACACTAATCTGTATGGATGGAGTACATGGGGATAAACTTGGGAAAATGGACTTGGAACTTTCTTGCAAGCCAAAGATGGAGACTGATCCACTGTTGCCCCATGGTGTAAAGATACAGAAGACTGCTGGTGTTGTGATGGTGCATTTGAAGGTAGACCACTGCTTCTGGCCCAGGAGAACCAGCATGGTGTGGTGAGATCATATCATCTTGAAAACCCCATATGACAATGAGTGGCTGCAGAACCTCAGAATCAGGAAACAGATGTTCCTAGAGTTCCATGGTGAGCTGATCACAACACTGTTAGAACAATCTATTCCAGAGACCCACATCTGTGCAGAGGTGGGGGGCGTTCCCCTCTGGAAGCTGGCAATGACAGACATTTGTTGGCCAGTCACAAAGCATGTTTTAGTGAGGAAGTCCATTGTCAGGGTTGCGGTAATGAAGCTACCAACAGTCTCTTTTATCCACCAGTGTTTGATGTCCTCACACTGTCAGAAATTATAGATGGATTCCAGATAATAAGACTTCTGAACTGCACAGGAGCCACAGATGGCATTCCCATCCCCACTTTTTGCCCACAAAAAGGAAAGCATGTGTACGGCAGTCATTCTTCAGGATGCAGGGGATCAAAAAGGCAGGTTCATGAATGCTAACTTCAGATATACAGGAAAGGTTCATGATACGAAGGGGATAAGGATATAGGGACTATATCTGAACAGTGTGAAAGGAAGTTTATTCCTCTTAAATGATGTGGCCCTGTACAGGGTCTCCACACCTATGATTATTTTGGGGGACCCCTGCATACCCGCTTCCAGCATGACTAATGAAATCCTACCCCAACATCAATGATGTGGCAAAATGGGAATTAAACTTCCAGCTAGAAAGCTGCACGATGGTACTGGAGTATCCTTTTGGATGGCTGAAAGCTTGTTGATGTTGCCTATGCACCTGACTGGCTGCCAAAGTGGCCAATGCCATTTGCATTACTGTGATGTGCTGAGCCCCTCATAATATTTGCAAGACTAGGGCAAATATTTTAGGACAGAGTGAGTGTAGGACAGGATTGGCTTACAAAGTCTTTTCAGACAGCCTGATCCAGTCAACATTTGTATAAGTGCTGGTTCCTTCAGTGCTAGGAGAATCAGGGATTCATCTTGGGACATCAGGATGGCAAGGTGTGACCTAAGAGCGGTCCCAAAGAAAGTTCTAGACCACATCCAACTACTATAAAAACACAAGGGGAAACATTCCTCCTTGCTTTTATTTCAATGCACAATCATTAGCTGCTCATTTAAGTTATGACTCATTACAGGTAATTGAAACAGGGTGCCTCTGTAGGCCTAACACCTTTCTGGCTGGTGATATTTTCCATGGAAAACAGAGAGAAGTCTACCTAATTAAACTGCAGCTATTGTTTACATGTTTTGTCTTACTGTTCACAGCTGTTATCCAAACTATAATTTAGGGGGGATTACCTAATATGCGAAAGACTTAAGAAATATTGAAAGAGTTGGGAGTGGCTTTTGCAACTCATTTCTGGTAACTGATTGCGTGTGAGGATAAGGTCGCTTACCAGCTACCAGTGGAGAGTAACCTCACGATTCCCAGTGATCACAGTGCTTAAAAGTGGGGATTGGAGTGGGGGAGAGGCAGCTGCAGCTGTAGTCCTATGTCATAGCCCAATTATGTTACTTTGCTTTTCATCTCTGCCTTGTCAAAGCCAGAGGAAATTTACCCTCCCGTTTCTTTACTTTCTCAGTTACTAAAGTTATATATTATGTCTGTGCATTCTGCACTTCCAGCATATTTCCATATTACTTATTCATATACCTGAATGGGGGGAAGAAAGAGATTTGAAAGAACAGAGAAGTTTGAACTGGTGTTTTACACAACTGAAAGTACTGATTTATGGAGTTCAAGGCCAAAGGGGAGACAAAAATAAGAGTTCACTCTTTAATCACAGCCTGAATGAAGGGTACTCATATAAGATAAGGTAAGTAATGTTTATTGCAAGTAGTAGTTTATAATGGAACTAAGAACATTTCTAAAAGGGAACTCTGAAAGAAAATCAAACAGATAAGAATATTATAGCCGATGACTACTAACCCTTGTCCTCAGGCTTGGTCTTCCTGCCTTCTGGAAAAGGGGTAAAGAGCTGTGGGAAGTGACCTGGGGGGGACACAGGGATATGTCTAGGGTTCATTCTCTATTTGGATCCATTCTGAGAGATTTATCACATGACACAATGGCATGAATGTCTGACCTAGCATACTCTAAACCTACACTACAGAGCCACCAGTTTGCCTTTGAGGGAAATGAGGAGTGTTATCTGAATCATGATTTCACATTTTAAAAATATAGTATAGATAAATAGTAATGCAAAATCTCCTGTTGTAATATGAATGTTATTTTTTAACTAGTGAGATCAGATTTAGGGCACATTGCTTGTTAATACATGTTAAATGTTCATGTGTATTAGTTCATTTCTTTATTTAAACATACAAAAAATAAATTAGCATAATATTAGAAAGTGACAGAGACAGCAAAACTTATTGATTAGACCTTAAAGGAAAATGAGAGAAAATGCAGTCTGTTGTAAATTTATTAACTTTGAAAAGCCAGATTTGTACTTATGGTCTTTATACTAGTCACCATTATAACAACAGTATTTTTTTTAATTGTACCTTTGCAGCTCCTGTGTTTTGAAGAGCCCTCACCATCATCTATTTCTGTTCTCTTGCATGTTCAAGGACTCACCAACAAGAGGCTTTGGGTGCCAAACCAGTGTGTTGGGGGGAAGGCTGCAGGACTCCAGACATGTTACAGGAGGAGGCAGCTAACTCCTCCACCTCAGCAGCATCCTGGATTACAGATGCAGAAGGAGTAGTTGGAGAACAAGGAGGAATGTGAGCTCTCAGACACCACAGCGCTTACTGAAGCAGGTAGGACCTCAGTCTTTTCTACCACCACTTGTACCAAGGAGTATAAAAGAGCATGTTCCTTCTGCCTTTGCAAGCTCCCATTTCTTGCATGGTGTATCCTGTTTCAGGAACTGGACTGCTGGAACTCCTGTGAAAATATTCCTCCTGCCCAACAGTTCATTCCTCCCTTTTCCTCCTAAGTCAAATTGCTGTTGGCTCCTTCTGTTAATGTCAGCCAGCACGTCCTCCATTAAGGTCTTTTTCATCTGCCCCTGGGCTGTTGCTCTTGGCTCCCAAGCAGAGTGGGTTCACTGTTTTTAGCCAAAGGAACTACCCCTTGACTCCCAAAACCAGCCTTTACTTTTTTTCTTTTCCATTCCATGCAAGAAAGAAGTCTCCCCACATCACTTTATTATTGAATGCCACTGTATTGTTACTTTTCACAGCATTTCAGCAAATTGTATATTTCATTGTCCTTCTTTCTAAACCAATTTTTGTAGCTGCCCAGAGAGAAGCACCCTCTGAAAATCATAGGTAGCATCAGCTAATAGATTTTTTTTTTTAAATGCAGTTCCTCAAAGTGTGTGATTGAGCCACAGTCCTGGGGCTGCAGTGTAGGGACAATGTTAATGGTTTACAATTTCTTCTTTTAAGGCTGGCCATCAACTGAAGAACAGAGCAGTTTTGAAAATACCAAGAGGGAAGAAGGAGGTGGTTTTCCAATCCTATTGTGGAGATCCAGCAATCTCTGCCAGAGAGACGTTTGTGTTACTTGTTACACCACTACCTATCACTGAATGGAGGATCGAGTGAGTTCTTTAGATGAACCAAGCACATTGGGGCTGCTGTTGAACTTTAAGAACCCACTGGAGCTTCTGCTGCAGCAGAAATTGGTAAATATATGCTTATAATTTCATCTTGGTCAAGGATTATTGGGGAAGGGGTGCCAGTCCTGGAGGCTGCCCCAGAGAAAGAATGAGGGGATGTTGATGGGTAGGATGAGGTCATTAACTGAGCAATCTTGAGTTCCAGTTCCTTCTGAGTCTTGTTCTTCTCTAGTGGGGCTTGCTGAACAGACTCCTCCAAGTGGATGTGTGGAGCAACTTGATCTTCTCTTGGGCCTTCTGAGGCCTCTTTCTATGTGGTCCTTTCTGCCTCCTAACTCTGGCCTTCAGCAGCATGCTTTTAGATGAGGAGGCTCATGGGTTTCAGTAACGATTTGGTATCACCTGTGGTGTGGTACTGGGAGCCTTGGAAAGCATCCCTTACAGTTCCCTGAAGATGGGAAATGCTGCATAAATTCTCCTGGAGTAAGTACTGGAGTTTGAGATGCTTGGTCGATTTTTGGCACTGGGCCAGAGTACAATCTATGTCTGCCTGTGCCAGCCTCTCCTAAACACCCCAGTGCAGATGGATGTTCCTGCTGCTGTAGGACACGTTAGGGAGGGCAGAGAACTCTGGCCACAGATTTATCATGATCTGGGTGTTCCAGGATGACCAGGCAGCTGCTTTTGGAGCAAATTCCATGTTCATGTGTAGTGGTGAAGACAGTGCATCAGCACATTGCTGGAACTGATTGACACAGTTCACTATTACCAATGAAAATGCAAGAGAGTGACCTATACAGAGTTGGACAAGGATTGGAAAGGAAAGGGATCAGTATATTCTGGGAACAGGACTAGAAGACTTTTGATCTCAGGACTTAGAACATATCATTTTCCCCCATTCAGACTGCAAAATGGCACAGGGATTGGGTCAGGCAACTTCATACCTACACACTCAGGAGCACTGATGGTCTTCTCCCATAAATGCCTTGGAATCCATGCTTCTCCAGTTTCTGTGAATGATAGAAGAGGGGTTGACATAAACATGTGCACTGACCTATGTCCAGGCCCCATGTAAATGAAGCCTGAAAAAGGAAAATTTTCCTGCTTGCTTGCTTTCTTACTTGCTAGATGCCCCTCAATCAAATAACAAAAACACAAAACCAACAACAAAAAACCACTATTTCTATTACTGTGGCACTTGGATTCCCCAACTAACTGTGGGACCCCATAGTACTAGACATTCTACAGTCACCTACCAAGAGACAGTCTCTGTCCCCGAGACTTACACACTCTAAAGAGCAAAACAGACAGACATGTGAGAACAGAAATATTCATATCCTTATTTTATAAATGAAGAATTGAGGCATAAAGAGCTTACGTGATTTGCCCTGGATTATAGAGGAAGTCTGTCACAGTGCTAAGAACTGAATGAAATCCTGTGAGTCTCAATCCAGTATGCTAGCCAAAGACGTCTCATGAAAGATTTGGAAGTTTACAGTCCTAAATAAAATAGCTAAGAATCCCACCAAGACCATTGGCATTAACTGCAGCCTTTTGGACATTCTCAGAAATGTGTTAGAGCCACCCTAGCTTCTTCTGCTTATAGATTGTTCTCTCTGGCTATGTCTACATTTACAGTTTAAATTAAATTAATGATGATTAATTTGATTTAAAATATTGTAGGGCTACACTAGCTTTCCTTAGTTTGTAATAAAGACTTGCCTCAGTTCAAAATAAGGAAATGTCATTCAAAATGATAAAACCTCCCTTAAATTCAAAATGACAGTTAAATTGAACTTATTATTTCTATTTAACCCTGGGTAGCTGTGTTAATTCGAACTAACCATTAGTTTGAATTAACACTTTTTGCCCTTCTTTCTCCCAGGGTGCCTTCCTCTTTCTATATATTGGGTGGGGCCATGGCCCACCCTGGGGGCCATCTTGCCACACCTCCCATGGTGCCCCTCTCCTAAATCGAACAAGCAAGTCCTGTCCATGACCATGCTAGTTCCATTTGGATTTCTAGTAGAGCCATGTTAATTTGATTTAATTTAATTTAATTTAATGATTATTAATTTGAGTTAATTAGTTTGATTTAAGTTAATTCAGTTTAAGAATCTAAGAGTAGACATAGCGTAAGGATCAAAGTTGAACTTTGTCATTAGTAGCTACCTTATGAAACTTGCCTTAAAAGACATGGGAACCACTAACCCAGTCCAGGCAAATGATAACCTGGTTAGCCATAGATATTTCACAGGAATGCACACTAAAACACATAATGGTAATGATGGTGTTGCTGTGCTTTCCTATATGTCCTGCAAATAAATGCGTAGAGTTTTTTAATCTACACTTTCCCATCAGCACTCCAATTCCCTCTTTAAAAAGGAAAAAATAATACATAAATCAAAATACAAAGGGCATTGTATTTCTGAGCAATACCTAAATGTTCTTTCCCTTAAGTGGCATATATATTTTCCTTCCCAAAAGATAGGGGTCTAAGTAACACCCCAGATCCTGTATTTAACCACTTGTCATACTTCATACCTCATTTCATTTCAAAGAGATAAAACCAACCTTGTTTTCATACTTTTAGACACAAACCTATATGACAGAGCTGGTTGCAAAGAGTCATCTTTCAGCATGACAGTGTAATAGGGTCTTTTCATCTCAAACAAACAGCTTCTGCTGTAGAACGGGCACAAATTCATAATAACTCTGCCATACAAGTGTATTGTCCTTTCAATTCTGCACGTCATTGCTGCTTGAGCAATGGATCTTTTAGTGTCAGGAGTCAGAAAGTAGCTTGTAGATACAATTGTCCAATAAATATGATGCATTCATTTCTTTAAGACATCTTTTCTGTGATTTTAATGATAATTTATCCTTATTTCAAAGCAAGCTAGATGAGCTAAGTCATTTTATATATGTAATATATGTAAAATATATGTAACCATTATATTATATTATATTATATTTAGCTTGAGGTTGGATACGGGTGATATTCTATTCTATTCCATTCTATTCTATTCTCAGTAACTTCATTAAATAAGTTCAATCAACACACCGTACATGAAATGGTGTATAACTGATCAGCATGGTTCTTGAGGAGAGTGTCTGATCCAAAGCTCATTTAGATAAAGCCTGCATATGAAGTCAGTGATTATGTATGACTACAATGTGATTAAGATGAAACCTCAAATGAGGAGGTGATAACCACATGATAATTGCAGACACTTGATAAATTAAGCCATCATGCCCCTTTGACAACCTAACTGCCTTCTTTTATTATTATTATTATTATTATTATTATTATATCTTCTAGGAAAATGGACTAGGACCCTATTGTGCAGGTGCTGTACAAACAAGGAACAAAATACAGTCCCTGCTCCAAAGAGATGATAAACTAAGTCTACAGTAAAATAGGACTGATGGGAACAGATACACCAATGAGAAAGTAAAAGGAAACAACTTGACAATGTTGGTCAATGTGGTAGACTGTGCTCTCGGAACGATAACCATTTTAAAAAGTTTTTATAATCCTTACAGCAAAGGATGGATTATTTTACCTTCTCAAACATGAGCAGTTTCAGGCCCCAGCTCAGTCAAGTGATGAAATAAGGACATCAAGTAGCTGCCATTTTTGAGAGGAAACCTCCCACAAAAATGTTTTCCTGCCTCCCCAGCCATATATGGAAGGCATGTATGCTTTACCCCACAACTAGAAGACAATTACCTCAATCTAATGCCAAATATATGGAAGATTCAGCCCTTCACAAGTGAGAACATTCAAAAATTCCATAACTTTAAATGCTGTTAACTCATGCCAATGCAGAGGAAGTAACAGGGTCTTCATATCACAAAAAAGAGGACATTTTCACCTTCCTGACTAAATGCAGGGCTCACCACTATCCCTGCAAGGGCCTCTTAGGCCCTAGTTTTGAAGACTGGAACAAATTATTATGATCATCTAGCTTCTAGCCTGAACTCTGATCTTTAAGAAAGTGATGTGCACAGATATTTTTTTTCCATATATTTCCAGATAGGACAGGTAATTTTAAAAGGTATTTGAAAGTTATTAGTTCAGTGGGCTTTATTTTTTTTTTTCTTTTCCAAAGCCTTTGGATTTGTGGTAACCAGGGGATCTAGCTTTACACTATAACAGTGTTTTGAAATGTTCTTAAAATATTGTTTGTTGGCTTTTTCTTCTGAGATTTCCAATCCAAGTACCCATCAGGCTTTGCTCTGCCTATGAGAATGTGAGATCTGAAGAGAGTCTCAAGTGGGATTCAGCTGGTAGCTGCATGCGTTCCATTTTAAGAAGGGGGGGGGGGCAATCAGTAAGAATCAACCAATGATGCAACAAAATTACCTGCTGGCAGAAGGCTGTTTATTTGCGGCACTGCAACCTGTCAAGCGAAATAAAAAGTGTTTCCTGGAGTTTTATAACATGTAGCTGACAGTTACAATGTACAGTTTTATCTACAATTGGCTGAGGATTTTCTGCCACCTTGTATCCTTTGAAAATGTCTGAAATCGACTTTTACTATAAACTACCAAGTTTCATTCTGGGGTGCTGGAGGACCAAGTGTTCCTAGAGATGGCAATCAGAAGATGGTAACACAAAGACATTAGGGAAGTGCCATTTGCCCCCTTTTTTCTTACAAGGTTGCTTGCCAAGCATATGGTGCCATAATGTGATATTCTAATGGATTTTATCGAAAGGAGAAGGGTTGCCCCTATGTGCAACTATGAAAGACTGTGATATGATTTACTACTGTGATCATTTTTCCATGGAATAATGTACATAAGACAGTTGTTCTACAGATGCTACATGGCTGACTATTTCAATGTTAAACAAACAAGGAGTCTGATGGCTCTTTTGAAGACTAAGAAATTTATTTATCGCATGAGCTTTTGTGTTGTACATGGTAAATTCATTGATCTTGCAAAGACTTACGGGCATGCTGAATCCTTCATATTCCTAGTTGTCTTGCTGACTGTAATGGGAGTTTATAAAGTTCAATGTGTGCCAAAAGTATTTTCAGGATTATGGCTAAAATAGTAGTCCAATAAGTATACCAGAGATATCACCATTGTATATAATGGCTATGTCTACATCTAAAAATTTAGTTCAGACTTAGAAGTCCCAACTAAATGAGTCCGAGGTTAGTCTCAACTAACCTCAGGCTAGTTTGGACAACCATGGCTTTTTAGTTCGAACTAGCTGCACTGTCTAATTTGAACTAACTTTTCAGTTCAAACTTGAACACACAGCCAGTTCAAACTAATGGCTTAGTTTGAACTTTTAAAGTTCAAACTAGCCATTATTTTGGGTTTTGCCCATGCTTAGTTTGAACTAACCTAACTAAGCCAGCTAGTCCGAACTAACCAGGGGTACCTATTAGTTTCGATTAACCTATGCCTGGTCTGAACTAAGACATTTTTTAGTTTGGACTAGCCAAAGTCTAGTGTGGCCATGGGACAAATTGGTCAGGACTAAGCTTGCTTAGTCCAGACTAATTTGGCAGTGTAGACAGAGCCAATGAGCACACACACATTTTTCATATATATGCTCTGATTTATTTTCAGAGTTAGTGAGCATCCACAGCACCCAAAGACATCAAGTTGGGTGAAATCCTGGCTCCGCTGAAGTGAAAAGGAGTTTCCCCGCTGGCTTCAATAAGACCAGGATGTCACCCTTTAAAATTTTTAGGGTATTTACACTGCAGTCAGTGTGCTTGTACTGGTACACTGTGAGCAGGGAGTAGAAGCTGTAACAAGAATTCCAGAACCACAACCAACCAACCACAGTTGCCATGTTCAGGGTCTCTGAACTAGGACCTGAAAAAGAGGGCTAGCCTGGGTTCCCCTATCAACTACTGGAGAAGTGGTCCTATCAGGCCAGTGACAGAGAAAGCTGCCTGAAACCAATCATGTGGAAGATCTTTGGTACTCTGGAAGGGGTATACACGTTGAATGACCTGGCTGAAGAGGTGAGTCATGAAGCTGCGGCAACAGCTCCTAGTGTGAAAGAGAGGGTCTGAACTCCCAGCAAGATACAGAGAAAGAGCATGTAACTATAAAAAAGGCTCATTGGCGTCCCAGAGCCAATACTCAGAATGGCTAGGAAGAGGCACCATTCCAACAGCAAGTAGAGCACTCCTTTACAGTGACTTACGTCTTCTAAGTTACCACAGCTAGCTAAGAAGAAGTCAAGAAGTTTCAGTATATAGCCATAAGCAACACATGTAATTACTCCTTGGCTTTTCCTTATAGATAGTGTATTAGCTCAAAACATCCATCACCAAGGGCTGCATGGTTCCCTCATGGATTTGCATCATGCCCTTCACTTACCAGCTGAAAGGTCAAAACATTTAGACTAACACACTTGACTTGATTGTGTAGAAGCAATTGCGTAGACACTCACCCTGATATTCTTGCTACTTCTGTGCCGTTCAAATTGACTAGATATTTGTACAGAGTGAGAGTTAAAAAGAAAAAAAATCAGAAACAGTTAAAAAAATATTCAAGGGCCATCTGATCAAAGACTGATGAGCCAGTGCCGTGTTCCTGAAGTCTCATGGGACCTACATTTTGGCATCTCCAACATGCATAAAGGAGCAGATCATCTCACCAACCCTGCTCCATTAGCTCCACTTCTTAGTTTATACAATGAGGGAAGTGAAAAAAATAGCTTTTGCTTTCACTCTGTAGTGCCTTTAGCTAAGACTGCATCATCCCACCTCGACAGATGCTTTGCTGAGATGATGAGGTGAATTCCCATCACATTTTTCAGCTGATGGCATTATATTTCAGCTTCATTAAATGAAGTTTAAGTAGCGCGAGGAAAGCCATTCCTGGGCTATTTCATGCTCCATATAACCTTCAGTGTGCTGTTTTTCACTAGCATTGAGAGAGGGAAGAAAAAAGGAGGCTGTTTGCACAAGTAGCTGGAGAGGTGGTCCATGGGCTGTCTGTTTACATATGGCTATGTTAATAACCCTGCTGAAAGGGGCAGGTACATTCAGGTCTGAATGAATAAGGGAACAGCACAGAGCAATAACTGAAAAAACAAAAGAGTATTTTATTTTTTTTTAACATCACTGTGGGATCTAGTTACGATAGGCACAGTAGGTGCACAGAGCAGCATATAACACAACAGAGACTCCTATATCTGTAAGTTTCCTGTTAGGATAAAATGTTCAGCGTAGCTCCTGTATTTGGGGACAGTTCTTCCGAATGAAAGATTTGCACTCATTTCCTACAATTTACTCTATGCTAACACACAGTTTAAGCAGTAAGTATTCATATACCGAATACATAATTCATTCAGCATCGTCCAGCTACTGCCACATTTGAGCTATCTGCTCCCAATATGCTCCTTTTATGATATGAATCTGTAAGTTTCAGCTTTCATTGTGGCTGCTTTTCCCATGTCGATCCATGTCATACAAGAAACTCTTGCCCTCCAATTTTGTACTGTCTGAACCAGGAACATTCATCTTTTCTCCAGCTACCACTTTTTTCTGTCTATACTAATTCTTTTCTCTTCCTGTTTACATCATTAATATGGTAACATTTTATAACGTGGCATCCAACCACCTTTTGATAAACAACATCAGTGTGGTTTTCTGACTTAATTCCTTCAGTGGCACTTTCTTGCTCTCTCACCTCCTAGTTTTCAGTTATTGTCTTTGAGGGTACTTCACAGATTTAGGTATGCCTTAATGCATTAAGTCTTAGCAAATCCGTGCTTTTAAATAACACATTTTGAGGAGAGATTTAAAATCCCACCCTGACATCAAGTTATAAAATAAACAAGAAAACAGTAGTCAATTAATAATGAGGCAGAAAATCGCTTACTAGCACTGTGCAGTTTTATCCTTGGAGCAGAGAATGCATGCACCACAATAAAAAGAAATTTCTATTATCTATAAAACATTTGTTACAGGCATTTATACCATTTAACTAACAAACAACTGAGAGTATAATACAGGCTCATGAACACTGAAATAATGGAACAAAACTACTCAATTTCAGTTGATAATACCACCAGCAGAATTCTGCTGGCTTCCCAGCTCAAAGCAAGAATGAATTTGGGTAACACTCTGTGACAATGTGGACTCACCCTGCACTGCAGAAGCTCAGCAAACTCTACGGGCAGCAGAAGCTCCGCCTCTTGAGCCCTGCTGGGCATGCTCAGACTGCTGCCCCAGCATGAAAGAGAGCAGCTCAGCTCAGGAGCTGCATCAGCCTCAACCTGCAGGAGATCTGACCTCCAGCGGGAGCCCTAAGGAGCAGCTGCCCCACAACGGGCACCCCAAGGATGATGCCCAGGACCCACAGAGAAGTCGACAACACCTGTCCCAAAGAGGAAGATATGTATCAGCACCTAGCAAGGACATATTTCTGTCCCAGGTGGGAAGTAGCCCAGGGGGCCTGAACGATATAGCTGGGGGTAGGATGGAGAACCACTCTGAATGTTTCTGTGGGGATCACTGCTGATGTGGTGCCATACCGCCCCCCCCCCAGCACTGACAGCACCCTGGGCTCGGACTCAGTGGAGCAGGAGTGCCTGTACCCCCCTACCTGGGCACTGTGCCCCATTGTGCATGACCTTTGACATTGACACTGTGCCATTAAGCCATGTTGCCCTGACCCGAGGGCCGCATATAGACTGTGTATTGACTGGCCACGTTGCCCTGCCCCAAGAGCTGCCTATTGACTCTGTGGCCGATAGTCCATGCTGTCCTGATGAGAGGGCCACTCATTGACTCTGTGGCCACTAGGCCATGCTGTCCTGACCAAAGGGCTGTTTATTGACTCTGTGGCCATTGGACCATGCTGCCCTGATCTGGAGTCTGTGTACTGTCAAGAATATTGAGCATAGAGAAGATCACGGGGATACCCTCATTGCTCACAGCCCTGGTAATCTCTGCACCAACCGGCATTAGGAAGGGCATACCCATAACGAGTGGTGGAGAATGCAGGCAGTGATCAGTCCCTGAAGGAGGGACCCTGAGTCAGGATAGAGAGAAATCCTTTTCCCCATTATTTTGGTGAAACTCTTACCCGAATATTAATGGAGACTGAGAAGGTTTTGAAGTGGCTTCTGGAGAGCCGGCAACAACAGGCCACACAGCAGCAACGGCAATACACCCAACTGCTCCAACAGATAGCCTCGCAGCAACAAGCCCAGGCAGTCCAACAGCGAGAACAGCTGCAACAGCTGATGTGAGAATTGACCGCTTAGCAACAGAGTAACTGAGAGGAACTGGTCCAGCAAATGGGGCCCCTGTTAAAAGCCTCTGTGGTCTTGCATCCTGACACTGGGGGTTTGAAGATGGCAGGAAGTCAGAACAACTTACTCATACATTTAATGAAAATGGGATCCGGAAATGATCCTAAGGCCTTCTTGATAACTTTTGAACAGGTTGCTACCTCAGCAAAGTGTTTGCCGGAACACTGGGCCTCCCTCCTTGCACCATGCCTGACAGGACTGGCCCAGATCACCTACTGCAGCTTGGACCCACAGGATGCTGTGATGTACTCAAAGGTCAAGGAGGCAATCCTGGACCAGACAGGAGTGAACCCTGAAACCTACCATCAACGGCTATGTGGTGTGCAATACCCATCCAGTGCCAGCCCAAGGTCAGGGGCCCAACAAATTAAAGATGACTGCTGGTGTTGGCTAGAGCCTGACCAGCAGACTGTAAATTGTTGAATGCATTGCCTTAGAACAATTTATACATGTCACAGCCAATTGGGGGTAAATAAGGGGTACAGAGGAATTGCCTAAAGATGCTGATGGAAGTAGTTTCCTTGGCTGAGGACTATATGGCAGCTGAGAAACCAGGCCCAAGCCCTCAGAAGACTGGTGGCCTGCAAAAGGAAATAAAGGGAAAGGGTGGGACCCAGCCAAGGACACAGCTCAAGAACCATCATGGTCCCTTCCACCCTGAGCTGACTCAACCCACCCTGAACAATTATAGGTCCCTGATCAATTTTCTGTCTGTAAGCAGCAGGTCAAGAGGTGCAAAGGAAGTAGAAGTGAAGGCAACCTGGGCAACAGTGACTATGAGATGGTAAAGTTCAGGATCCTGATCAAAGGAAGAATGGAAAGAAGCAGAACCCAGACCCTGGACTTCAGAAAAGCAGATTTTGGCTCCCTCAGGAAACTGATGGGCAGGATCCTTTGGGAGGCTAATCTGAAGGGGAAAGGCGTCCAGGAGAGCCTAGTCTAGTTGGACTAGGGAAGTCATCTTGGGTGTCCAGTTGGAAGAGAAGTAGAGGTGCAAGGCCCCAAGTTGGTTCCTCCAGCATTTGTACTAGGAAGTTGTCCTCAACACTCCCAAAAACCTCCTGGATTGTCTGTGACATTTCATCTCAGACTTCTCTACAAACGTGGCATTCAGGCCAGGTTCCCCAAAATGTTTTCCAGGTTTGCAAAGCAGCAAAACAGACACAGGTTTTGCACAGACAAATTTTCCTTGATAAATAAGATGCAATTTAACACCAACAAATAGTTAACCATTGGATCCAATCACAAAAGGAGATGGTGAATTCTTTATCACTTGATGTCTTTACAGCAAGATCAAATATCTTTCTCAAAGACACAATTTTACTCAACCACAAGTTGTTGCATGTGGTACAGAAATCATTGAGTGAAATGCTACGATGCATACTATGCAGAAAATCAGACTCGCTGGTAACAGCAGATCCTTCTTCCTTAAAATCTATAATTCTTCCTTTAAATCTATAAATGTTTGAACAAAACCATTCTGAGCTGAAGGAAAACTTTCTAAATACTATTCTAATTTCCTTATACATTTAATGCTGCTCAATTTTTCAGAGTTTAGTATGAGGAATCCCATATGAGATCAAGCGTTATAGTTCTGTGAATACAGCCAGACATATTTTGGGACAGATTCAATGTTCTCACTAAAAGCTTAGGACATAATTCATCAATAATGTTAGGTCACAGTAAAACTGTATAAAACTGGAAGAACACAGTGGTGAATCAAACCCCACTGAAGTTTAATAATTTAGATTTTTCTAATCACCTTCATAAGACCAAATATATAGTTGGCCTAAGGGAGAGGCTTTACATCAATTTAAGCCATTCTTCATGAGGAAAAACCAACAGTAGGCAAGGAATTAGCCCTGCACTAGGTAAATTGATCTGATCATTAACCTAAACTCATATCTTTTTAGTTTTAAGCTAATTATTTTACCAGGATTTACATCTAATGCTACAGCCTGCATTGAAACAGCCTTCTGAGTTTATATTCTTTGAGTTTAAAGTGCAGTCCTTACATAGTACACTCTTTACAGACTAAATATTTAGGAATCATGTGCCAGATCCTGATAGATCTATACCCTAGAGGATTTTATCATCACAGAGAAATCCTCAAGTGACATGCAGCGGCCACAGTGGTGAGCATGCCACTGATCCCCCCAGCTCCTAGTGTAGAGGATGTGGCTTGGCCAAAGATGGCAAGCATAAGGCATCCACAAGGATTGCTGACTCTGGGATCCTGGAATCTCCATTCAGGGCCACTGGCAATTGGGACAAAGAAGAGGAGCCCTGTAGCAATGTTGTTCACGGTTGCAGCTAGGCAAAGCAAACATGTATAATCTGAATGGAAACTCAAGATGTTGTGGTTCAGTCTAGTATATGCTACCGTCTTACCCTCTTCAAGAAAAAACAAGTATTTCCTAACAGAAATGGTGCTCCATTCACTTTCCTTCTTCAAATGACAATAAATATAGCTAAGTATATGTCTGCATTTCTGCTGTAGCTATATGAATCCCAGGATAGGAGAGAAATAATGTGAATGAGGTAATATCTGTTACTGGACCAACTTCTAAGGGTGAGAGAGACATCTTTAAATCTATGCCAAGCTCTTTTTTATGTCCAGAAAAGGTAATCAAAGTGTTACAGCTAAGTATATCCAGTGTGAAATAGTAAGTTGTCATTCTAAAGTCCAGGGATTTTTCCTGGCCCTTATAATTGCAGGCTATGGAGCAACCTAGAAACACATGCAACCAGGCTCTAGCAGATCCAGTCAGAGGTTAAAGTAAGCCAGAACACATCAGAATGACATTCCGCAGCCCACAGTTTTAGGGGAGCAGCTTTCTGGAGCCCCTAAAAATAGAAACAACAGCCAGAACACAGCATTTGGGTATATTCTGGCTTACTACCCCTGTGAAGTTTTAAAATCTCCCAGCCTGGGGAAAACTCCCTGCCGGACAGGAGAGACAGCCTTCCGGCCAACAAAGAGCTTCACCCAGGCTGGGAGCTTTTAAAACTCCCACTCTCAGCATGCTCTGATTGAGCATGCTCAGAGTCTCTGAGCATGCTCAGTCACAGCCGGCTCAGAGTGGGAGGAGCAGCCTCTGAGACGGCTGCTCCACGCTGATGGCCAGGTAAGGGGCCCTGGGGGCAGACATGGGCTGGAGGAGAAGTGGGAGCTGACAGCACATAGTCAAGGCTGCTCCCAGCTCTATATCGCAGGCACTGGGGCAGCAAGGTGGGCTGGGGTTGGGGTTAGTGTGGGAAGAGAAGGGACAGACTCTCAACCACCAGGCCAGCCCTGATATGGGTCCTCCAGCTCCCCACAGCCACAGAGGGCTGCTGGCTGGGCAAGTGGCCCCCTCTCCCCTTCTCCCATAGCCCCAGCCCCCCAACTCCCTTGCTCCAAACTTTGTCTGCTGTACCTCCTGCCCCATCACCCCACCTGCTGCCACTATCACCCCTTTTCTGCCTCCATCTCCTGCCCATGCTCCTTTCACTACCCCCACCTGCTGCCCTGTCCCCCACCTCCTTCTGCCATCCTCCCCTTCTCTGCCCCATCTCCTGCCCCCCTTCACCATCACCACCTCCTGCTCCTGCCACAACCAAACCCTTCTCTGCCCCCATCTCCTGCTCTGCTCCCTTCACCACCCCACCTCCTGCTCCTGCCCCCATGTCCTGCCACCATCCACCCCTTCTCTGCTCCATCTTCTGCCCATGCCCCCCTTCAACACCCTGATACCTCAAGTTCCCACCCTCCCCTTCACTGACCCCATCTGCTGACCCTGTCCCCAGCCGCCCCTTCAACACCCCCACCTCCTGCCCCTGCTCTGTTCCTCCACATTCTGTGCCCTCATTCTTCCTAGGCTGGGGCCTGAACATGTGGGAAGGGGGCCCACTGATATTGGAGGGTTCCAAGGCCCACAAAATGATGCTTTAACCACTAGATACAGTTTGCAATCAACCAAGAATGGGGTTGGGAAAGTTGTGCCTTTCTGTCTCAGACAGCAGCCTGCTTTCTCTACCTTTCCAGTTTCTTGTGTTTTATCATTCTGGATTCTAAGAAATAAAGTTACACTGCAAGCTTCCAGCAATTATATTTGTGTCTAACTTGTCTGTAGGTACGCAGTGAATATAATGGTATATAGCAGCTTTTATGCCCATCTCAGTCAATTAGAAAGAAAGAAAGAAAGAAAGAAAGAAAACATTCCCTCCCAAAGTACATCCCTGTTAACAGAAGCCCAGGAAGGGCATCTCCTTCCCTCCTGCGAGCTTCAATTACACTAAGCTCCAGAAAGCCACACACTCTGGCTATGTTCACATGTAAACTGTTATTTCAAAATAAGTTAATTCGAATTAAGAAAATGTTAATTCAAATTAAGGGAAAGCCTGCTATTGAAACGGCTGTTATTTTGAAATGGTTATTTTGAAATAAGGCCATTCGGACATGTTGTTTTGAAACAGTTGTTTCAAAACAATGGTGTTGTTTCGAAGCAATGTGTCTGAATGCTGTTGTTTCAAAACAGCCATTTCAAAACAATGGCTATTTCGATTTCAAGCGAGGTTTTACTGTTTTGAAATAATGGCCATTATTTTGAAACAACGGATCCTGTTGTTTAGAAATAACGGAACGGGACATAAGAAATTTTATTTTGAAACAATGGCTGTTGTTTCGAAATAAAACTCTCGTCTGAACACAGCCTCTTGGTGTAACTCTGTGCACATCAGGGAGGAATTCCAGGGAAGGCACGTGCTACTGAGCAGTTAAGCTGTCTATAATCTTCATACAGTTTAACCAGATGGGTTGCCTGCAGAGATGTTTACTGGTTTGGCTTGAATTTCAGGTTTAGGTGACAGAATCAAATACACTTACCAATTGTAATAGAAAGTAAAAGCAAACAAGCTAAACTGCAATAGCTAATGTCAAAGAATGAAACAAATGCGTCTGATACAAAATGCAAAAGAAAGGGAACCAGTCAAAGCTAATGGGAGAAAAGTAACTTACGTGAAAGTATCACAGAATCTCTGTGTTTTCCAACTATAACAGTGAATCTGGTCAGGTTCAGCTAATTGTCTTTGGCCAGGATATAACTCAATAATGTCAAGAGTTTGATGGGGTTCCTAGAGTTAGCAAATTAAGAGATCAGTACTTAGTTGTGCTTGGGGAAACCATCCTGGTGATCACTGGATAGATTTTATACAACCATCCAGTCTCCCTACAGGGAGAAAGAAGACAGAAAATTTGGTTAAGTTTTATCTTCTTATTAAATTACATTATCTCAGAAAGCCTAAAGCCTTGGGCAATCCCAAAACATATGGCACAGAGAACCTTGGATGGAATTTCATCTCCAGCAGGTGCCTGCATTCCAAGTGATGGCAGCTGCCATGGTGGCCAGATTCCAATAAATTTACACGGTTGTCTTTTCCAAGACTGTAAGGTTCAGAGACTATTTCTTATTATTCTAAAGTAAACTGTGATCTCCAACAAGGTGTCCAGCTTTTGTCTTATAATCTTCTTAGGTGCTTCTCACTGCTGCTATAAAAAAAAAATAGGTGGAAAGGGCTGAATTTGACAAATTTCTCTGAGAATGCAGGAACATGTAGGGATATAAGTCATCATACATTCACAAAAGATTTAGATGGTTTCACCGTAATAACCTCTAAGCATCGCACTGAAGCTAAGACTGAAAAATATGCTTTGCTTTATAGGGTTGGATAGTAAAACTAGTGTTTTAAGCCAGGTTGGACTATAGACTTCAGACAGCTTATTTATGTTAGTAAAGTGTTTAAAGCTCTGACCAATGTAGCTGTGCTAACAGAAGCCACGAGGGTGGCTGCAGCTACTCGGACAAAGCTGTCCTTTTATGGGTATAGTTTGTTTCATTCATGGAGAAGGAGCTTATTATACTGGTCCAACCTGCAGCCACATGAGGAGCATGTTGTCAGTGGTGTATCCTAGTAAAGCATGTGCAGTGTAGATAATAACCTTGAGATTTAAAATACAACTTGCCTTGTGGGAAGGGACCTCTTCCTCCATCCTCAGGAAACCATTGCTATTCAATAGAATTACCCAACAGGATAGGAAATCTCTGACAGGCCAGATGGAATTTAAGGATCCAAAACAAATATAACTAATATGGATGAATATTAGGATTAGGTACAAACTAGAATCTGAAATGCTCATTCTTGAAAGTAGAATTTGAAGCTATTCATGGTTAGTTTCAGAGTTGAATAATGAGCTTCATGATTACCTTCAAGCTAGCATTTTCCTGAGTAACCTCAAGCACATTTCAGTTGCACCAGAGTGTGCCTGATGAAGATGTTCTTTGCCATCAGCACAGTCAAACTACTTTTACATGCAGCAGAAACTATGTTGGCAAAAGAAGTTCTCCTGCCAGAATAGCTGTGTCCACAGCAGTACTTATGTTGATGTAACTTATTTTGCTCAGGGGAGTGGTTTATTCACAACCCTGAGCAATGTAAGTTCTGCTGACATAAAATATAGACTTAATTTAAACTGAAGTCATGTTGGTCCAGTGTCTTTTTTTTTTTAAGGGTAAACATCTTATTCCTTTTTTAAAATTTACAGCTCTCCTTATAAATTTTCATTTCTGGCTCTTTTCCTTTAATGTAGGATAGAGCGGTAGTCAAAGCCACTTCTCACAATGACTTGGACTAAGGCCTTTTAACACTTTTTTCTTTCTTTTCTGAAAGCAAGGATGTTCTAGTAGTTAAGGTAGAGGATTGGGACTTGAAATATCTGGGCTAAGTGCTTGGCATTTTTACAAACCTTCTGTGCCTCCTTGTATAAGGCACTGAGGCCCATGTTTTCAAAAGTGCTCTCTACTCACCCTTTCTCAGCTCCCTAGCTGTAAAATATGGAAAATACAAGACTTTGTTTATCTTCTTTATCTGGATTTTGCCAAGGATTCCCTTTAACTGTGTGTTTACACAGTGTGCAACATAATGGTGCCCTGAACTCTTTCGGGGCCTCAAGATATTGCAGTGCTGCAAATAAACAATTACTCTTTTATTTTTTCTGGCAGTAGATCAGTACCTTGAACCTACAACTGGATTTTCCAGGCTGACTTGATGAATATATCAAAAGTAGAAAGCTTAGAAAATACCTGATGTCAAGTCAAGAAGTGTTATTTGCAGCAGCCTGTTAAACTGGATGATTTATGATAAACTGGAGAATGGGGCAAATGAACCATTTTATCTGCTTGGAACTGTAGTCAGGTCTGCGAGGATCTTCAAAGGAACTCAAAAGAATTGTTCAGTTTTGTGTGAAATTTCTCTAATGAAATATCTTTACTATTGTCTGTCCTCTATTACTCATGCAAGGTGTTATCCCACAGCCAGTTTTCAACAAAGCACTTGAATTCTGGAAACAATGTAGCATGCTGGCTGTCTTCAGAAGTTAAATTAGAACAGATCTTAGATTAGCATGAAGTTTTTCAAAAGAGATGTGAATAGGCAAAGTTGCTAGCTACAAATTTATATATATGAGCCAGATCCTGAATCGGTCAGTGTCAGTTGATAAAGCTCCATTGACTCCAACTGATGATCTGGATTTTTCATTTCAATCCCAAATGAATGTGTATAGGTTAAATCTAAAACCATAGTTGTAGTTGCAATACACAAGATACAGGTCAACATCATATTGCATATTGTTGATATACATACCTCTTGAGGGCTTAGGGAAGCACAATAGGCATAAATCAGAGCCAGCATTTTCTATGGAATCATAGGACTGGAAAAGGCCTCGAGCCCCCTGTGCTCATGGCGGGACGAAGTATTTTGTAGACTACCCTTAACAGGTGTCTGTATAACTTGCTTTTAAAAATCACCAGTGATGCAAATTTCATAACCTCCCTAGGCAATTTAGGTCCAGTGCTTAAAAACTATAACAGTTAGAAAATTTTCCCTAATGTCCTACCTAAATTGCCCTGGCTATAGTTTAAGCCCTTTGTGTCTTACCCTATTCTCTGATAAATACATTAACCAGATTTTCTGATATTATAGTCATGGGAGCCATGTAAGTGTCTAAGTTCAATAGAATATAATATCACTCTATTTTGTTATTTTCAGTGGACTAAAGAAAAAGGCAATGCCTCTGTGAAAAAAAAAAAAAAGAGAGAGGGAAAGAGAGAGAGAGAGACAACAGTGTGAATTTATACACTGAGGAATCTTCCATCATGATCCATCTTGCAGCCCAACCTATCCCCTGACAAATAGACAGGAGAGTTCTCCTTTTAAAGGTGCTGAGTGCAAATAACATGCCTAATATTTTACAAGAGACTAGATAACTGGATTTAATATAACTCCAGTTTGGACACATCATCACTGACAGACAATTTGTGTTCAGATGTCATCAGTTGGTAGTGAGATGACTACATCAGGGGGAAAAAAATGGCCTTCCTTAGGTAGACAAAAACAGCTACACAACTTCAGATTCAGGGTTTGCTGACAAGGAGAGAGAAAGTGATGCAACCTTCACAAGAATAAAAAGGGAAGGTGGATAGCCACCTAGAGTCCGCTTGCCACTGATTATAACTTGTGCTGAGAAGCTTCTTTTGCTGATAAGTAGAAAGTATGAGTGCTCTTTGCATTGCTATGGAATAATGTGCCCATTAGGGGTTACTGCTTTGTCTTAAACTACCTAGAAAAGTTTAGTGTATAGAAGCATATGTAACCCTTCTGCCGGGGCAGGGAGGCAGAACAAGGGCCAGGGTCTATAACTAGGGGTTTCCAAATAATGTAACACCACCAATCAGGTCGAGCCCCCACCCAGATTTCTGGGGAATCCTGCACTGTTCCCTGGGCACCCCAAAGGAGTAAGGTGTTCCCACTTGCAAGCATGAGTTTGAGTGTAATGTAAAATGCCAAATAACAGAATCAGCACTGATCTAGAAAATCAGTACAGAACAAAGTTCCTGACAACCCACAGAGCAGAACATAACAAGACTTAATGCAAAACCTTTCAACATGATCCCACATATCATAGCAGCAAATGTAAACCCATTAGCAAAATCGGCACCGATATGGAGAATCAGTGCTAACTAGGCTCCCGACCCACCCTAGGGTATGTAGGGATTGTCTTTCATGCCAACAGTCCACTGGCACCAACTACTGGTCACTCACTCCATCCTCTAGCACCATCCCTGGGCTCCACCCGCTGTCTACGGGCTCCATCCACTGGTTACTCATGCTGCCCAGCTCACCGCTGGCCGCTTTCACCATCTGCTGGCCCCACCCATGCAGATTAGATGACACCCCCCTCAGGAGCTGTTAGGCACAGTTTCTAAGCCTGCCTTACACATACTTTGGAGAAGTCTGAATTTCTGCAAACCAGGTGATATGGACATTAATCTCCTCAATGGTTGGAGGATGTCTGTCCACCAAGGAGCTGCCATTGTACACTTGATAGAACCTCAGACTTAGGGTAAATATATTTGGGGTTCTTCTATTACTGAGTTCGATGTGTTTTTTAGTATTCAGTGAAGACAAGAATTTGGGGGTGAAAGCAGTCTTGTGTGTACCAATCATCTATTAGACAGAGGAGCTGTGTCTTCATTGATTTAAAGCCTGGAACACTGCATGGAAAATACAAAAGAATTATTAGAGTTATGGATTCAGAAAACTCCATGTAAAATATATAGCTATATGCAGTGGTTCCCAACCAGTGTGCTGCGAGCATCCCTGACAGCTGGCGTTGAAGTTCCTTCCCTGCTCAGCTCAGCCACGTGGGCTGTGCAGGGCTGGGAAAAGGCAGGGGTTAAAGTAAGTGGGAAGGCACCAGCACACAGTTCTGGGGCCCCCTATTTTTAGACAGGTAGCCTTCTGGCCCCTCTAAAAATAGATGAAGGCACTGGAACATGGAATTCCAGGGCCCCCCTTAAAAATAGCAGGAGCAGCCAGAACGTAGAGTTCCAGTGGCTCCACCTTAAGCCCAAGCAGCAGAGAGCTGTGGGAGCCTGGGAGTGTGTGACTCTCCCTCTGCAGGGCAGAGCAGCTCCCAGCAGCTCAGCCAGCCTGCAAACAGCCAAGGTAAGGGCTTTGTGGGGGGGAGCGCTGCTGGGGGTTGTGTGGGGCAGGTGTGTGTGTGTATAGCAGATGTGAGTGGGAGTGAACGTGTACCAGAGGGTGTGTAGCTGAGGTTGTGGGGTTGCTGTTTGGCTGGGGGTGTGTGTAGCTGGGGGGTGGGGTGGCTGTGTGTGGGGGGGGGCAGTGTAGCTGGGAACTGGAGGCCTAGTTCTGGCCCCTGCCTTGATGGGAGGGTCCATCACAGGCAGCAGAGGGCTAGGAAAAAGGAGGACAGGACCCACTAGGGTGGGAGGGAGCACCAGTGGGGCGAGGATTTTCCCTGGGTGGCAGGGAGCCACTGTGGAGAAGGGGGAAGTGGGTGCTGCGCCATGCTCCCCTGCCCTACCTTCCCACTCCCCAGGTTCCCTCTGCCACTCACAAAGCCGCTCTTATTCTCCCTTCCTCTCTCCTCTCTTGCCACCCTTGTGCTGTCCCCCACATGCCTGCCCCATCCTCTTTTACCACCCCTGCCCTGCTCTGCTCCCCACACTCACTCCTGCCACTGCACACGACTCCTGACCCCCCTGTGTTTTGCCACCCCTGCTCTGCTACCCCTACTACCCTACATAGCAGTATTTCCAAAGCACTGTGCCAGGGTTCATGAATATTCATAAGTAATTTAAGGTAATTGGAATATTTGTGAGGTTTTTAATGGTGGTGTGCCATGAAAAATTTGAAGATATCCCACAGCTGAGAAAAGGTTGGGGACCACTGGCCATATGCATATGGTAGACTCCCCAGGGCACTAACTGAGTCTGAGGTATTGTTGTGCCCTGTTGCCTCTTCCACCTGGGCTGTCCTTCACAACGTTTTGCTAGTAACAAGACACCCCTAGGTGCTGTTATTAGGCAACCCAACATCATATGAAATGACAGACCCAGCTAGATTGCATGAATGTGCTCAAACACACTCAGAAATCTCAGGGAAAGGCACTACTGTATTTGCCCTATCTCCATGCCCTGTACCTTGTCCTGCCCTTGTCAGAAGTCTGACCAGTAAGTTAATCATCTGGTTCACCTGTTTCTCAGCAGAGAGGGTACATACACCAACTTTCATTAACTGAGCTAGGGTTTTTCCAAACAATTAACTGAAACATACTGTTTTAGTTGAAAATATAGAACAAGTTTATTAACTACGGGAAGGTGGCCTTTAAGTGAGTATAAGTGGAAGGCATAAGAAATCAGAAATAGGTAACACAGAAAATAAAGATAAATATGCACTCTAAAAAATCTTGAACTTTTAACATGAGGCAATATCTAGATTAAGCAATTTTTTTCACTCAGCTTAGATGTTCCAATTCTTGATACACAGGCTAACTCTGATAGCACAGGAATAGTCTCTGTTGAAATCTCTGTCTTCCAGCATTCTTGCCTCCAGGACAGGAGGAAAGAAAGGTCAAAACCAGCAGCCTCCATTCCCTCTATTATATATTTTGACCACATGGCCGGCAGACATTAATACAGGCATGTCCAGGGAGCTCTGCTGAGTTAAACAATTTGAACAACTCCCTGTGTTATGCTTGAAGAACAGTCATTGGATTGTAGATACTTTGGTTATGAGTACAATTTCTTTGCAAGATAATATTCATTTAACATCCTCCTGGGTCAGCCATGGCTTTTATAGAAGAAAGAATTTAAATTCACAGCATTTTTTTTCTTTTAATAACTATGCAGTAAAATCTTTATAACTTGATACCTACTAATGGCACACATTTTGACAGCACAAAGGGTTTTAGTAAATTATAACTTTTATTAGAGTTCTTATATGTTATGCTTAGTATGAACTATTACACTCATACAGCAATGATGAACATGGGGTTTCCAGTGTGCTGCTTTGGGGTGCAATGTGTCACACTGCACTACAGAGGTAACAATGTTTTTCTTTTCTAAATACACAAGGTCAGATTGTTAGCTGGCCTATACATATTGCACCAGTTGGGGACTATGACCTTTGATTTTCATTTTCACAGGTCCCCTTTTATCAATGCCATTCAGATTAAAGTTTACAGGCTGCTTTCACTTTAGCTGTGCAGATAAAACATAAAACAATAAAACTGAGCTACAGAGTATTAAAAATAGTTTTGGTTATAAATATATATGAAAAGAAAACCCATGGTCCAGGTCATCTGCAAGTCCACTGCAAAAATTGGTATCACATAGAACTGAAGATTGTCCCTTCATTTCTAAGCCTAGACAGTAATACCACATCAGCTAAAGAACTTGTTCTGATATCAGTTAGATGGAACACATGCTCAGCTTCTACGGGTTAGCATCTATACAGATAACCAGTGTGTTACCTACTCCCTCTGGCTAGAAGAAACTCCTCTGTGGTCTACAGTAGTGGAAACACAAGACAAGATCCCATTTACAATAGCTGCCATCATGAGCTGAGATGAAAAACTGAACTTAGTTCCTTCAGTGGTTAAATCAAGAGCCTATCCCATTTGATGTAAAGACATTCTGAGAAAGTGGGATTTTCTCCCATGAAACCTCATGTGATAAATGAATTTTTTAGTCTTTAGAAGTGCCACCAGGCACCATCCTCCTTGTTTGTTTTGCTGCTGGCAGACTCATATCCAGGGGTTAAAGTATAATTTGGGGGGCCCTGGATGCTCCTGTGACAGTGCCCCCCCAGACTCCAGCTGCTACCTCCTCATGCCAGTGCCCACCCCCTGCCCCCAATACCACCATCCCAGTGTGAGCTGGGCCACCCCTGCACTCACCGGCAGTGGTGTAGCTGGGGGAGGTAGGCCCTGGGTCCGGGTGGTGGCACAGCTGGGGCATAGGCAGCAGGCCCCAGGTTGGGGCCAGGGCGTGGAAGGGGAAGGATTTGGGGAGGGGTTTGAGTCCCTCAGCAATGCCCCTGGCTCCTGCCTCTGCCCCTGCCCACCAGAACATGGCAGAATGGCACTCCTGGGCCTGCAATTTTTAGGGGCCCAATTTTGGACCCCTAGAAATAGAGCATGAAACCAGAACGCTGCATTCCAGGTCCTGCTATTTTTCAATGATGGGCCCCAGAATGCAGCTTTCCAGCTTCATTTTCTATTTTTAGGGCCCCAGAATACTGAGCCCCTAAAACTAGTGGACCCCAGAACGACATTCCACTGCATTCTGGCATACTTTAAACCTTGCTCATATCATCCAGGGATCAGCCACTAGACCTGTCACACACTGAATAGCTGGTTATATTGAATGTGAAAAAAGAACATTCAATTCCTATTCTGCACAGCTGAATGTCGTCTCACAATTCTAACAGGAAAACTGTTTAGATAGATAGATAGATAGATAGATAGATAGATAGATAGATAGATAGATAGATAGATAGATAGATAATCACATTACTTCCTCCTCCATGTTAACTATGGTCAGCAGAATAGTTCAATTTGCTTGGGAGGCTGAGTGGGTGGAAAACTCTCCTCTTTTAGACTATTCAGCACCTAATTGGAATGCTTCCTCACTCTAAACTGTGGTATAAATGTCATTTTTTTTTAATTTAATGTTCTTAGTTATTTGCTACATGTGCACATACATAATTTGACTAATAAATCTGATATATTTGTAAGTGCAAAGTGTAACTATTTCTAATTAGTTTGATCAAAGATCACACATTCATTGCTGAGTAATGGGAATTATGCTAGTAAAAATTCTATTGCTTCTGACAGGGGAAAAAAATGTCTGCAGAGAGATCAGCCCCTTGCAGTCTTTTGTGGGACCATTTACAAATAGAACAGACATTTACAATTTCACATAAATGTCACAAAAGTGTAGTTTATAATTTTATTTTCAAAGAAATTGTAGCATTTTTGCTGCTGAATCAAGTTCTTCCAGGCTCCTTGCTTGCCCTTGTGCTTTTATTATTAGCACAGTAACTCCCAGGGTATGTCCAGGAAGCAGCAAACAGCCCAGCCTAGACTAACAGACTGCAGCTGACGGGTGTCCTGATATTGTGGTAAAAATCACTGTGAGGTACTGCAGCTTCTACGCCAAAGCCTAGGGGACAGGATTGGCTTCAAAGTCTAAGTTCTAGCCTGAGGTGCACCTTCAAAGGTCCTAGCTGGACCTATTTTTAGAGAGTTGGCATGGGCCCTGCAAACCCACTTGGCTTGATCCAAGTAGGGAGGTTCACTTCTGCACACCATGAGGTCTTCACTCAGTAATCTACAGTCACATGTAGACAAAAAAAGAAATCTAGTGGCACTTTGAAAGACTAATAAATTTATTGCCGCCTGAGGTTTCATGGGAGAAAATACCACTTTGCCAGATGCAACCAGCTCTAAATATAATCTAAAAAGACAATAAAGACAAATGGTGGAGAGGAAAGACAGCCAATGCAAATTGTTCAAGGGCACACAGCCAGTCAGTTGTAGAACTAGGGACAGAAGCCAGTTCCCTTGATAGGCATAATGGATAGAGCAATAGACTGGGCAGGATTACTTCCTATCTATCTCCAAAACCACCACCATGCTTAGAGTAAAACTTCAGGTAGGGGATAGAACTACAAACACGTTGGGTAATCCAGTTCTAGGCAGGACACCGCTACATCTGACAGATACCTGAAGGGCCGATCTCTCTCTTTTAACACAGTGGCAACACTTGCACAGCTTGTTTGTTTGCTGGACTAGACTAAAACAGCTACCCCTTTGCAACTAGACTCCTTGTTTGTTTTGCTGGATTGGACTAGCACGGTTATCCCTTTGGAACATGGAGAAATTATGAGATTTGGAGAAGTCATTTATAAAGCCAGTGCCAGAGATAAGACTCATAGGACCCCAGTTGAGCCCCACCTAGCTCATAATGGCAGTGCTTTCACTGAAATTTATTTGAAAAAATAAGCCTAAGCAAAAAACTAGAAGTAGGTAGTGCATGGAATTCATTGTTATTTTGAGGAAAAATATTGAGAAATAGCCATATATTTCATGTGAAATAGCTTCAGGTCTATGAAGACTTTAAAAAATTTCAACAATATGAAATTGTGATAAATGTAACTTTTTAATTCTTTTGTTAAAAGACATCTGTCCTTTGAACCAATGGGACACTTTTTAGGGCTCAACTGCCCTGTAACCTTTCCATTCCCAGACACAATTTGCCAGAAAGCAGCAGTCAAGAGTGCAGTCTGCAGGCACTTCACAAAGACTATAATGAGGGTTACACTGACACACTTAAAACCATAACCATATCTCCAAGCCCTTCATACCAGCCAGGCTTATGTCTCTATACTCTGACAGAATTTTCTTTGCTCTGAATCATAGTTCTATATGCCCATAGAACTCTGTTTTTCCCTGATCATGGTTTTGTGCACCAATAAAACATCCTCCTACCTCCTAGACTTAATTATACCTGTAGCTCCCTCTTGACATCACCACTTTCAGTATATGGTCATATTCTCTTTTGGAGGTCTGGGTCTGGTGGCTTTAGTATAAGCCTTTTTGTAACCCATGAAAGGGGCAGAGACCGGTGTTACATCTTGACCATGGTCAGTTTATGACTCTATAGCTATGTTCACACACAGGGGGTTGTTTCGATACAAGTTGTTTCAATACAAGTTGTATTGAAATAAGGCATTATTTCAAAATAAGTTAATTCAAATTAAGAAAATGTTAATTTGAATTAAGGAAAAAAGCTCAAAGTGAAATAGCATGTTCAGACAACAGTTATTTCGAAATGAGTCACCGTTGTTTCAAAACAACATGTTCAGATGGCATTATTTTGAAACAATGTCGCTTCATCCCCACATGGGGTTTAAGTTGTTTCAAAACAATGGAACCCATTGTTTTGAAACAATGGTGCGTCGTGTGAACATGGCCTTTCTTATTTCAAAACAACCTCTGTTGTTTCGAAATAAGACTGATGTGTGAACACACCCTATCTGTGTGGTTTTTGTTTAAACCCTCCCTTCAACTCCCTCACTTTCCTGGCCATGTCTTTAGCCTTGTTTGGTCATCTATCTTGAAGAGGAATCAGAGCTTTTCCTTCCTTCTGCATTTACGTATTATACATGTACTATGCCTTGAAACATTTCCAGCGCGTCCCTTTTCTTTTCACAATAATAAAGAAAAACCTTTCTAACTGCAGACAAGCAAGTGGAACACTCTTTTTTTATTTGTTGTTTGTTAATACGTGTAACTCAGAGACTTTGACTTTCAGGTAGCCCCCGAGGCCCAAGATCCCATCTCAGGCAAATGCATGGGTCTAAATACTTACATAAACTTACATTATATATTTGTAGCCTAACCACAGTCATTGTTAATTTTAAAAGACTCAAACAAAATCAGATCCCACTGTGTGACAAACACACAGTGAGCAAGCCCCTTCCTAGAAGAGCTTACAAAGACCTGAGACACACAGCCCAAAATGTTGACTACAACCAGGATGAGTGACTTGGGGGGTCAAAGTGGGGAAGTCCCTCAAAACTTAGGACTGTGGGGAGGACTATGCTTAGGCATAATGCATATAGGGCCTGATTCTGATCACCGTTTCAGCTTTTACTTCACTGACTCAGTAGAGTTAATCCTGACTTATATTGATGCAAGGATCGGGTCCATGAACTTATAGTTCAGTAATGGGATTGGTTGGTCTTCTGCCTATAGCATGTAGCTAGAGCCATAGAATATTAGGATTGGATAGTATCTCAGGAAATCATCTTGTCCGACACTCTGCTCAGCCCAGAACAAAGTCATCCCGGCCAGGGCTATGTCAAGCAAGGCCTTAAAAGCCTCCAAGGATAGACAATCCACCACCTCCTTAGGTAACCCATTCCAGTGTTTCACCACCAACAAAATGAAAAAGCTTTTCTTGATATCCAATTTAGACCTCCCTCACTGCAATTCAAGACCATTGCTCCTTGTTCTGTCATTTGCCGCCACTGAGAACAGCTTAGTTCCATCCTCCCCAAAACCCCTGTTCAGGTTGTTGAAGGCTGCTATCAACCTCTCCTCCATTTTCTCTTCTGCAAACTAAACAGGCCTAGATCCAAAGGTGGAGCCATGTTAGTCTAGTTCAATAAAACAAACAAACACAGAGTCCTGTGGCACTTAAAGACTAAACAGGTCTAGATCTCTTAGCTTCTCCTCTTAATTCAAGTGCTCCATCCTCCTAATCATTTTGGTTGCCCTCTGCTGGACTTTTTCCTATTTTGCCACACAAAAGTAGACAAAATACTCCAATTGTTGCCTCACCGAGGCTGAATAGAGGAGAATTGTCACTTCCATCGATCTGCTGGCAACATTCCTGCTAATGCAGCTCAGCATGCTCTTAGTCTTCTTGACAATAATGGTTCACTGTTGACTCTTACCCAGGTTCTTGTTCACTGTGACTCCCAGGACCTTTGCTAAAGAAAGGCTGCATAGTCAGTAGGTCCTCAGTCTGTAGCAGTGCATGGGATTCTTCCATCCTAAGTGCAGGACTCTGCACTTGTCCTTGTTGAAAGTCATCAGATTTCTTTTGGTTCAAGCCTCCTATTTATTTAGGTCCACACTGTATCCTCTCTCTACCCTCAAGTATATTTACCACTCCTGCCAGATAAGTGCCATCCATGAACTTGCTGTGGGTGCAATCAACCCCACAATCAAGATTGCTAATAATCACAGTTCAACCTGTAAAAATCAAAAGCTCTATCTTGGCAATGTAAGATGACATTAACAGATCATGAATCACGTAGTCTTTTAGGACATTGGTGGTAATTGAATAGATTTTTCAATCAATGCTACACAAAGCTTGGTGAATTAAAACTAAAATAAATCTCCTTTATCGAGATTAGTGTTTAGATCCTGCTCTCATTTAAGTCCATGCAAAGATGCCCACTGATTTCCTTGGGGGCAGAATGTAGTAGCTTCCTAGGATAACGTTCACAAAAATTAATAAACAAGGCTGTTACTTTCCATTGATGGAAATGCAAGCAAATGAATTAAAGGCAAATTACAGTGATCAGAAGGGAAGATAAGGATTTTGATGGGCTGCTCTGAAAGTCAAGGGACCTGTAGCAAACAGAAGTGTTTTTTGCTATGGGGAGGGCAGGAAGTTGCCCCTGACCTTGTTTTGCCTCTCTCCATCCAACTTTGTATAGGTCTATATGCTTCACTTTACTTCATAATTTTTTAAAATGAAAACCCTGGGAATAACTGATGAAATAAAAGTCCCATGCCATAAAACTGCTTAATTTCATAATGACTGAGAACAGGAACAAATGTAAATATAACAACTCAACAATGGGACAGAGAAGAGTGCAAATAATATGTTTTCCGATCTAAGCCAGCAGCAACTGCATTAAATCTGATAGCCCTGTGTCTTGTACTTGGTGCAATCATTTATGTCACAATTTGCCTCTGTCTGTGCTTTACTCAATGAAGAATCAGAACAGTTGCCCTCGGAGAAATAATTCTGGTGTTATAGCAGTATAACTTTGTACAAACAGTACTCCAGGAACTCCATTCATTGTTTAAGTCCTTAGGGTGATTTAGAATTATAAATGTGTGCAGGAAAGCAGAAGAACTTAAAAAGGGCAGTTGGCACAAATACTGCATTGGGCTAAATCTGACTTTAAAGTCTCTGGCTATGTCTACACACAAGGCTTTATTCCGAAATAAGTCATTTTGAAATGACTTATTTCAAAATAAAGCCTTTATTCCGAAACATGTTTTGAAGGAAGAGCCTTCCCCTCAGCACCCTGTCCAGGGTGCTGAGGGGAGACAAGCCGCAGGGCATGGGGGGCTGCCCGGCTCCCCAGCGACTGAGCGGCCGCTGCCACGGGGAGCCAGGTCCTACCGGCCCCTCAGGCCCTGGGCTCAGCGGGGGCAGCGGCTGCGAGTCCCACGGCTCCCCCTGCCACCAGCCCGCAGGGCTCCCCGCTGGTCTTGGGGCAGCCCCCCATGCCCTGTGGCTTGTCCCCCCCTCAGCACGCTGGACAGGGTGCTGAGGGGAAGGCTCTTCCTCCCAGGGTGCTTTGCACCCTGGGAGGAAGTTCAAATCCTGTTGTTTCGGAATCCATTTATTCCGAAACAACAGGTCCAAATGGCATTATTTCGAAATGACCATTTTGAAATAACAGCCATTTTGAAAAAATCCAGGTTTAACTGTTTCGAAAGGACGATTCTTATTTCGAAAGGACAGGATCTGTCCTTTCGAAATAAGAAAACGTCATGTAGACTAAATTTCTTTTATTTCTAAATAACGAGTGTTATTTCGAAATAAAAGTGCCGTGTAGATATAGCCTCTGTGTTCTTGCCACACTGCATAAGAAGCTAAGCTGATCAACAACTAGTGAGGTATTTCATGGGAAAGATCAGTCCAATGCAGGAGCTTTTACTAAGGCAGAACCTTTTCTTCTCCATCATTCCTGAAAAAGTGTCCCAGAATGGTGTTACAGATCTCTACATTACTGAATGTGCTCCTTTTTAGATATTCATAAGACAAAATCCTCAACTGCTCATGGTCATTGGAAATTTCATGGCACTTTTATCCAGTGTTAGAGGCATGACCTAGACAAATTCCAATTTGGAATGACAGGAAGTCATCTTGATCCCTGGCATCACTTAGAGCAACTCTGTGTTTCAGCAGCCAAGATGTGGGGAAGGACCCTCAAGTCCAAGATGCACCCTCCTGCCATCTATAAAGGGTTCTCTTATACCAGATTGGTGATGGCTGAGTGGAATAGAGCAAAGTATGCAGGCTTCTTGCCTCCTGGGGATGCCCCTAACACAGGTGGATGAGACCAAAGCTATGCCTTAGGACTGTGTCCAGTGCTATTTATTGCTCTACCATGCTTCAGTGGTGGATTAAGTGAGTTTTCTGTGTGCATGTGCTTAGAATGCTTTGGAGTGAAGGGTTATTTATTTCATAGTTTCATCAAGTTTATGGCCAAAAGGGACCATTGCACCATCTGGCCTGATCTCATGTATAGCACGGACCATCAAATTTCATTCCAATACTCATTTGCTGAGGCCAATGATTTCACTTAAACTCAGGGACAGATCAAGACCTGGGGGGTGTGAGGTCAGGAGCTCTGGGACCCCAGATGCCATAGCTGCAGAGGGGGAGCCGTGCTGAGGGGCCTGCAGAGGGGTAGAGTGCAGGCCGGTGTGGCTACAGCGGACCATGGGCCATGCTGCTGGGGGAGACCATGTGGGGGTACAGTTGGGGGGGGGCACAGGCCATGGCTGCAGGGGTGTGGGGCACAGGCTAGCACAAGCCACACTGCTCCTGGACACTGGGGAGCAGCAGGCTAGAGTCCATAGTGTGCCTGCCCTGCCCCTAGGCTGAATGGGAAGCAGACCAGCCAGCCAGCCCAGGGCCTGAACAGGCAGGCTCAAGGTGAGCAGCACCAGTCACCAAGGCCAGGCAGGATGGGTTCGGGGCGCGGTTGGAGGGGGTCCCTAAAGCCCAATGTTCCTTCTAATTTTTTGTAGCCTACATGCACAAAAAATTTCTTCTGTGCAAATTTTCAGAACCAGTGTCCAGATTTGTGTGCACTCCAGTGTGTGTGGTCAAACTTGTGAGTGCAACAAAGCAAGTGTGTATGATGCAAATAATGTCTACGTTTAATTATGTGGCAACATCTGGTGAATCAGATTGTAATCCATCTCCCATTTATGAGTAGAAATTAAAAATATTAGCACTGTTGAATTTTTTTGTGCATGCCTAATTTTGTTGTGTGCACAGGTTTCATGAAGTGTGCGTGCGCGCACTGCTTAGAGGGATCATAGTTAAAGCCCCTGCCTCAATCCAGTCCTGCTTAAACTATGGTACTTTTATGTTCAGGAGACTAAATCGTTCTATCCCACAGACAGAGAGGAGGAGACACCAAGATGCACCAATGCAAGAGGCCTTTGGAATGTCATAGAGTTGACTGAGTTCATAATCCTCGCAGGCAACCCACACTCCATGTTGCCGCAGCAGCTACCTGACTTTTTAGTAGCCTTCCTCAAGTAAATTATAATGTAAACAGAGCAGGAAAAATCCGAGCATGCCAGAGGGAAGCAGACTGATCCATCACACACAGAAAACTATAGACAGGTTACACCATGAGCATTTAATTTCATTCATTCAAGGCCGAGTTCACTTGGAGCTGACCTTTCACTGAGCTCACGTGCAGGATGCTGCTGCCCGTCTCTTTTGCTTTCCAATATTCCTCATGTGAAATTTCAGTCAGTGCTTTTTGTCTGAGGAAAAGTGGCCTTTAAAAAAAAAAAACAAATTGAAGAAATCTAATTAGTTCAAAGATAGTTAGCTTGTTTACTGTATGGCAAAAACAAGAAAAGACAAACCTACTAAAATGTTTGGGTTTTTATCTCTGAAAACTGAAAAATGCAACTGAAAATTTCAAGTGAATCTCTAGTTCTGTAGTTTGCAATAAAGTGAGACAATAGTATAACTATGGAATATATTTACTAGTGGGAGCATCAAGATCCAACCCAGTGGTATTTACTTATTCTGTGTAGAGCAGATGTGATGTGGTGATCTAAAATAATTTCATGGATGTCGCAGAACAGAAAGCAATTACTTCCATTAATGGATTGCAGCTACTGTTGGTAATGTACATTATATTAAAACCTCATAAGCAACATGATATAAGAACACGTGACCACCCCTTTTTATATGGTATCAAATTGCTTAGGTGTTCTTTGATAAGCATCAAAACCATCATTGATGGGAAAAGGTTTGGATTTCAGTTCTCAGCTACTTCCCAAAATGTTAATCTGTGCAGCACCTCCTGAGTCTGGAAAACTGGGCACTGAACAGGGAGTTTGCCAAGAATTTCTTCTGTGAAATTCATTGTCGTACAGCCTTTAACCCCCATGCTATTTCCAAGCCATTGATCCCAGGGATTAAGAACAGACTCTGCCAGGAGAAGGTACATTTCTGAGCACCAGCCAAGGTCCAGGGGGAGCACCCCCTTCTGCCTTTATCTATGCTTCCTTTAGTCTAGCTCCTTCTAGCTTTCCCCTGAACATATCCCTACTACCACCCAATAGGAGCCTACTTACTGATTGCTTCTTAAACCACACAGTTCCCATCCCCACCTCACCCACGGATCTTCACACATCTTAGGAAAGCAACCAATAGGGTTGAATCTCACTTCCACGGGGAGTGGTGAGAGTTTTGCTGAGAGGGTTTGTGATCTGGCCCACAGATATCCTTATGTGCTAACTACTTGCAAATGCTGGTTTTGCACTGGACTGGGGCTCCAAAGTTGTGACTTTGATTCCCTTGTCTGACACAGGGCAGTCACTTAAGGAAGTGAGGGGTTGCTTTGCTCAACTGCCAGGCCTAAAGACTAGCTCCACAGAAGAACTTAGGCATGGCATCACCTAACTTTAGGCACCCTGCCATGTAGTGGAGTCCTCAAATCTGTAGACACCCAGGATCTTTATGCAGTGCATGGCGAGAGTTCAGTGCCTAAGAGTGTGATCCTCAGAAGCCAGCAAACTGTGCAGCGAGCCACCTAAGATAGCCAATAGGAAAAGCCAAGGAAAGGGGCAAAGCTCAGGAAGTTAGAGGCTTCCCCCCACTGAGAAGTCACAACTATGCCCACCCTTGGCATGTAAGCCATAAAAGCCCTTTCTCACCAAAAAAAAAAAAAAAAAAAAAAAAACACAACCCACAACACCCCAAGGTGGTGATGTCCATGAAAAACCCTTTAGTCAGGGGGCCTGAAAACTAGGTTCAGATCTTCACTCAGTCTAATCTGGAACAGGAACTGGAATCCAAGCTTTCTCCCTCCAGTGGAAAACAGTAACCAGTGGGTTGGGGAGTCTTGTTCTGCCTTGATTCCCCATTTGTTAAAAAAAGGAATAAATAGATGTCCTTTGTCTATGCAGATTTAAAAATCTCTGGGGAAAGGACTACTTGTTACTCTATGTATGTAAAGCATCTAGCATAGTGAGACCCTGATCTCCATTTTTCTTTTGTTTGTCTGTTTGTTTTTGGGTTTTTTTTTTCATTATTAATAACAGCAAAGACTGTATTCTGCTCATGCCCAGCTATAACAATCAAACAGTTTTTCTTTGTGTTTGGTTGATACTTCTAGTTAAATTCTCAGGTGAATATTTCCTAACTTTATGGTATGATTTAGTTTTGAGCTCCCATAGATTTCAGAAATGAGTGAAAGTTATTTATTTTCCCTTTATCAGCCACCCTACAGCATACTGCAGTACAACTTAGCACAGCATTACATTGTTTGAGAGGCCACTGTTTTCAAGCACAGAATACGTCTCTTCATTTGCCCTTCCTTGCCTAGATGAAATATAGTCTTGTGGAAATTAAGACCTGAAGATTTACAGTGTAAGTAAATTTCAGTCAGAAACCAAAACTCTAAGCTATCAGTGTGATACAAATAGCTTAAAAACCCAGGGACATAACTTTTAGAAACAGTGAGTAAAGAAAAGTTTTCTATTCACAAGAGAATCAGTGAAACATGTGACAGAGGAACACTCTTCACAACTTGGAAATTGCTTCCGTCGATTTCAGCCCATAGGAATGGTGTGGGAAGGTTGTTTTCAGTACATTAATAGATATGTCAGGAACTACACCATTCCCCTGCCAGGTTTTTCTTCTTATTCCTGCCTGGGCTAGTCTACGACAAGGATACCACTGGGAAAAACAGACTTCTATTTCTTATGATTCAGTTTTCAGACTCTCATGTGGGCATGACTGAAAAACATACCTGATTGCAGAAGGATTTGGGAAATGAGTGCAAGTCCTAGTGCATTCTATTACAGAAATAAAGTGAAATGAAATGAAATAAAGGAAAGACAGAGGTGGGCCCAGAGGATTTAATAATGTTCTAGACCTCTGTGCACAGAATTTGACACATTATTCCCACTAAGTAAAAGCCAGAGTTGTGTTCCTAATTTATCCTATGTCACCTTTGGGAAGATTTTACTTGGAATGTTTAAGTAATGATGAGTGGGGGGTTTCAGCTGAATAAATAATTTGAGCCTTGGGTTTTAAATTTGAATTTCATTTGAATTTTGGCAACTGACACATTGGCGCAATTTGCACATGAAACACATGGCCAACCAGAGGTGCCCTGGGACTGGCACTAGGCATCAAATTAGCATTTCTTTTCAGTTGCTCAAACTGTTTCTGCACTTTATATTTTGCTTTTAACCTCTCTTTCCTGTATCCCTAAGAAAATTAGCAAGACTTTATGTCCCTTCCACTAAAAACAAAGGGATAGTCAAATTGAAATTTCAGGGAAGGGACACTAAGTTTTATGATGTTCTCCTCTCCTTTATTGCCTCTTTATTTTCTTTTCAAAACACTGTCTGCCCAAATTCCAGTCCCTTTTCACAACCCATTAACAAAGTGATACATCGGAATCCAGAACATTTCTACATGTGCACCAGCTGGGACATGCAGACTGGATAAACACTAGAACGACACATTTTCTCTGGTTCACTGATTACTGTTAGCACAACACCAATAACCTTTCCAAAAGGTACAGCATTCTCACCCAGCTTACATTCTGTTATTAGGGTTGTCAGCACTCCATTCGACCTGTTCAGACCAAAAGCTGAGATGAAACATAGAGAATCAGATATGTGAGCACTTCTTGGTCTCTGGAAAAATAAATAGTTTAACATTAACTAAACACAAGCGAGTTGCTACTGCCAGCTGTGTAGTGGTCTCAGTAATTGCCCTCAAAAGCAGAGTAACTAACAGCTAATTGCACATCAAGTAGATTTAAGAGTGTAAACTGGAACAATTGATCAACCATAGGATCAGAAGAAAGTGTCAGCATAGATGGGGGGCTACTCACATCTATATCTTTCCATGCCTCGAGTCAGTGGCTTTCATTATTTTACCCTGTTCTAGTTCAGCTTGACTCCCTCACACCATTGTACTAATTTGTAGGTTTACACAAGCAAATGTGACTTTACAAATCACCTCTGAATTTGGTTGTAGGCACCCACTGTATACACAACTCTTACATTTTCTCTGCATAGTGAACAAACACACTCATTCAGTTTGAATGACTTTTCTTTTAGTTGGGGTGGGGGGAAGAAGAAGAAGAAGCAGCAGCAGCAGCAGCACTAAGTTCCAGACCCCAGAAGAGAGCACAGTGTGTTTGTCTCTCCTGGAGTATGCTTCCTTTAAGTTCAGTGTAAAATGGCTATTCCTGCCGACAGTACATGCCCAGAAATGTGAAGGCACAGCAGTATACAATTTCAAAAGCGTAACAGCTATTTTAGCTGCACATGTGAAGAACTTAATGGCATTCTAAATATCCAAATGGCAAATGAGAGAAGGGGACAGAGCGAAGGATTGGCCACTCTCAGTAGCATCATCAAATTCATGTGATGGGGAAATAAAAAGCAGAATGTCATCAGCATAATGTGTGTTCACACAGCAGTCTTATTTTGAAACAACAGAGGTTGTTCTGAAATAAGAAAGGCCATGTTCACACAATGCACTGTTGTTTCAAAACAACTTAAACCCCATGTGGGGACGAAACAACGTTGTTTCAAAATGATTGCTTCGAAACAATGCCATCTGAACATGTTGTTTTGAAACAACGGTGACTCATTTCAAAATAACTGTTGTCTGAACCTGCTATTTCGATTCCTGCTTTTTTCCTTAATTCGAATTAACAAACTGTTAATTCGAATTAACTTATTTTGAAATAAGGCATCATTTCGATACAACTTGTATTGAAACAACTTGTATCAAAATAACCCCCTGTGTGTGAACATAGCCATATTGGCAGCAGAGCCCATGGCACAATCTCTCTTCTGGAGGAAGAGGAATAACTACATATCATCGTTCCTCTCTGGATCTTGCTACAAAGAAATAACTGGGGCCATTCCATGGCTGCACTTGTAAGTGGGTCAGCAGCACTGTATGATTTTGTATTTACTACTGATGCTCATAACCAATAACATAAGCCCCAAGTTTTCCACCCACATCCCTCATTCAGGCATGCATGTGCAGCTTCAACAGACTATAATCCCAAACAGATTGTCCCTGTGCAGGGAGTTGTACAGAGGGGTGCAACAGGACAGAGCTTCCACTGGGACTCACAGAAGAAACTCTGCCTCACTGCGTAGGCTGTGGGGAGTGCATGGCAGAATGCCATTGCTGCCATGCTTAGCGAAGGTGCAGCATTCACAGCCCTTGATGCAAAGGGATGCTGTGGCCTTACTCTAACACTTCTTGTCTCTTCCCACTTCCAGGCATCTAGTGCACACAGAAGAATAAGCAGTGCAAGCACCTGCATTCCCCAGGCAGCTGGCTGCAGACTAGCGGCTCAAGATGGGGACATTCTTGATCCTTCTTTCCCCTTCCCTTACATTTGGGGCCAGCAACAATGAAACACAACATGGAGGATCAGCACTGCCTCTGTCACATACTTTCTATCATCTGCATCTCTCTCCTTAATTACTAAGGAGATCTGCCTGAAAAGAACTCATTTTCAGGCATCTCCTCCTCTCCTGCTTCCTAATCCTGTTTGTGAGACTTCATTCGGTTTCGGGCCACCTCAGTGCTGCTTCAAGCTTTGTAAACGTCTCAAATCACACAAATGCCCTTTGCTGCAGGCACAGTTTGTAAGAGAGGCTGCTACTGTAATGCGGGTTTTGCACTGTGAAAGAACAGTTTGAACTATTGCTGCTTCCACTGTTGTATTGGAAATCTTTTTTTCTTTCTTTCTTATTCCTCTTTCTTCAGAGCTCTTCTGTTAACATGGCACCAAAGCAAAGTAATGAGACCAAGCTGGTTGCATGGCTTTTTTTTGCTTATGCATCAAAGTACTGGTTGTGCTGACATCACCCTAAAACCAGTCATAAAATTAATGTCCAGAGGGGGAAAGAACATGCCCAGGAGAAGATTCAGTTGAATCAATAGACAAAGTGAACTTGACCTCTATGATAGAGGTACTTGGGAATTTTGTTGAATAGAAAAAGACACATCTAGGCTGCGTACTGTATACAATGTGAAAATCATGTATAGCCTACAACAACAAGTTCAGATCCTTCAATGCAATTGGCTTCACAATGCCCCTGCTGCATCATAAGCCAACTACATTGACACATTTAGATTCGGACTTGATCCATGCAGATGAGCAAGGCACAACCAGAATCATCTTGCAGTCTACTTGACGTTGGATCAGGATATTCAGGACCACGTGTGGCTAGTGGCCCATGGACTCCCTTGCTGCAGCAGGTGGGTGGTAAATAAAAAGAGTGTTGGTGTCACAAGGTGGACTAGGTCCAGAGGCCCTCTGACGGATGCCTCAGGAACCTGATCCAGGGGAGAAGCTGAAACAAAGTCCTCCAAATGTCCCGGAGTGGCTGCAGAGGAAGCAGCCAATCAGGAGATGCAGAAGTGGCCAATCAGGAGTCAGGAAGGCCAAATAAAAAGAAGCAGCAAAGCAAGTCAGTCAGTTGTTGCCTGGAGTTGGAAGAGAAATGTCTGGATGGGTGGCTGTTCGAAAGAACAACAGGACCATGGTTAGCTCAATGGGGTCAGGGACCAGGAAAAGCTAAGAAAGAGCTCCTGGCCAGTGGCTGGGACTGAGCAAGGACTGAGCCTAGTGTGGGATGAACAAAATATCTCAAGGGAAGCAGTCCTCAGAGTACGCTCCATACCAGGATCAGGAGAAGATAAAGGCTGTATACCCAGAAGAGGGTTGTTTTGTCCTATCTACAGGCTGTGTGTAACTCAGTTGAAGAGTTGAGCAACTGAAGACTAGCTGAAGAACCCATTGACCAAGGGGAGGGGGGTCATGAAAGGTGGGTGCCACCCTGTTCCCACAAACTGAGAAACTGCAGGCACACACTTGACCAAGAGTGCACTCACAAGAGATGGGTGCCAGTCCCATTACACTTGCTTTCACTTTCCATCACTAGCCAGACTAGATGAGCAAGGAGAGATAGTAATTTGTAGCTGGACTAGGAAATCGGTAAATGGCTATTGTCTGAGGTTTTTGTTGTTGTTGTTATTTTGTTTTGTTTTTTCCCCAAAAGATCCCAGCTCACTTAAATTGTTTGTGAAAGAGCACTGGGGGTGACAAAAATCCAACTTGAAAAAGTAGTGGTTAAAAAAAAGTTTATGTTGTTGTAGTTATATATTTTGCTATTGCTGAACCACAGAGCCCAAATGGCTTTTTGGTTAGAACTTTTTAATAAATGTACAATAAAGAAGAGAGAGAGGATTTGGAAATCAAAACAAAACATTTAAAAAGGATCAAAGGGAAATATTTTGATCAACTTGAATCATTTTTTCTTATTTTACCTGGATTCAATGTTTAAGAAAATTTTCAAGATTTTAACCAGGACAAATATTTTTGGTATGTCAAAAATTATTCTGGGACATAAAACTTATTTCTTCCCACTCCAGCTCCTGAGTTTGAGATTTAGCGCAGAGTCTGACTTTTGCTTTGGACAGTACAAACCTAGAATGGAATTTTCCAAAGCTTCCAATGCTAGTCTAAGGGTATGTCTAAACTGACAGTCACAATTTCACCGCCATCAGTTTGCTCTTTGGGAGCAGATTGCGATGAGTATGAACTCGCTACACTGCTCCCGGAACTCAGCCCCAGAAGTCCTGGGGTCCAGGGAGCATAGGGAAATGCCAGCTGCAAGGGGTTTGCAGTCAGCTTTTCCCTAATGTGTAGCGGTGCTTTTAACAGTCGCCACTAGTTACACAAGGAATTTTGCTTTCCTTCCACAACTGGTGGTTGACTGCTGCCGAATTGCCCCCAAGTGTAGACTAGGGCTGACTCTGCTGCCATGGAAGTGAATGGTGACCTGCCCCTTGACTTCATTTGGAACAGAGCTAAGCTAATGATAAATACATTTTAAAATGCCACTCTTGCAGCTCAGTCCTGATCCCCTTGAAAACATTGAGTTTCACCCTTTATCTCTGTTTTCTTTTCTTTAAAATGGGGATAATAAACTTTGTCTTTGAGCTGATGTCTAACACTCTTAGGATCAGTTTAACTGATGAATTTTTGTAACCTGTTTTGAATAAGAAACTTCATGTGAAATAATTAAATGATCTCCCTTATTTAAATAGATCAACAGGCAAGTAAAGATACTCATGTGTTTAGACTTTACTAATACAAACAGTTGATTAACTGCAAATTCTTACTCCTCCATTCTTTACTGCCACCTGGCAGCTGGGGGAATTGGACCCTTATTTTCATTTCAGACAGTCATCCTCTGATTATGTTGTTAACTAATGAATATATTTGCTGAAATGATGCTGGGTGTTTGAATATTTATCATCTTTGTAACTTTTCTGGATCTTTACTTGGAATCAATCCCATTCATTTGAGGAAATTAAAGTGGACCCCATCCTAAGGATGCCAGGAACATCTACATTGCTGAGCAAAAAGAGTAGCAGACTTAAGCCCAATGGGATTATTCACTTACCTGAAGTTAAGATCATAAGAACAACCCTCCTGAGTGTAACACAGCAAGCTCCATCCTTGTCCTCTGATGCTCTTTAAACCTCTACTACTCTGTCAGTGGGTGGCAACTATATGTGATTATTTATATTCTATCACCAATACAGCATTTTGCAGCAAAGTCTTTACAGTGCAGGGTCAGAAAGAACTGATCTTTAAACATATTGAACTCTGCCAGCCAAGGTCCTACTGCCCCTCACTTGGTTCATCTTTTTTTTGTATACCCTTCAGCTGATGGCTAATTTGTTCATCAGACTTCCCAGCCTCATCAGCTAATTAACTGTTTGTCCTCAGTTATCCTTCTCCAGAGCAATTGATTAGGATAAGAGTGCTGGGTCATCTGTTACCTCTCAGTTCTCTGTAATAATACTGTGTCATCCCAATGGTCCATCTATTCCAACATACTGTCTTCCAACAATGGCCAATGCCAGATACTTCAGAGAGAATAAACAGAACAGTGCATTATCCTATGATCAACCCCCTGTTGGCCAGGCCAATCTTCAAGTTAGGTTGACGCTTAATGTACCTTTCTGAATTGGAGCCCAAGTGCCTGACTCTGTAGCCCTTATCCATGCATTAATGTATTGCCTTTATTCAAACTACTGATGTGAGCAAGGTCTGTGAAATTAGGTTCCAATTTTTCAAATGGTCTAAACCATCATTCATGCTGTCCACAAAGAAGTCAGGAATGAGGATGAACTTCATTTCTGAAGAAGAGGAATTGAAGTGAATAATGCTTTAAATTGAGCACAGGAAAATCTTCAATCATTCCACATGATTTGCAGGAAGTCTGGAGATGGGCCAAACTGAGTCTTTCAAATGCTTGCTCCTGATTTTTAAATAATAATAAAAATAAGGATCTCTGTTTTCTCAATCTTAAAAATTTATGTGATGGCTCTGTCAAACAGAATCTATCATTCTAATGAGAAATAATGGAAGAAATCAAAGGCACTGGGTCATCTCTGAGATTATCATCTATAATTCATTATCCACTATTCTCCCTTGAGTCTCACATACTGCATCGTTTGCTACAGGGTCAATGAGAGTTTAAAATAAAACCTAAACCAAGGTACATCTCTATGTATATTTCAGTAATTTAAACATTAACAAATATTATGATCTTAGAAAGAAAGAAAGAAAGAAAGAAAGAAAGAAAGAAAGAAAGAAAGA